>LPNX010077174.1:8616-150537 GCA_001517045.1 Pseudotsuga menziesii
TAGAATAAATTTAGCCTTGTCTGTCTCCTTAAGAAATCCTTATATGGCCTTAAGCAAGCTCCTAGAGCTTGGTATGCCAAAATGGATAGCTTTCTCCTTGACACTGGTTTTTCTAGATGTCATTCTGACCCCAATGTCTATACCAAGAAAGTAGGAAACCATCTCATCATACTTGTTCTTTATGTTGATGATATTATCCTTACTGGTAGTGACCCTAACCTTATAACCCATGTGAAATCCAGTCTTAAGCAAAATTTTGAAATGTCAGACTTAGGACATTTGCATTATTTTCTTGGTCTCCAAGTCTTGCAAACCAAAGAAGGAATCTTTCTTTCCCAGTCTAAGTATGCTTGTGACCTTCTTCGTCGCTTCCACATGGAAGATTGTAAACCAGCCCCTTCTCCCTTCCAGTCTAGAGTCAAGCTTTCTACCACTTGTACTTCCTCTGAAGTAGATGCCATCTTGTATCGTCAGCTTGTTGGTAGTATTTTATACTTGACTCATTCCCGTCCTGACCTTTCCTTTGCCGTTGTTCGTGTTGCCTGTTATATGCAAACTCCTCATGAAAGTCACTGGAAAGCAACAAAAAGAATACTTCGATATATTCGAGGTACAATTCAGTTTGGGATTCATTATAGTACAGGGGGGAAACCTTTGTTGGTTGGTTTCACTGATTCAGATTGGGCCGGTGATCCTGATGATCGAAAGTCTACTGCAGGTTATGTTTTCTGTCTGGGCTATGGACCTGTCACTTGGGCTTGTAAGAAACAACAAGCTCTTGCTCTTTCTTCAGCAGAAGCAAAATATCGAGCCACAGTTAATGCCAGTCAGGAAGCTTTATGGCTTCGACAGATCCTTTCAGAGTTTGGATTCGAGCGACAGCAGCCTACTCCACTTTAGTGCGACAATCAAAGTGCCATCAAGCTTGCCAAAGATCCAGTTCTACATCAGCGCAACAAACACATTGAGCTACACATGTACTTCATCAGAAATCTTGTTCATGATCGTGTTATTGAAGTGCTCTATTGTCCTACAGATTATCAAGTTGCAGACATCTTCACCAAGTTTCTTACAGAAGCAAAGTTTTCTAAACTTCGGTCTATGTTAGGAGTTCAGGAATGTGTCCTTAAGGGGGGATAGGCTCTAATGCCTCCTTCCTTCTCCTAATAGTGTCACTTTTGTAAATCCTTCAATCCTATCCCAAGTTGTTCTTAAAGGGGGATGTTAGGATATTTAGACACTTAGGAGTTAGTTAAGATCAAATTGTGTAATATATCCGTTAGGTAAAAGTGTGTTTCTTTAGTATGCATTAGTATGCATTTGTAAATATTCTAATCCAACCGTCACGATATGTTCTAGACATAGAGTGATCCGACGGTTCAACTTCTCTTAGATCATACCTACCATTGATCCGTGGATTAACACCCGATTGGTCTATGATCTCTATTTAAAGAGCATAGAGGGTCCTTGGCTAGTTGATCAATTATGAGAAGCTCATGTAACTTTCTTTCTTTTGCATAATAAATTTCTCCAAGTAGGTATTTGGCTGGGGCCGTGGACTGTTTCCCTCTCGAGGGTTTTAACCACGTGACAAACATTGGTGTATTGATCTGTGATATGTTTGTGTGAAGTGGTTGTTCTTGGTGTTCGGTCCTTTGGGAGTACCTTGTGAACCCTAATATAGTGGGCATTCAAAAATAGTGTATTTAGTGATTGTGTAGCAATTTTATCAAACAAAAAACATTCATTGCCTATGTTGTTGTATCAAAAACATAGTCTCTCTTCTCTCTTTGTATGTGTGCAATGTGTTTTTTAATCTCAAATGAATTCCTTTATCTTCTTCTTCATGTGACCATTTCACACTTACTACCTTGGAAAATTTAATATAAATGACTTTTTGCACCTACTATGAAATGAATCAATGAAATTAACAAGCAAAATGGTTTGAAAGAAAAATGTTCTTTGTTACTTAATTTTATACAATAAGGCAAAAGACCATAACTTGCCTAATGAAATGAGCACCCAAACTATGGGTAGGAGTTCTCCCTTTCCATTTTATTTGCATGTTAGAAACAAAGTGCTTGTTCCACCAATAAGGGGATGGGTAACAATAGAATTGTTGACACAATGTTGACTGGCATGTGAGTTGTCAACAAAGGTGTCATTGAAAAAATGTTGTTCAACATTAGAATTGGTTGATATTTCGCAATGTTGTTCATTAGCATTTGTTGATGGAGATGCTGTGGTTATTGTTGAAGGAATGTCGACATTTTGAGCCATAGCTTGGGTCATCTTCAGGACAAAGTTCGATGCCAAGAAACATTTTCTCAAGATACCCGCTCCAAAATGGGATACAATAGAATTGGATGAGATTCGACAATGATGTTCATTGGCATTTGTTGATGGAGATGTTGTGGTTATTGTTGAAGGAATGTTGATGTCTCGAGCAATAGTTTGGCTCATCTTCAGGACAAAATTCGATGCCAAGGAACGTTTTCTCAAGATACCCGTTCCAAACCGGGATACAATAGAATTGGTTGAGAATCTGTAGTGCTATTCATTGCCATCTGTTGATGGATATGCCGCGGTTATTGTTGAAGGAATGTCGACGTTTCAGACCATATCTTAAATCACCTTGAGGACAAAGTTCGATGCTAAGAAACGTTTTCTCACGATACCTGCTCCAAACCGGGATACAATAGAATTGGTTGAGATTTTGTAGTGTTGTTCATGTTAGGGAGAATATTGACAAATTTGTTGAGTACCTAAACAACCAATGCCATTACAATAAATTCACCATGGATCTTGAAGAAGAAAAATCCCTACCCTTTCTCGATGTGTTAGTCATGAAAAAACAAGATGGTAGCATAGTGCATTAGGTATATAGGAATAAAACACACATTAACCAATACATCCATGCATCTTCACATCACCATCTAAGCCAAAAGATGGGAGTGTTAAATACACTATTCACTAGGGCCTTGAGAATATTAGAATCAACCACTTGGAGGTAGAAATAGAACACCTATGAAATGTCTTCATGAACAATGGATACACATCCTCACAGATAAATAAACCCCTCAACCAAAAAAAGAAAAGAAAACAAAAGAAAGAGGACAAAAAGGTGAGTGAAAGTAAGGCCTTTCCACCTTACATACAAGGAGTGATTGACAAAATAGGTAAGTATCTATAGAAAAAGAACATAACATTGGTGTTTACACCTCTACACAACCTCAGAAAACTCATAAATTAGTTAAATATCCCATTGATCCTGAATTGCACAAAGGTGTGTATCATATTCCATGTGAATGTGGGAAGTCATACATTGGGGAAATTGGAAGATATATTCTAACATAGCACAGACATAAGATTATATAGATTTCATAAGTGAACTTTATCAGAACATTCTCACAAAAATAAGCATCCAATTAAAATAAAAAACATGAAAATCTTGGCAAAAGTTGACAATTATTCCAAAACAAGGATAAGGGAGGCCATCGAAATAGCTAAAAAACCTAATTTCCTAAACCAGTATGATGGATTCATTATAAGGTACACTTAGTTACCAATGCTTACTTAAGTTCTAGGGCTTACTTATGATGAGCCAAAACATTAAATCAAATAATTTAAATTAATTAATTAATTAAATTGGCTTATATTGGCCTCTTTTTGTTTCTTGTATCGACCCGCGATTCAATCAACAACGAAATACCAACAAGACACCAAAATACATCGGCCCAACAGTGCAAGCTCAGTCGAAAACTCCCGCAAGGCAGGCGTAGTCTCACCTGAGATATCTTAATGGGTAACTGCTAGAACCATGTTTTTGCAGTTGGTGAGGGATTATAGTCCCTTGGCATGGGGCCAAGGTGCTTGACAAAGATGATGGGATGGAGTCGTTCACTCTGTGACAGTGGTGCAACTATGTGCCACAATCCAGTCGTGTGACATGAAAGTGTCCTTAAACCATAACAACTGGCGCAACTGTCACGATGCAATCAATCCCTTATACTCTACGAACAATGTGTGACTTATCGTTATACTTGGTAGATTTAACCGTGAACTCATACACAACATCCAACAATACTTCTAAACAATAATTCATTCATTCCGTGACATACATTCAATAACAAATGTAACTGTAATAATGTAAGATAAGAAAACATTCACATAAACATTCACCATTCAACAACATTCATCCATATAACATAAGAAATAACGTGGAAACCCATCTGGGAAAAACCACCAAGGTGCTCTTCATATGGCATGAGAAATATAGGTAGCACCTTGGAGCCTACAACTTGCAAATTGTTCTTAAAATATGTCTTTCTGACTTAATCTTCTTTCTCTCATGCTCTCTGGTTTATTGCTTCTATCTAGTCCTATTGATACACACACAACCTAGATCGACTCTTCTACTTTACTAGTGGTCTACGCACACAGCTACAAGATCTGCGGCTCAACAGCCTTCTCCTTCTACTAGACTCTACTCTGAGTCGACTACTGAATCTAACTGAATCTAACTCTCTAGGTTAACAACAACAAAACTGGAGCTAACCAAAACTAATATAACCCTTATACAGAGTGGGTTCCTTCTATTTATAACATTTAGAAGACCACCCAGGGCCGATTGAGTACTACTCAGTTATTATAGATTCAAATGGTTACAAAATATCTCTGTTACATTAAATTCCAGCCCATACCTAGCCGCAAAAGTCCTGCATGCATTAACCATAGCCTTAACTACCCACATAAACGTCCTTTAGCTCGTCTGTACCAGCCATAACTAGCCACAAAATTGTCCTTCTATCTCCTGCTGGTTTGTCCTTTTGCAGTATTCCTTGACTTCTACCTGTCCAACATTAACTCTTCTACCTGCCTCTTCTACTGATTCTAGATGTGCTTTTCCTTGTCGCACCAACCCTGTCGCATCTTTCTCTGCTCTGCGCTTCCTTTCCTTCTTTATCCTGCCTTTCTCCGTCACATGCATGTTTTATCTTTCTGCACCGGTTCATTTGCTTCCTTCTTGACCTTCTTTTCCCTTATCGTGAGTGCACTTTTCCTTCCTTGCTTGCACGTCTCATTCTTCCTTGTGCACTTCTCCTAGCCCAATAGCCCCCCAACACTCACATGTGGCTTGTCCCTATCCAATAAGAAAAAATGGATATCTCTGCAAAAATGTGACTGGTCGCGACTTAAGCCTACATCTCGAGCTCTGGCCCAGGATGCACAGGAGGACCAACCTTGTCCTAAAATTCCTTCACCATCTGTTGCACTCTAGCAACTTCCGCTGTTACTTCCTCCACCCATGCGGCCAACTACTACACGCGGTCAAAACTGATATGTTTCGATGGTCCTGCCTCTAGTGATTGTGCCATATGTTGAAGTTTCTGTTGCACATGATAAATAAGGCCTGTGAACTACGTTGCTTCCAATTGGTGTGCCTCCACCTCTACTTCCCTAGTCCGCTCTTGGTCATGAATATCCTGGACATCCTGCTGCAGCTGTTTAATCTCTACCATCTTCGTAACCTTTTCCTGAAATGACAGCTTCTTCATCTCTACCTTTGCCACTCTAATTTTCTCATCATCTTTCCTCGCACTTGCCCTGATATTTTTTGCAGTCGTATCTTCTAGAAGCACTTCCCATATCATGGAAAAAAATTCAACTTCCTTTGCGCAGAGTATTTCTCCTTCACTGATCTTCCCAGTAGCCTCAGACGATGCTCTTCTTCACTCTTTGAGCACCTCAGGAGGTGTGCTCGGTACCTGCCTAGCCTGAAGCTCCTCAACCTGCTTCTTTAGCTCTACTGCAATCTGTGACAGTCCCTTGGCAGCTGAGTCTTCATCTTCCTGGCCCTCTTCCAGTGGGAAGTCTGCGACTGCGCCCTTAATGGCTTCAGCTAGTGCAAAACGGTTGTGCTCCCGCGCCCTTAATGGCTTCAGCTAGTGCAACACGGCTATGCTCCCGTGCCTTGATTTCTTTCTCTTTCTCTTTTAGGAGGGCTTTGCTTTGCTTGGCCTTCCTTTGTTATTTCATTTCCTGATAGGCAACAACATTCTACCTTAGTCGCATTTCTATCACGACTTCCTGTTGTAAGTCATAGAATTATCCCAATGACAACTTGGAGAAGTTGATATGTAATGTTGCAAATTCTTTGACAACTTCATCGAAAGCACCTGTCGCCATTCCTATTTCTATTGTGTGCCCATGGATTTGTACTATGATTAGCGACACTAGCTCTAGTGTAACTAATGGGACATTATGATCTACACCATATGTTTCAGCCTCAACAACGGTTTTGACCTCATTAATTGCGTCAGTGAGATTATTGAGGTGCTCTGCAACTTGACCAACCGCATTTTCTTGCTGTGTGGTCAGAACCTTGAGGCTTTTCTTGGAGACCTCGGCTGCAATGTTTGCTAGCTCTTAAACATCGTCCTCAGTCAATGTGTTTGTGTTAGATGCTATCTACTTTTCTCTTCTTATGTAGTGGCTTGCGCTGTTGTTGATGTTCTTTTTGGATCTCCTCATCAGTAGGTGTCTACTCTTCATCGCTTCGATGGGAGCCACCATCACTGCTTTTATCATCATTTTCTTCTTGCAACTAATTGTCTCGACCGGTCTCCTCCATTGTTTCCTTGGCCAATTCTAGAAATGCCACGTGTGCTTGCATTTCCACCTTGGTTAGCTGGTGGGTCTTCTTGGTTTTTCTCTTCAGGAAACAAATTTGCCAGTGGGCCGTGCCATTCTTCATGCCACTTCGCAACAATGGCATCCACATCCTCATCTATGATTATGAACCCTTCCTGGTGCACTTGCTTGGATGGGTCCTTCTTTGGCTCCAAAATCATGTTATGCACTCCTGCCTGAAAATTTATGAAAGAAGCATACTTATGCACCGTCCCCATTCCGACTCTGTGGGATCTTTTGATAACATCGCGCAGTGCCTTAGCATGCAGAAATAACTCGATGTTATTGTCCATCTAGTAGATATTGTCTTTCTTGTCCTCCCACAGGTTCTGGTACTTTGCACCTAGGCAAGGTAGCGGGACATCCATGGGTTCGTAATCTGGTGGGTTGTCCCACAAGGTGAACGATATCAGGATGAGTATCCAGGAGTAGTGAAACTTGTATTTTGCGTCCTCCTGCACCTATTTTGTGTCATAAATTAGTTTATTCAGTAAGAACTATGACCAATTGAAAGTTACACCTTGTAAGCATAGCTCTTCCAGCTCTATCGCTCCAGTGGTGCATTCATTTGGCCTCATCTTGTGCTACAACTTGCACGACAGGATCCTTGCAGTGAACCACATGCTGGCTTCTTCGATATGGGGAATGGAGAATCCCCTTCCCGTGCACTGCAGACTACACTTTCTTCATATTGGTGGTATCCTTGCCCTGACGCAAATATGGTGCAGGATCACGTCGTTTCTTCGTCAGTCCTATAATCAATGAGATAAGCTCAATGTTGACCAGGTATGGCTGATCGAGCCATAATCACCCTTTGTGAAAACATACCAGAAGCTGTTTCACATATGTGTTGGCCTTCCGTCTATGACCAAAATGTGGCATGAATATCAAGTTGGTCAATCTTTCCTGGTCAGCACCAGTAGCCCACTTCATTGGCTTGAGAATCTCGGGCCTAGTCCACCCAGTTTGAACTGTGACCATGCAGTTCTTTCTTTCCAAACCTAGTTGTAGGAGAGTGTCGACATCCTCGAATCCCAACTTGGTGAGCTTTGTCATTATGTCCATTAGTAGGGGTATGCGCTCAGGGATCTGGGGTGCCACTAAAAATGTATTGGCTTTCGTGGGGAGTTTCACTGGCTCCGCCTCGACTCTCCTCGGCTGGACATAGTGTGGGAATATTTATTCTTCCTCCTCAGTGTTCGGGTCTCTGCAAGGTGGGGAGTCCTCCTCCATAAACTCTTCCTCAAGGACGTCCTCTTGCATTAGTGCTTTCCTAGCGTCGTCCACAATGACCTTAGGCTTGCATTTCCTTGTCATTCCTGGCTAGGACAACTGTCTAGTCGCTCTCTCCCCAGTCTATCTCGGATCTTTGATAGGTTGTGCAGGTGAAGTTGGTGGGTTCTGAACAGGGTTTGGCACAAGGAGGGAACCAGGGGGTGGAACAGGGGTTACAGTAGTCGTAGTAGTAGGATTCTTCCTTGCTCGGGACATGGGGTCGAGTTTTGGTTCTCGCTTTGGTTGCTGCACTTCAGGTGAGTTGATCCCTTCTTCAATTGGGCAGTCCGAGGGGACAATCACTTCATATAGCTCACTTATACTAGAGATCTCTATTACCATGGGTTTTGTCTCTTACTCTGTGATAGGCTTCGAATTTGTAAACTATCAGCTCTGGTTCTCTTGGCTCTCTCTGCGTGCGTAAAAGACATTTTAATGGAAAAGCCTTGTATTTAGACTCAACCTATGCATCCTACAGTCATCATACGATGGGAGGTCGAGGTCTAATCAGTCACATGGGATTCTCAGTTGACGCTTTTCTTCATTAAATCAGGAACTCAAGTGCTTCTCTATACATGTCAGCACAATTATGGAAGTTATGTTGAGGATAGATGATGGGACCAAAATGAACGCCATCATTCTTTTCGTATTTATTCAAATTAATCACGCTTAACTATCATAGATGCCTCAATATTTACTAGATATTTGTATTTTAATGTCGACCAGCCTGTCATTTCCACTTTTTCTTGCACTTTCCACCTTTTCCTTTGCTTTCAGCTGGTTCCTCCGTAGACGTGCGACATAACAGTTCACGCCTCTTCATTTTTTTTTTCATACACAGCGTGATTCTAGATAGGGATGTTATGACCATCATAGTATGGTTTCAAGCAACTGACATTCACCAGACCTACGACATAAGTTCCATCTAGTCTCTGCAATTTTACTGCGCTCGCATCAATGATGTGCTCGATCACATATGGCCCTAGCCAATGTGTCTTTAGCTTACCTGGGTGTTTGAAAAATTTGCTGTCATACAACAACACTGGTCCTATGAATTTCAATGGTTTGACCCAGATATGGTGATCATGCCATGCTTTCTGTCTCTGCTTCTCGACAGTTTGATGAAATCCTATGATGAAGCATTCCTCTTCCGTCTGGACGAGCTGTGACAACCTTTGTTTGACAGCATCTCCATTAGCACAACAATCCGTAGATTTGGCATGATATACTCCATTGGAACAACAACTTCCTGTCCATATACGAGTCTAAATGGGGTGTGCCCTGTCAGTCACTTGCAAGTTGTGTGATATTCCCATAGCACAGCTAATGATTTCTGATCCCTGTCATCTTAGTGCACATTGCATACCTTGTTCAATTAATTATCCAGAATCTTGTTAAAAGCTTCGATTGTTCCATTCGCCTGAGGATGATAGGGTGTCATCTTCTTATGCTGGATCTAGAACTCTGCAGTAAGCTCAACAATCATTTTTTTAATGAAATGTGTACCTTGGTCGCTGAGTAGAATTTTTGGGCATCCAAATCTAGTGACCACATTTTCAAATAAAAATGTCGTTGTAGTCGCAACGGTGCAATATTTAATAGGCGCAGATTCAGCCCATCGGGTTAAATAGTCCATCGCAGTGATAATGTAGCGTGTGCCAGTCTTTTTCCCTGGAGGACTAATTAGACCCACAAAATAAAAAACCCATTTTTTTAAGGCTTGCAGTGTTATCTGTGGTGCAAGTGGCATCTCTCCGCGGCACAATGGTTTTCCTGTTCTCTGGCAAATATCACATCACCTACAGAAGATTTTAGTATCCATGTGTATGGTTGGCCACCATAGTCTTGCCTGCAATATCTTGCACATAGTTGCTTTTCCTGTGTAGTGTCCACCTACGACACTAGCATGTGCTTCACTCATAATAAAAAACATAGCAGTACAATATTTCACTCATGCCCAACTTGTACAAGTGTCCAACGATCAATGTAAATCATTGGCTCTGAGTACCAAATGTTTCTTCTGATTAGTGGAGAATCTTGGAGGCGCATAGCCTGTACTCAAAAAATGGATGATTGCGTTAAACTCGTTCTGATCTTCCATCATAGTGACCGCAAATAGTTGTGCATCGGGCAAATTATCTTCCAGGCTGCTTGGCTCTTCACCACTTTCTATTCTTGACAGATGGTCTGGCCTAACATTCATTTGACCAAGTTTGAAAATGACCTCAAAATCAAATTATTGAAATAGGAGAAGCCATCGACATATATTCCCCCCCAACGCTGGCTTGTTGACTAGGTATTTCAGCGCTGAATGATTAGTGTACATCTGAAAATGTCCACCCAACAATGATCCGTAGGACCTCAACTTGAGTGCATTAAAAGCTTGTTGTAAAAGAATGCATGCAACACGTTAATTAACGGAACAACATTAACAGAAATTAAATGCTCAGAACAGGAATGAAAACCACAAAAATGATAGACATATACAAGGAAGAAAACACAGAATCAGAGAATCACAAAATAGAAGTTGATAATGGAGTTCACCCCCTCCACTGGGCTACGTCTCCGGGTCCCTCTCCAATGGGAACCGATCCAATTAATGGCCCTAAAAATGGTACAAATGGTTCTAGACTCTGCAAATCAATTTCAGCAGTATGGACAAAAGTCTGCAAGACCTCTTCTCTGGAATAATACAAATGGGCTTTCAAGAGCAAAGAAAATCCCAATAAAACAGAGAAGATAGTCGACTCTTTACAATCACAGCAACTGGACACCAACAGTAAAGTCTTCAAGACCTCCTCTTTGAAAGTTACAAAACTGGACTTCAACAGACAAAAGAAGCCAAGTTATAACTGAGAATAGTCGACTTCAAAAGGAACGACATATGGATAGTTTTACCGCAAAATGCTCTCTGCAAGCTTCTCATAATAGAGAAATGTTGCACTGCCCTCTCAACGAACTGAGTCTTTTTTTTTTTGAACCATCCCTGGTTCCTCTCCTTTATATCTCATCTTCGCCGTTACAAAGGAGCCAAAATGTAAAAGAAAATGTGAATGTTCGCCATCCTCCTACCAAATGCCAACAGGCTGTTCATCTCCTTAACTGAACCAAAAAACCACAAGAAAACGTTACCAAAGTGTTGGTTCCATTCCCTGAAACGTTGCATCAATACTGTGTACCAAACTGCAAGAACCGTTTTGAAACGTCCCCGCGCGAACGCATTTTGAATCGGAAGCTTTAGTCATCTGCTCTTTCGCCGTTGCAGAAGGGTGATATGCAACGGGCTCCGCTATTTTACTCCGATGATCTCCATCTCAATCGGCTGTCATTTGGTTTTCGAGTCGGAACGTATGTTACTTTGGTTTCCACAGTTGCGGACGATAGATGGTAAAGTCTCCCGATTTTCGCCTTGACTTTTCAAACCTCGCGTCGTTGTTTGCGTCGCTCTGTAAGTCTTGGGATTTCGTCGTTGCAGCTGCTGGAAGCGTTATCCTTCCGATCAAGATTGTACCCATCGTTGCGGACTATGATATCCTTTATCTATCCGCCATTGCGGCTGTCAGAAGCGTTATCCTTCCGATCAAGATTGTGCCCGTCGTTGCGGACTGCGATATCCCTGCGGATAGACTAGTAGTTTGGCCACTCGCCGTTGCGGAAGGAGATCTCTTCCGACCTTCGATCTTGCGGAAGGAGATCTCTTCCGACCTCCGATCTTGCGGAAGGAGATCTCTTCCGACCTCCGATGTTTATATTTTTGCCGTCCGATTTTTCACCCGCGGCTTCTTTGAACCATTAACTACGCGGCCTTTTCACAACTGTTAAGGGAAATGTCGCTGAGCTACGCGGTATGGTTATGCCTCACCATCAGACTAACTGCGCAATGGACGTTATAACCGCCAGATGTTTTGACTGGACCGTGCACAAAACGTCGTAGGTGTTACCATTTAACCATTGTACCATATTGGATCTTTAAAGAGGAATAATCCGCCAGATCAATCCTCCCCATTGGAGAGATTTTGGACCACCAAAAGCCTGAATTATTCTGCAAGTAAGTGAGGGTACAGCTCCCTCTCTTTCCCAATCTCCATCCATCTTGCTTTGCTAGGATGCATTCCTTTCAGCCCCACTCGAAGGTACTCAGCATTCCCCCTTCGTGAATTCCTTACATTTCTGTCAAGAATAACATCATCCTGTAACTCTCTCATATATTCAGGTGCCAAATCATCAACTGAAGGAATCTGTATGTTAATTTCCTCATCCATGATCATAGGGTGCTCATACAATTTAAGATTCTCAACATTGACAACTGAATAAATTTGCATGTATGGAGGTAAATTCAAGTGAAAAGCATTAGTACCGATCTTTTCCAAGATCTCAAAAGGACCATACCTGATAGGCTTAAGATTTTTACCTTCACCTTTCATTCTTTCTTTGGTGATGTGTAACCAAACTCTGTCACCAACCTGAAATTGATGATCAATTCGATGCTTGTCATGCCTAGCCTTGTATTTTTCCTGGCTCTTCTCCAACTGTTCTTGAACTGCCTGCTGCACTGTTTGGATTCTCTGAATGAACTTTAAAGCTTTATTTGCATCATGATGTCCATCCACTGCATCTTTGCCAAAAGAGAAGTCCATCGGTGTTTTTGGCAAATAACCAAAACAAGTTTCAAAAGGAGATATTTTCGTGGAAGAATGAATTGCATGATTGTAAGCATGCTGCATATACTGCAACTGCTCATCCCAAAGTTTAGGATGCTTACTACAATATCCTCTGAGCAGCTGAACCACTGTTCTGTTCACTACCTTTGTTTGCTCATCGGTCTGTGGATGAAAAGCTGTACTTTTCTTCAGTTTAGTGTCCATAAGCTCCCATAAAGTCGACCAGAATTCTCCCAAGAATTGGGAATCTCGATAAGATATAATAGACATGGGTAGCCCAAAATGTACCCAAACATTTTGAAAGAATAAAAGAGCTGTTTGTTCAGCAGTGATTTGCTTGTTACATGGCATTAAGATACACATTTTGCTGAACCTATCCACAACAACATATAGGTAATCATGCCCCTTTCTAGACATAGGTAGCCCCCCTACAAAGTCCATAGAAATACTTTCCCAAGGACGAGAAGAAACTGGAAGAGGAGTGTACAAACCCAATTTCCTATTGCTAGGATTACTTGTTGCACACATAACACAACCTCTTATATATTTAGCTACAGTTTCTTGCATTTGAGGCCAATAGCAGTGGTTCTGCAATACAGACAATGTTTTACTTACTCCAAAATGTCCCGCAATTAATGAACTATGTGCTTCTCGAATCACATGCACTCTTTCTTTCTCTAGAATACAGAGTTTACCAAGATGATACAAAATTTGATTATGCACATAATAGTTCTCTTTATGTTTACCATGTATAAGTGATGCATATACTTTCTTAAAATCTTTATCTTCTGCATACTGTTCAATATAACTTTCATGTGTTAATGAACTATTTTGAAGAATGATTGAAGCATTCATAGGTGGCCTTGATAACATGTCTACTACTTTATTATGAATTCCCTTTTTGTACTTAATGATGAGATGAAACTGTTGTAAGAACCCCATCCATCTTAAATGCCTACTTTGTTGTATTTTAGTTTGAGATTGTAAATATTGAAGTGGCCGATGATCAGTATGTATGACTATCTCTTTTCCCATGATACAATGTTTCCACTTCTTCACACTCTGTACTAAAGCATACAATTCTTTGTCATAGGTCGGATAGTTACTTACCGCAGTAGAGAATGTCTTTGAATGGTAACAGACTGGCTTCCTTCCTTGCATCAAAACTGCTCCCATGGCAAACCCACTAGCATCGGTTTCGATCTCAAATGGCTGCTGCAAATCTGGCAATGTCAGAACTGGTGCTGTTCTAATCTTTTCCTTCAAAGTGTCGAAGGCTCTCTGATGCTTGCCTCCCCACTGGAAAATTTCTTTAATGCTTGTCAACACATGTAATGGAGCAGCAATGGAAGAAAACCCAGAAATGAATTTCATCCAATACTGAACCGCACCCAGAAAACTTCTGATTTCAGTAACTGTGTTAGGCCATGGCCAGTTTACAATGACAACAACCTTGGCTGGGTCCACTCGCAGGTGGCCTCCACCAATAATATGGCCTAGATATACTAAAGAAGTTTTAGCAAATTCACATTTAGACATTTTTACATAAAGCTTTTCCTTTCTTAGTACATCTAAAATTTTCTTCACATGTACAACATGCTCTTCCCAAGTTTCCCTAAACACAAGGATATCATCCAAGTATACAATTACAAAATCATCAATGAATGAACGAAAGACATCATTCATGACCCGCATGAAAGTAGCCAGTGCGTTACATAGCCCAAAAGGCATCACAAGCCATTCATACAAACCCTGTTTTGTTTTAAACGTTGTTTTCCAAGCATCATGCTCAGTAACACGGATTTGATGATACCCACTACGCAGATCCAATTTTGTAAAATAAGTTGCATGTTTCAATTGATCAAGCAAATCATCAATACGAGGAAGAGGATACCTGTTTTTAATGGTGATTTTGTTAAGGGCCCTGTAGTCGATAAAAATCCTCCACAACCCATCCTTCTTTGGAACCAAGACTATAGGAGAGCCACAAGGAGAAGTGCTGGGCTGGATGACCCCCTTCTCAATCAGCTCCTGAACCTGCTTCTTGATCTCCTCATTCTGCATTACAGACATACAGTACATGGCTATGTTCGGGAGTGGCACATCCTGCTACAAATGTATCTCATGTTGAATCTCTCTCTTCGGTGGTAACCCCTTCGGATCTTGAAACAAATCATCATACTCAGAAATGATGTCAATCAGTTCAGATTTATGCTTAGGGTCACATTCTTCAAAAGATTTAGAGACTTCATCATTTTTCATCTTAACCATCATCAACACAAAATTCTTACTAGCATTTACCAACCTCTTCATTTGTCCTGCAGAGACTATTTCTAGATTGGTTTTTATATTATGTGCTCATACAATATATTCCATACCTTCTTTAAAAAGATGATACTTATTCTGCTCTCTATGAAAGACTACTTTCCAGTCATACAAATATGGACTCCCAAGTACAATTCCACAAATGTCAAGTGGTACTACATCCAATTCTACCTCATCCCTAAACTTTTCAGTAATTGCAAATTTTAATACACATTTCCTTGTAACTTGCAATCGTGTATCATTAGTAACCCAACCTAGAGGATAGGGATTTTCATGAGGTACAGTAACTAAATGCAATTTCTTAACCACTTATTCTGATATCAGATTTACTTGTGAACCACTATCAAACAATGTATCAATCTTTGTGTGATTTTCAATGACACGAACATGAAACAGTGCAATTCTATCTTTATCATTTTTCTTAGAAGTAGATGGCAGACTTGTACTTGCACTAGAACTTGATTGTGCATCAATGGGAAGTGAGATACTTTTATCCTTCCCTTGGATTCCGACAGCTGTAACCTTTGTTTCATCACCTGAGTCGGATCCCAAGTCTTGAATAATGGCTGCAGTAGCTTTGGCTTTTCCTTTATCTTTGTTTCCTCCGTACTTCTTTGGCCTTGACTCCGGATGAAGTTTCCAACACTTAGTGACATCATGTCCCTTCTGACAATGCGAACATGTAGGCTTTTCACCCTCTTTCTTAATAGTAGCCATCTTCTTTTCCCCCTTATCTTTACCTTTTTATTTGCTGTCAAATTTAAATGACTTCTTCACAAAAGTATCATTAGCATGCGTACCCTTGGATTCTAAATGGGTAGCTTGAACACATACATCATCCAAATTACTAGGATTAAACATCAATAAGGTATGTTTCAAATAAGAATGCATGCCACCAATGTACTTAAGAAGAGTTTCCCGTGTATCTAATGAAACATTCAATGCAATAGCCCTCTTTTTGAATTCATGAGTATAATCTTGAATGCTTTGTCCTTTAGCTTGTCTAAACATTTGCCAATTCATGGTTAATTACTGCATGTGACCTAAAGGATAAAATTGCTTTCTTAATACTTCGATGAATTCATTCCAAACTGAAATAATTTTACCATTCTTTCAAAGATCTTGCTGAATCTTTCTCTCCCACCAAGTGAGGGCCATTCCACTCATCCTCAAAGTGGCCAATTGAATCCTGGAAGGGTCATCATTAATGCCCTGCACCCTGCAATATACTTCAAGCTGCTTGATCCAATTGTCTAATTTTTCAGCATCTACATCTCCATTATAAATAGGTAATTCAATTTTTACATCCAATTTGAAATAAGGCATATTAGGACTTGCATTATTTGAATGAGAAGTATGAGAAGAAGAAAAAGTATGTTTTGTGTCAGGAGGATCACCATCACCTCCTACTCCTTTACCCTTTTCTTCCGGCTTCACTTCTGCATCTTTGGATGAAGATCCTTCTTCTTTCTTCTTCCTTTCTGCTCGCTCATCAAGTAGAATTTCCATCATGGCTTTCATGCTCATAAAAGCCTCTAAAAACTCGGTTTCAGAAATGATAGGTTTTTCTTGTTCTGTATGTCCTTCTTCTTCCCCTCGTGGAGAAGACATGGTTCTTGAGAATGTTCTCCTGGAGCCAATCTCAGGATCTCCTTAAACTAATTCTCCTTCACCAACCTTTGACCTAGACCTGGTAAGCATTCATAAACTTGCACAACAGTCAACCAGCTCTGATACCAAAATATGATCCGTAGGACCTCAACTTGAGTGCATTAAAAGTTTGTTGTAAAAGAATGCGTGCAACAGGTTAATTAACGGAACAACATTAACATAAATTAAATGCTCAGAATAGGAATGAAAACCACAACAATGATAGACAGATACAAGGAAGAAAAAACAGAATCAGAGAGTCACAAAACAGAAGTTGATAGCGGAGTTCACCCCCTCCACTGGGCTACGTCTCCAGGTCCCTCTCCAATGGGAACTGATCCAATTAATGGCTTAAAAAATGGTACAAATGGTTCTGGACTCTGCAAATCAATTTCAGCAGTATGGACAAAAGTCTGCAAGACCTCTTCTCTGGAATAATACAAATGGGATTTCAAGAGCAAAGAAAAGCCCAATAAAACAGAGAAGATAGTCGACTCTTTACAATCACAGCAACTGGACACCAACAGTAAAGTCTTCAAGACCTCCTCTATGAAAGTTACAAAACTGGACTTCAACAGACAAAAGAAGCCAAGTTATAACTGAGAATAGTTGACTTCAAAAGGAACGGCATATGGATAGTTTTACCGCAAAATGCTCTCTCCAAGCTTCTCATAATAGAGAAACGTTGCACTGCCCTCTCAACGAATTGAGTCTTTTTTTTTTTGAACCATCCCTGGTTCCTCTCCTTTATATCTCATCTTCACTGTTACAAAGGAGCCAAAACGTAAAACAAAATGCGACTGTTCACCATCCTCCTACCAAATGCCAACAGGTTGTTCATCTCCTTAACTGAACCAAAGAACCACAAGAAAACGTTACCAAAGCGTAGGTTCCATTCCCTGAAATGTTGCATCAAGACTGTGTACCAAATTGCAAAAATCGTTTTGAAACGTCCCCGTGCGAACGCATTTTGAATCGGAAGCTTTAGTCATCTGCTCTTCCGCCGTTGCGGAAGGGTGATATGCAACGGGCTCCGCTATTTTACTCCGATGATCTCTATCTCAATCGACTGTCATTTGGTTTTCAATTCGGAACGTATGTTACTTTGGTTTCCACAGTTGTGGGCGGCAGATGACAAAGTATCCCGATTTTGGCCTTGAATTTTCAAACCTCACATCGTTGTTTGCACCGCTCCGTAAGTCTTGGGCTTTCGCCATTGCGGCTGCCGAAAGCGTTATCCTTCCGATCAAGATTGTGCCCGTCGTTGCAGACTGTGATATCCTTTATCTATCTGCTGTTGCGGCTGCCGAAAGCGTTATCCTTCCGATCAAGATTGTGCCCGTCGTTGCAGACTGCAATATCCCTGTGGACAGACTAGTAGTTTGGCCGCCCGCCGTTGTGGAAGGAGATCTCTTCCGACCTCCGATCTTGCAGAAGGAGATCTCTTCTGACCTCTGATGTTTATATTTTTGTCATCCGATTTTTCACCTGTGACTTCTTTGAACCATTAACTGTGTGGCCTTTTCACAACTGTTAAGGGAAATGTCGCTGAGCTATGGGGTATGGTTATGCCTCACCATCAGACTAACTGCGCAATGGACATTATAACCGCCAGATGTTTTGACTGGACCGTGCACAAAACATTGCAGGTGTTACCATTTAACCATTGTACCATATTGGATATTTAAATAGGAATAATCCGCCGGATCAAACAAGTAGTGTCATAATTTTTGAAGCGCATACACAATAGCGAGGCCTTCTCTTTCTGTCGTCGTGTAGATATTTTTTGCCGTTGACAGTTTTCTACTAGAAAAAGAAATAGGGTGGTGGTCAAGTGCACCCTCTCCTGGTTGTGTCGAGTGCGAGAGATGACACGTCAACGTGAACATGGAACTCCTTCTTCTAGTCTAGGAATACCAATATTGGCGCAGTGGCCATCTTGTTCTTTAGCTTGTCCAAGATTTCGTGGGAAGTAGGTGTCCATTGAAACTTTGCATCTTTCTTCAACAGTTTCTCCATAGGTGTAGTGATCTCTGCATACCATCTGATGAACTTCCTGTAGTAGCATGTATGCCCTAGAATTAATCTGAGTTGCATAACTGATGTAGGTGGTGGTAAGTTGAGGATAATCGCAACTTTTACTGGGTCGACGAAAATACCATCATGACATATGACGTGACTCAACAGCACACCAAATGGTGTTCAGAATATAAATTTCTTAGAATTGAGCGCAATCTGATACTAGCGACAACAGTCCAACATCATGTGCAGACTCTCAATATGGTCTATTACTAGACCAAACACAGTCCAATCATCAAAGTAGACCTCAAGAAATTTATGAATAAAATATTTAAAAACAGAGACTACTATTCTAGAAAAAATAGCAGGTGCATTCTTGAGTCCAAAGGGCATTACCGTGTACAGGTAGCATCCCCATCCTGTGACGAAGGTTGTTTTGTGGAAATCCTCCTTCGCGATTCTAACTCGATGATAGCCAGAGAAGCCATCGGTGAATGAATACATCTCTTGTCCTCCAACTCTTTCAAGTACTTCATCTATAAATGGTGTTGGGAATGGATCGTGCAGGAATGCATCGTTCAGCTTTCTTAGGTTGACACAGGTCCTCACTTCGCCTATTGTTTTCTTATCCTAGATCACTATAGGGCTGATCCACTTTGATTCCTTAGCAGGTTCAATGATTCCTGCATCGAGCATGCGATCCAATTTGTGCTTTTACCTTCTCTTTATATCTTGGATTCAGTCTATATGTGCAATGTTTACTGGGTTCAACATCTGGTCACATGGGTATTTTAATCTCCTCTAGGTCGCCAATTATTCCCTTCATCTCTGAGAAATTGGTAGGGAATATATCTTGATACTCATGCAACAAGTCTGTGATCTTCACGATTGTCTCTTCATCCCAATAATATTCTATATTGGTGAACTTTGGGTTCTCTGGCAACCCAATGTTTACTTTCTTGATTTTCAATGGCTTAAGGAATTGGTCACTTGAAATACCACTTCCTTCTACTGTGCGCATGCCCTCTGATTTTGGTATGTTTATGTTAGTCATATCATCATTTGGGTCTCCAGCTAGATCGTAGCAAGCCATCCATTGTGGAATGGTCACACTGTACTGGTGAGAATTGGCCTCTTTGACAAGAATTTCAGTAAATATCTTCTCTTTTATCATTTGAAGCACACCATCAACTGTAGGTTTCTCATCATCAAATTCAAATGTTTGCCTAGCCTGCTTAGCGATCCCTTCCCAATATTGGGTTCCTTGTCGCAACTCCATAGATGCATACCATGTTTTAGGTGTCTTTTCCAATGTATGAATGAAATTATGGACCCATTCCTGTCGCGGGTATCCTACAAATATGATGCGACATTGATTTATGTGCTCGATAGGGCTTGATAATCCTGTTTATTTGTGGCTCATGATGGTGAATTCTTTGCCGAATATGACTTCCATTAACGTTCTGCATTGTGGCCATTATATTATGAATTTCTTGTGTGTACCCCACCATCTAGTGGATGTATCCTTCAACACATGGTCTAATGCAGACAAGTGCTGTGACTCTGTTACAAGTCCTTCAACATTAGTTAGGAAGGTCGCAAGGTTAGGAAAACCCTCATAGGTGGAAAGATTTCGTAGCTCATTCTCCACCTGTCTCATGGATCTTGTAACTCTGGCACACCTTCTCATAGAGACCTCATGTAGCCTATTTTTCTAGTTCTTCAACACCTGCCCTAAGTCGAATGTGCAGAAGCTAGTAGTCTTCCAACTTAGGTTTCCATCTGCTGTCAAATTAATATAGTCTTCTTGCATGGCAGTGACATTGTAGATACGGTTTAGATAGTCACCATGTTCATTATTGTAGAGAGGCTCTACATATCTATGTCTTTCCAATGGGTCAATGGGCGACACTACTCTCATCTCATTATCCTCAAATGAGAGGATCCTTTTCTTGAAGTTTGTAATGGATTGATTGCTTATGGCTCAATATATCCCTAGTAATACAGGATATGGATTGGGGTCATCAACAATGTTAATGAATTAAAAATCCGCAAACATGCACAACCATTCAATTTCGACAGGGAATTGATTCAATCTATCAATTGGTAGAACCTTCGCTTGATTTGCAAGTCACATCTGGACAGGAGACCAGTCCAAGCGCGGATTGCCCATACTTTCCCAAGTTTGTTGTGTCAAAATATTGACATCAGAGCCAAAGTCTAAAATGATATAATCCCTATCTACGCAATTATTCTTAACTCACACCCAGTTTTGAATTTCTTACTGACCTGGTTAACTTTCTTTCTAGGCTGCAGCTCTATTGGTGTTTCTTCTATCAGTGCTTGTAGTTCTATGATAACATCTTTATCTTGTATTAACGCTAAGAAAATTGACAGAAACGACTTGAGCTTACTAACCTTTTGTGGAATCTTCTTCTAAAATATCTGCTGGAATTGTTTAGGCATCTCTCTGACTTCTTCTGGATCCACAAACTCACGTCGTACATCCATGAATACTTGCTTTTGTTTTTGGACGTCGAATGGTACCTTCTTCTGTGTCGTGGGTCGTACCTATGGTTGCAGTTGTTCTTTCGAGGTTTCTTGATCATCTCCAGTCGTAGCACCTCCTCGTGTTACGAAAACGACATTCAAATCTCTTGGATTAGCAACAATCATCTGAATGTCAAGTTAGGATTTGGATTCTGCGCAGGGTTAGGACCTGTGATGGTTCTATCCTGCCACTTTGTGATCAACTGGGGACATTTATCCACATTATGGTCCTGTCCCTTACAGTATGAACATGTCTTCACAGGTTCCAGGAAATTTGTGGCATAGTGACCTAGTTGTCCATAGTTATAGCATGTAACCTGACCTCTTCCTCTACCAATTCCTCCTCCTCCTCCTTTTCCTCTAAAGTTTCCACCACCCCTTGAGGGTGTGGTTTCTTCAGGGGGTACTGATTCTACTAATATTGTTGTTGATAGTGATTCTGCTACGCATATGGTTGTTGTGGTGCATACTGACATTGATAGTGGTTCTGATATTGATTGGGATGGAGCTGTGTAGGCTGATACAATGCTTGTGCTGGTTCATCCTGAGTCTGCCCCTCATTCTTCATCAAGTATGTGTCAACCGTCTGTTCCTTTAGGAGATGGTATGCTCTGCAATACTTCTCTTCATGCCCTACTGACTTGCAGAATTTATAGAATAGGTTTGCAGGAGTGCTTACAATCTTTTGCAAGTATAAACAATCCTTGTCATGATGTCCTCTCGTTTGGCATATGTGACACCAGGGTAGTCCATGGGAACTTAATGGGTTTGGCGCACCGGATGAGACATAATTCATGAAGGTCAGAAAATTATCCTTGGTGTGTCCATCTGTTCTGCATTTCATGCACCATAAGTCTTCGTGGGCTTCCTTACCCTTCTTGATGTCATGTAGTTGTATCATTAGGTTAGCCAACTGTGACTGAATATGCGCCATTCTTGCAGCACCATCACCAATTGGCGAGGCCTCTAACTTCATCACCAACTCTAGAGCTTTCATTTGCGACTCAATATTTTGTTGCATTAATGGGCCTTGGATGTTTGGTAGTAGCGCAACAATAAACCACTATTTATGCTATACTTCTGACATCTAGAAACTTACCTTAGCCATCAAAGTATTGAACCATTGGTCAAAGTCCCATACTAACTCTGCCAATGCTTGTTTGATTTCCTTGATCTCGCTGATACACTATAACTCAGATTTAGGTTTTCTGAACTCAGAGATCACTGCGGCTCGTATCTATTCAAGGTTCTTTTGTGATGTTCCTGGTGGTACTACGCAAAATTTTATAAACCAGTCAAGTGCACAAGCCCTTAGAGTCATGATCATCTGTGATTTCTTTAAATTCCCATTCTAAACTAAGCAAACCATCCAAAAAATTCACAGATGAACCAATGCTGCTCTGGATCTTTTGCTCCATTACCATTGAATGTAGGTAACTGAATATCTACCTCGACCATTGCATTGGCATCGGGGTTATCTAATGATTGATCTAACAGAGGTGTTTTCTCTTGCGCTCTAGTCTCAATAGTAGCACTACCAATATTGACAACTCTTTCAAGATATGAGGTTCTAGATCTTACCTCTGGTGATACTCCTGGTGTGATGTAGTGGCATCCTAACCTTGGTGACTCGACAGTCTATTCAGAGTCTTCTGCTCCTTCTGATATCAGGCTATAGTCCTCCTCTTTGTCGTAAGACCCTTCGTCTACCTGTGACTGTAGTTCATGCTCACTCTCCTCGAATAGAATAGGAGCTCGTCGACCTTATTTTTTCTTTCTTCTTTTCCCTGATCTGAATTTCCTTCCACTCCTTAGGAATCCAGCTTCTAGTTCATGTTCTATACTTCTTGGGAACATCTCAACTCACTATTTCCCATTTTCTTAATATGTCGTCTATGACATAGCCTTCCTCCGTTGTATGCGACTCAACTACTCAACTACAAGATACCCTTCTCATAAAGGAGCATATTGATCAATGTACTGATAGAAAACAAGTATCTTCTTTGGGGTCCTTGGAAAAACTTTATTTCAGCCTCACTATATGAGGTTATAGCCTGTACTGGAAACTCAGTAATATATCCTAGAAAAATATTGTCAACCCAAAAATCAAAATCTCTAGAGATGGTGTTACTTACACTTGTTACTTCTCACATCAACTGATCACTCCACTTGACTGCTTCTCTTCTCTGGGTATTTGTCTCGCTTCTTGCCAATCTTGATAGCCACTCATGCAGTGCAATGGGAAACTTTGCAAAGAATATCTCATGAATATCAAAATATATGTATTCGTCTACCCAGTTTCTGTACTCAACTGAGATCCTACGCTCTCTCCTTCTGCGAATGCTAGTTGCTTAGACTCCAGCTAGTCCTCTATCTCCTTCTTCATTGGATGCCACATCATTTCCCTTGACTCAAATGGTTAATGGTATCGACAACATAACCATTTGTTGGCCTCTTTCTCTTTCCTGTCTCGACCTGTGGTTCAATCAACAACACAATACCAACAAGACACCAAAATACATCAGCCCGACAGAGCAATCTCAGTCAGCAACGCCCGTGAGGCAGGCACAGTCTCACCCAATATATATTAATGGGTAACTACCAGAACCATGTTTTCGTAGTTGGCGAGGGATTATAGTCCCTTGGCACGCAGCCGAGGCACTCGGCAAATACGATGGGATGGGGTCTTTCACTCTGCGCTAGTGGTGCAACTATGTGCCACAGTCCAGCCATGTGACATGACAGTGTCCTTAAACCTTAACAACTGGTGCAACTATGCGACACAGTCAATCCCTTATACTCTACGGACAGTGCATGACTTATCTTTATACTTGGCAGATTTAACCATGAACTCATACACAATATCCATCAATACTTCTAAACAATTATTCATTCATACTGCGACATACATTCGACAACAACTGTAATTGTAATAATGTAAGATAAGCAAACATTCACATAAACATTCACCATTGAACAACATTCATCCATATAACACAAGAAATAATGTGGAAGCCCATCTGGGAAAAACCACCAAGGTTCTCTTCATTTGGCATGAGAAATATAGGTAGCACCTTGCAGCTTTCAACTTGCAAACTGTTCTTAAAATATGTCTTTCTGACTCAATCTTATTGATCTCATGCTCTCTGGTTTATTGCTTCTATATACTCCTACTGATCCACACATAGCCTAGATCGACTCTTCTACTTTACTAGTGGTCTACGCACACAACTGCAAGATCCGCGGCTCAACAACCTTCTCCTTCTACTAGAATATCCTCTGAGTTGACTACTAAATCTAACTGAATATACCTCTCCAGGTTAACAACAACAACACTGGAGCTAACCAAATCTAATCTAATCCTTATACAGAGCAGGTTCCTTCTATTTATAACATTTACAAGACCACCCAGGGCCGACTGAGTACTACTCAGTTATTACAGACTCAAATGGTTACAAAATATCTATGTTACATTAAATTCCAGACCATACATAGCCACAAAAGTCCTGCATGCATAAACCATATCCTTAACCATCCGTGGAAACGTCCTTCAGCTCGTCTGTACCAGTCATAACTAGCCGCAAAACTATCCTTCTATCTCCTGCTGGTTCGTCCTTCTGCAGTCTTCCTTGAATTCCACTTGTTTATCTTTAACTCTTCTACCTACCTCTTCTACCAACTTTGGATGTGGTTTTCCTTGTTGCACCAACCCCGTCGCAACTTTCTCTGCTATGTTCTTCCTTTCCTTCTTTATCCCACCTTTCTCCATTGTGTGCATGTTTTATCTTTCTGCGCAGGTTCATTTTCTTCCTTCTTGACCTGCTTTTCCTTTGTCACACATGCACTTTTCCTTCCTTGCTTGTGCGTTTCATTCTTCCTTGTGCACTTTTCCTGGCCTAGCAGCTTATAATAAGTTAAAAACTTAGTCCTTGATAACATTGTCAACTATACTTTGGAAATCCATGGTTGTTATATATTTATAGATTTAGAAAGAGAGTAAGTTTTTTGGAATCGTACTTTGTCATGAAGATGATCCAAGGTATGGCTCAAAACATCGACATTCCTTCAACAATAACCACAACATATCCATCAACAAATGTCGATGTTTAACATCTAAGATGGTTGACAAAGAAAGTCATTGAGAGAGAGGAAATATTCCCTTGTGGTATCATTGAAAACAATCATTCATAGAGAGGTGATCATCAACAACAGAGTCATTGATGATGATGTTGTCAACATGAAGCTCTTAATTACGAGATTCCACCCTCGACATAACTTACGCAACAACTATGACCAACCAAGGCCAATGACTAGTAGACACAACTCCTACATTTTAAACTTATCAATATTGTTAATTTGATTGCATTTTTTATGTTTCAATAGTTTATCCAAGTTTTGGAATCTCTATCCTAACTTCTTTTATTGTTATGGTGGCTATCATTAATACTACAAGAAATTATAGTGACGTTATCCTTTATTGACTAGAGCAATTTATGCTTATACTTTAAATATCTAATCATGGCTTGAGACTTAATGAAAATACATCATGCTTTAATCAAGATAGTCACGTAAGGAGTATGATGTTTGATTTGAAAATTATACGTTCTAATTTTTTTTGTATGTTCTAAAGTTTATTCCAACTGTCACGAGACATGATGGAAGCTCAGGCATCACAATCATACACAATAATTGAGATAACTTAAAAAAAAAAAAAAATTATTTTGGTTTGAATGTTTAGTAAAGACCATAAAAAGGCACTCCAACCATTAGTGGTTCTCTACTTAATATTGTGATTTTAGTTTAAATGACAATTGAAATTAATTCCGAAGTAAAAATGAACCTCTGGAAATGTGTTATCACCATACACAATTAGAGGACATATTCTTTTCTTACATATTTAATTATCATAATTTTGATTTTATCAAGATTAATGACAAGCTCATAATTTTTGCAAAATTGTTGGATAACTGTGAGCTAATATGATAAAAAGTTTTTTATGGTGTTCCTTAACCCTTAAAATTAGAACACAACTAGGCATATAGAGATTTATAATGCAAAAAACTAGATATTATAATGTAGAATACCAAATACAAAGACAATTGAAATGCAATGTTGTAGAATATAACCTTGTATTAAGATAATCCAATAGAAAACAATGTTCAATTGCATCTTAAGTTGGAGTGACCTTTCATTTGAGCAAAGATACAAAGACAAAAATACTTAACTAAACAAGCCATATCCTTCTCGTTTTTTAAATAGGATTTCAATAGCCAAAATTTCAACTACTTGTGGTCCCATCATTACTGAGTCTCAACTAACTAGTGCACCTTGGTTAATGAATATAGCCATTTTACATAAATTAATTATCTCAACCTATCTAATGGGTCTTATTCAAAGTACATGGATGCGTACATTAATGACTAACTCCTAAGTAGCATAAAGTAGCGAGGTTATGGTAGGACCCTAACATTTCCTCCCCCTTCAATTTAAGAAGCATTATCCTCAATCTTGAAGGTGAGGAAATTATTGTATAATCATGGTTGATTCTCATGTGGTATGTTCTAGTTGCATATATTTCCATTGGATCAAGAAATCTTTGGTTGTGCACTTGCACAATCAATGGTCTTTGGTATCTAATATTGTTCCTAGTTGGAGACAAATGGAACTCTCTTCATCAAGTTCTAATAACTTGATCTACACTTTACAATTTGATCCACGACCTTCTTGAGGAAAGACATATGAATGGCCAGATGAATATTAGAGCTATTTTGGTAGAGATAGCTTGTAGGAAACCTGTCCAATGCATTGTAAGATATTGTAGGGTCCATAGAACTTCGGTGATGGTTTTTGGTGGAGTTTATTTAAGTCTCACATGTATCAATATTTGATGGTATTGGTCTATTTTCTTATGTTCATGTGTGTCTTATGGTTATGTTTAGGCATTGATGTTCATGTTACTCTCATTTTTCAGATCTATAATCAGATCAAGCAAGGAAGGGGATGCTTGATCCTTTAATAAGGATGAAAAAGGTCATATTTGTAGATTTGAACACAACTTACTAGAATATATAAGTCTTCGACAATATCCTCTAATAAAAATGTATTATGGGGGATTATATATGCTTAGCATTTCTCCTTAAAATCGTCGGTGATAAATATTTAGAAACATAAGATATGGGAGGATATGATTCCATGAGTGGGGGTAGTAAGAGGGCCCTAAGGGGAAAGAGCCTTAGTGAATTTTACCTAAGTTCTTAGGCTCTTGATTATAAATTTTAATTAGTGATATATCCAAAGTCCCTAAACCCATGATTATGAGAGTTTAATTAATTAACTTTGTTTTTATATGAACCTAAGCTTGAAATTAAAACGGAAAACTAAACTCCTCATGAGGATGACATGGCGATTTATGAACATTCATATATAATGTGGGAGTATGGACATAGAGAATCATATTCAGTCATTGATTCTTTCTTGCATTATCTGGGATATATAAATAGAGGAAAGAAAAAATATTCCAAAAATTTCATGTCCCCAATTAAATAATTTCCAAATAAGACTAGCAAATAATGTTCCACCAACCTACGAGTTCCCTAGGTTGAGGTGGAGACATAAATTTTGTAATAAGAGGATATGGGACCCAAAAGGACTTCATTTTACCATATTCACATTTAAATGGGTCACATAAATGATACATACTAAGAAAATAAGTTGTCATGAAGACACTTGGAAACTTGTGGAGCATTTGGATGACTAGATTCCCCACACATTTGGCATGATCTTCATCCAAATTCGAACACATGGGTAATATAACGTTATTGAAGGGTGACGTGGTGTCAAATATAATTTAATGATCCAAGGAATTAGAATAGGTAAAGGAGAGTAACTCCATATAAGAGGAAGAGACTAGAATACACGGTGTGCCACTTGGAAGGAGATTCCATGCACTCTATGAAAACAAATGATGAAAGATTCTATGACAAGTATGAAAAATTCAGACCTGATTGAAGAAATATGAAAAATATGAAATTATAGGGATAAAAATAGTGACCAAGAGGTATAATTTGGGCATTACAGGCAGCCATTCAAATTCAGGAAAGAATTGGAGCATGAAGAGGAAGACAAGTGTCATGAGAATTACTAAACCACTAAGATGAGTGGGAGGAATACCATGGATGGAAATTAGACCTTAGGAGGACTCATGAAGTTAATAAAAGGATTTCATGAGGAATGAGAACAAATTTTTATCATTTGTTAATTGGCCCTTGGAATTTTGGAGATCTTTTGCTTGTCCATTGCACGATGAGTGTTCACTCTTCCTGCCTGTGAATCAATTTCAAGGGAGTTGGATTCCTTTCCAAGTTGGTTGATGGAGAGTCAATTCATACCTATCATTAGAGATTAATTAATGAGTTTTATTTTCAGTTTTAAGGACCATACAGTTGAATTCTCATCTACTCCCCTATTTTCTCATTCCTTCTTCTCCATTCCCCCACACTCTCATGTTGAGGGCACACTTGTTGGATTGGTGCTTGCGCTTTGCTGAGTATATTTGGTGAAAAATATGTGAAATATGATGTCTGGATATTTAATATCATTTAAAAATTCTATTTAAGTCTAAATAGAAAGAATAGATATGTTATAGGCTCGCATTCCCATGCTCTTGAATAACTAGTTTTCATGGATTTGGATTCAATATTGAAGTAGATTTATATCAGGTTTGTATGAGGAAATTTCCTATGATTTTGATGATTTTTGGGAAGCCATATATTATTTAATTATATGTACTTCCATTCCCATATTCTATTCATCTCAAAATCCAAGAAACTCATGTGTGAAAAGCTTGCATTCTCATGCCATTGTATCATTGGTTTTCATGGATTTTGGCTTCAATCTCGAAGTAGTTTTATACCATATCTGTATGAGGAAATTACTATGAGTTTTATAATGTTGGAGAATCCATATATTAAGTAATTCTCTGTTCTTCCATTCCCATATTCTATTCATCTTGAAATCCAATAAACTGTTGTGTGAAAAGCTTGCACTCTCATGCCATTGTATCACTATTTTCATGGATTTTGGCTTCAATCCTAAAGTAGTTTTATATCAGATTTGTATGAGGTATGTTATATGAGTTTGATGATTTTTAGAAAGCCATATATGATGTGTTACTCTTTTATTTCACATCCCTATTCTCCATGGGTCGAAATCCAAGAAATCCATATGTGAAACTCTTGCAATTCCATGCTACTAATTCACTAGTTTTCATGTATTTGACTCCCATACTAAATGAATTGTATACCAGAATTGTATGAAGGGATTTAAATGGTATTTAATACTATTGGGACAGAAATTTTTATTCTGTATATGTTCCCTATATGTCACATCCTGATCTGAACCTTTAACTCTACCTTTCATATGTCAAAATCGAGCTACTTATGAAATTTCCCCATAAGCAATTTCACTGAAAGTTATCAAAAAGATGTGGAAATCTATAACCAGTTTGCAGAACCAATAACTATGTGTAATGATAGCACCTTATGTGTTATAAAAATCCCAATAATCTATTCATAAATTTGGGAGGGTCGTAGTTGAGTTGGGAAGCCAATTTTACCTTCACCCTTGGGGGAATTCGACCACAATTTCCTATGTAAAATTGCATTGCTTCTCCCTAGCCCCAAACCAGTTTGTGGGAGATTAAATTCAGATAAAAATATTAATAGGTCATGTCGAACTGTCATGATACTCACCCTATCCTTTCATTTAAAATTTGAGACCATTTGGAGTCATTTGGAACCCTCTCCAATATATGACTAGTAAAGCTAAAAAACTGTCCAAAATGCACTCTTTCCCAAATTTCCAAGTAGGGACATTACACAAAACAATGGGGAATGTAATTTCATGCAGGGATTATGCTATTTCCATTGAAAAGTTTGATATTTATTATTGTGTTTATTAGAGAAGGAAATACGAACTACATATGAGAATCCTTGGAATCATAATAGTGAGATTCCCTATCCAACCTATGCCATAGCACTGGAATAAAATTGAGATAGATTGACAGAATATTTGCAGAGAAGGTTATCCCATTTATGGTGTTGTGAAAGTCAAGGGGGAAGAGTGTCAATTGATAGAGATAGTTGTATATGGGATATTTGGCACTAGAGAGTTTTATAGGTTGTGGTATAAGTAGAAATACTTGAGATGGATATTAGGAACCCTTGTGGATTGATACCCTTAACCCAAGGGTGGCCTCTATCATGATTAAGTATGATAGAGATCCTACTACTATGAGGAAATCCCTTCATTTGCAACCGATTGGGGATTATTGACTATAAATATAAGTACTCCGAATGTGTTATGAAATACAATAGTTGATATTTTTATCTTACATTTATCTATTTTATAGTTTGTGCAAATATGTGCGTATGAATTTAACTATCATGATTAAGGATGATATCAGGATAGATTTGCATTCATGTTTAGAATTGAAATTAATAATAGGGTTGTTATAATTTTGCTTCCACTATTAAATTCTATAATGTTTGAATTATTGTGACATTCATCTATAGGCATGGTTGCAATTGAATTGTATAATTGTGTAGTGGAATGGTATGAAAAATACACACCAAACAAGACAAATTTCATAGAAAACTGATAAGAATTTCTCAGTACAATTACAGTATTATCTTCATTAATTCCAGCAATATACAAAAGTGTTATAATAAGGAGAATTTGAATCACGTGGATAGGATTTGAATTCACCAATTCAATCTGACTGAATGGCTTACTAGAAGTGTCTAAATCACTATCAGAGCTCACTAGTCTAACTCCAGATGTCTAATTCAGTCTCTTAATCAATTAAACAAGTTAAACTGATGAGATAGGTGAGAAAAGGCACCTAACCCCATGCATCCATGCAAGACTGGCACTAACTCAACTGGAGGACATCTAACTAAATGTAACTGGGGCATAACTTAGCTTAACTAGTTACCAACTACCAACAACTGAAGGAGGATGGTGGTGGCACTCCCAGTGGCTCCTAAATTGTAGGGATTGGTCTCAGAGGCACATAAACTAATGCATGAACATGCAGTCAGTTGCAATTAACCTCTATATGTGTTCCCCACGCTCTAGTGACTGGTACTGGGGGCACCAATAGCCCAAGTGGACCCAATGGTACTAGTGGACCCAATATTAATTAACAACTCTTAAGTTAGGAAAATATAATATAATAGACTAAGTATGGACAAGGGAGGATTATAAATCCTAACACCCCCCCTTAATCCTAGCTTGGAAAAATGTGGGCCCTGGCAACAAGGCCAAAAGTCACCCATTACAATCTAAAATAATTAAAAGCTGCTTAATAAACCAAGGAAATAGGGGAAAATCTAGTGGAAACACCCCCCCTCAAAATAAGCAGGAACATGAAATACAATCTATTCTTATGAGAAAAATCTTCCTCTTTGGGAAATAACTTGCAAAAAACTCTGTTGTAATTTGCAGCAGCAACATCTTGAAGCTGTGCATGTGAACCTCTCAATGTCCTTCCGATATGATGGATGTTGTATGTGTTTCTTCTATCTGGAGGAGGAAGGGAATGATCAATTTTATTTTTTTGTGGGCCAAATGGTTGATCATTCACTATCATCATGTAGCACTTTCTTGGAACCTTGTTGCACCACTCTGTAGAGAGCGAATCAGTGAAAGAGAGAGAAACATGCTCATTCTGATACTGGGACCTTGTTCTCTTTCTGTCTTCTGGATTCCCAACATCATCCCTAGCTACAACAATGAGCTTTTGAGACCATTTAGGCTTAGGACACTGATTTGGGATGGGAGCTGGATCTGGATCTATAATCTCATGAGGTTCAACCTCAATACTAAGATCATACTAATCTTAATACTCTTCATTTGAATTTGAAACATGTGACAAAATATCATCATGAAAAGGTAGTGGAAGAGTGGTTACACCTTCTTGTGCTTCAAATGGTGGTATATCAAACAACTGATCTTCTTAAAACTGAACATTGTGCTCAATGAAGCATTTCCTAGCTGAAAATTCCATCAACTTGTATGCTTTTGCATCCTCTGCATAACCCAACAATATACATTCACTACTCTGGGATTGGAAGGCCTTTCTCTTATGAATGGGTATTCTGGCCCAAGCTTTGGAACCAAAAAATCTCAAGTGAGAGACATTGGGCTTATTCCCATGCAATTCTTTGAATGGATTGGCCCCAACCACTAATTTATTAGGCACTCTATTATGTATGTATGAAGCACACTTTACAAATTCTGCCCAAAGATAAGGCAGAAGATTCTTGGCTTAGAGAATACATGTTGCCATCTCCTTCAATGATCTATTTTTCCTCTCAGCCACACCATTCTGTTGTGGTGTGTATCGAACTGAGTGTTCCATTCGAATCCCCTATAATTCACAATAATGTTGGAAATATCTTTTAATGTATTCACCTCCATTATATGTTCTTATGGACTTGATCTTTTTCCTAAAACTATTCTCAATCAAAGATTTAAAACTTTAAAAATTCCAAATACTTTTGATTTCTGTTCATGAAATATACCCAACAGAACCTAGAACAATCATCAATAAAAGTAAGGAAATACATGGAACCATTAATTGATGTTGTAGAAATTGGTCCTAACACATCACTGTGTATCAAATCAAGCATAGAGGGATCCCTATGTGCCTTCCCAACTTCATACCTCTTCTCTGGATGCTTACCTACCAAGCAACTAGGACATACTCCATTGGAAGTTTGGATGAGAGGAAAACCTTCAACCATTTTATCATTGTGGAGTTTCTAGAGATATTTGAAATTGAGATGCGCAAATATCTCATGCCATATATTGTTGGTGTTGTTAGCATGAGTTAATAGAGATGTAGGAGGTGAAACAAGTAAAAAATGAGAGAACTCATAAGCCTTAGTGGCACGATTAGCAATACCTTTCGCTATGATCTTTCCAAGAGATTTTTCTGTGATTTCAACTGAGTCAGAATCGAATGTAGCTATATTGGGAGAGCATGTATGGGTCATCTTATAAACATCCAAAAAAATTTCTACAATATAGGGCACATAGAGAAAATTCTTGAACTCACCATGCCAGATTTTAACTAAACCTCTCCCAACAGCAGGGATTTGGGATTCATCTCCCATGAGAATGCTAGGTCCTCTTGATAGAGTGAGAGTGGATAAGGATTCCTTGGAGGAAACCATGTGGTTGGATGCTCCAAAATCAATCAAGTAAGTTTTTGATTGAGTAAGGCATGCATTGAAGGCATGTAATCTCTCACGATCTTCTGTCGGTGGTCCAACATTAGAATTCTTTGCTCCTTGTGGAAGGGAAATGTTGTTCTATTCAAGGACGGTGGATAGCTGGTCGATCTGCTTCTTCATGCACTAGATTTCAGGATGAAATCCTCTCAAACAATAAGGACACTTAGTCTTTTTGAACGTTTTCTTTCTCTTGGAGCCTGAAGCTCCTTCAGAAGAATTATGATTCTCTTTTGGATTTGAATCAAAGGATTTAGGCTCCTCCCCCCTATGCTTCCCTTTATCTTGCGCAATGGCTGAGTTCAAAATCATAAGATCTTGGTTCTTGGAATTTTGGAGGACTCCCATTTGGACCAACTTGTCTTGCTCCTGTATCAAAGACTTGACAAATCCATCAAGTGAATGCATATTCCAATTGGGGATGCAATATCTTCCAGAATGGAAGGTACAGACAAATACAGAGTACTCAGAACCAAGTTTGTTGAGAACAGAGAGAATAAGCTACTCATCCTTCCTCTCTATTCCACATTGCTTACACTATAGTGCCAGAGGCTTGAATTTTGTAAAAACTGTTGGATAGTTTCGAAATTGCTGGGTTGCAATGCTATTAGATCGTTCTCCAATATGTGTCCTCGAAGCTCATCTTGTTTTCCAAACAATAACTCGAGCTTCTCCCAAGATTCTTTAGGAGTATTCAACCCCCAAGATGAAAGACGAGATCCCTGGAGATGTCAGTGCAAAGAAAGCCAAATGCTTCATCCAACCGATTCAATAACTTATTTTTCTCAGTAGGATGATGAGGTTCTATCTCTCTTCCCATTGTCATCCTAAACATGCCAAGATTGAGCAAGGAGACCTGCACATCTTCCCTCCAATCAACATAGTTTAAGGGTGTAAGGATCCATGGTACAAGAGTAGTAGAATCCATCAATTCTTCCTTCTGATTAGTCAATTTCTTCAATTAAGCTACGCATCACCTGTAAGAAACAATGCAAAAAAAAAATCAATTCACAATTATGTTAGAAATCAAGTCTTTCATCTCAACATGTACACTTTCTCAGGGTTCGTTAAGCCTGTAGAGACTTCTCTGGACGAGTCCAGAGTTAGCAATGCACACTTTACAAGACTTATGTGGAAACACAACTGCTTCTGGTGTACAATGGAGATTGGAAAAACTTGTTGCTTGCATGAACAGGCTCTGATACCATGTTTGAATTATTGTATCATCAATCTACATGCAATGGTTGTAATTGAATTGTATAATTGTATAGTGGAATGGAATGAAAAATACACATTGAACACGACAAATTTCACAAAAAAATGATAAGAATTGCTCAGTAAAATTACAGTGTTATATTCATTAATTCCAGCAGTATACATCAGTGTTACAATAAGGAGAATTCGAATCATGTGGATAGGATTCGAATTTACCAACTCAATCTGACTGGCTGGCTAACTAGAAGTGTCTAAATCGCCATCGGAGCTCACTAGTCTAACTCTAGATGTGTAATTCAGTCTCTCAACCAGTTAAACTGATGAGGTAGGTGAGAATAGGAGCATAACCCCATGTATCCATGCAAGACTGACACTAACTCAACTGGATGAAATCTAACATAATGTAACTAGAGCATAACTTAACTTAACTAGTTACCAACTACCAATAACTGAAGGATGTTGGTGGTGGCACTCCCAGTGGATCCTAAATTGTAGGGATTGGTCTCAGAGGCACATAAACTGATGCATGAACATGAAGTCAGTTGCATTTAACCTCTATATGTGTTCCCCACACTCTAGTGACTGGTACTGGTGGCACCAATAACCCAAGTGGACCCAATGGTACTAGTGGATCCAATATTAATTAATGACTCCTAAGTTAGGAAAATATAATCTAATAGACTAAGTATGGGCAGGGGAGGATTATAAATCCTAACATATAAAACTAGCTAGTGAAAATCAAATTGGGTATCAAAGGACAAAGTTTATGGTGAATTTGAGTACCTTGTAGCCTAGATAACCTTAAGAGGTTGCGGGGCACATGAAAATCCATCACAAAGGCGCCATCCTTTGCCAAAGCCTACTATGCAACAACTTGTTAGTTGTTTCCCCTTATTAGGAAACACATCCTTGATACTCCTAGCATAGGTTTTAGTACATTGTCTTAACAATCTTTCATCTACCACCAATTTCTGTCACCAAGCCTACCAAGTCATATGGGCTCTCTATGCACTCTTAGTCATGTTCACTTGGTGCAACTTCCATCATGCCATTGCTAGTGGCACCTCAAATCAAATCCTTATACACAAGTTTTTTTTTATATGATTAAGTATCATATGGCGTGTTAAACACTTTTCTAAAATATATTTATTATCATTAAGATAATGAGACTCAATATTCATAAACATGTTGTGTTTCTGTAAACATCAAGATAACTTGATAATTACAAATATGCTTGAAAGTTTAAAGTACATTTTATTTTACAAATTATAATCATAATTTTCTCTTTATATATGAATATAATAATTATTATTATATTCATTTATTTATGAATATTATGAATATTCATATAATTATGAATATAATAATATTCATATAATTATGAATATAATAATATCACTATATAAACATATAATTATTATATTTATACAATTATTATAGGGGATATTCATTTTAGTTTATTAAATTAAAAAGAATAAAATATTAAATAATTATTTTATTTTATTATGGTTAAATAAATTGAAAATTGAGTTTTATTTTATATATATATATNGGCCAAATTCCCAGGTGGCTATACATTATTATATAAGGTCCTCACTCGATGTCCATATTCAGTTAGCTATGTAATCAGAGCGAATGAGGTGCGACCCCTTTGGGTGCCCCCCTTGTGATTTCTTCTCGTGGACGTAGCAATCCTATTGGGGGGTTTGTGAACCACAACATAAAAAATTGGTATTATAAGTGTTTTGAAAATTAATTTAATGTTTATGATGATGATGTATGGTCCCTTAATATTAAAGAAAGTTCTATAGAAGAAATAAAAGGAATCAAATTAATATTCTTAAAACTATTGTTTTTAAATTTAACTATAATAGAAATGAAAGTACCAAGTTTATTTTATTTTTAGTGAGTTATGAGGCCTGGAAGAGAAGTCTAGCTTTGAAATTGGTCATTCGAAGAAAAATGGGCATTCTAAGTACAATGGCCATGAATAGGCATAATGGACATATGTCATAAGTGGTAATATCCAGGTAGAGTACACTCTGCTATGAGAACTGAAATCCCATAGGTGCTGTTGTGATCAAGGTAGTAGCATATATCGAATTCCACAATAAGATGAGGTATTCTACACAAATCGTTTATGGTACATGTCCCATCACGTGAATAAAGGTGTTGAGGTTGAACATGATGAAACATCATTTGATTATGCACAGATGGGTCACTTGACAAACACAAAGAGAGACTTGTAGGAAAAAAGGTATGCACAAAAAAAAGGTGTTGATTACATAGAAACATTTTCTCCTACAGCTAAATGGGGCACCATTCGAACTTTGTTTTCATTAACAACACAAAAAGGATGGAAAATACATCATATGGATGTTAAAACCACCTTTTTGAATGGAGACTTGAAAGAAGATGTTTATATGGATCAGCCTGAAGGCTTTGCTATCAAAGGTCAAGAACAGAAGGTATGCAAATTGGTCAAATATTTATATGGTTTGAAGCAAGCACCTCGAGCATGGTATGAAAATTTAATTGAACATCTTCTCAAATTGAATTATAAGCATTTCAATCTAGATGATGCAACTTTATTTCTCAAGAAAGTTGGAATATCGATTGTATATCTAGTTGTCTATGTGAATGATTTGCTTATCACAAGAAATAATGATGATTATATAGTATCTATCAAAAGAGAGTTGAAAAAGGTTTTTGATGTGACAAATTTGGGATTATTGCATTATTATTTAGGAATTGAAGTAGATAAAAAACCAAAGCACATTTTCATTTCTCAGAAAAAATATGTTGGAGAGTTATTAAACAAATTTGGTACGTAGGATTGTAATCTTGTTTCTACACCAATGGAGTAGAATCTAAAGCTTACTTCAAATGAAGGTAGCACATTTGAAGATCCAATAAAGTATAGGCAGCTTGTTGGAAGTTTAATTTATCTTACTACTACTCGTCCTGACATAACTTTTGTTGTAGGAATACTTTCCAGGTTTATGCATCATCCCTGTGAAGGTCATTGGAATGTAGTAAAGCGAGTGCTCAAATATTTAAAAGGCACTCAATCTTATGGCATCAAATATTATAAAGTTTCAGACTTTCATCTCACTGGTTATTCAGATTCTGAGTTTGATGGAGATAAATAACATGGGGTCTCTACTTCAGGTTATTTGATGAACCTTGGATAAGCAGCTATCACATGGAGATCATGAAAGAAATATGTTCCTATTGATTCTGCAACTGAAGCCGAATATGTTGCAACATCTCAAGCCACAAAAGAAATCATTTGGTTTCGTAAAATACTTGAAAACTTGCAGGAGAAATAGGTGACTTCATCGCCTCTCTTTGTTGACAACACTTCTGCAATTCAATTGGCCAAGAATCCAAAACTCCATGATCGAACCAAAGATATCAAACCCAAATGTCACTTGATTCGACATCATGTTGAGGCCAAAACCATTCATCTGACACATTGTTCTACTACAGAGAAAATTGCAGATATGTTTACTAAAGCATTGGGTTGTGAAAAGTTTGAAAAATTTAGAATGCAGCTTGGCAAGTTAGATATCCCTTCAGATAAAGGGGGGAATGTTGAATAATCCTTCAGGATTACATTGTAAATAATATTTCAGTTATTAGTTAGTAAATTCTAGTTAATAATCTCGTTATCTAACTGTAGATAACAATTTTGATTTCCTTTATATGTAACACTCATCTACGTAATAAGATATTGATTTGTTGAGGTTCTTCACGGCCTGTGTCAGTTAGGTCAACCCTTATGTAAACAATACGTCATATACAATCACATTAGATGTAGTCTCAAGAGATACAAAAGAAAGGTACACTTTTATTTACTATAATTATGTAAGTAATAGCCTCCAATTCATGTGCCATATAATCCATAGCCTTACATATCTATCTCAATAGATCAAGCACGTATAACCAAATGTAACCTTTTGTACATTAATATAATACTTACCTAAACTTATATATATATATATTCAATTTTTTATGTTAATAAGTTGGAAGATTAATCGTATTAATACAATCTTATTAATGTTTGTGACGATGATGGTGATTATACTTTTTTTAATTATGGTTCACCAATGTCATGAGCTACATCCATGAAAATAATAAACACCTATTATTCATGGAGAATCAAGGTATTCTCAATGTCCATCATAACATGTCGCGAGTTAGATTTGAACCTCGGTGGGGAGCATCACAACCAATGCTCTCAACCATGCACAAAGAATCAAGGTATCCCTAATGTGCGTCATAGCATCTCGCGAGCTAGATTTGAACCTGCCACTTTTCTTTAAATACGGATTCTTGATATAAATGAAGAATCAAGAATCATTGATTACATGACATGTCACATAGTGAGATTTGAACCTAGGTGAGAAGTATAAAAAAACATTCCTCCCAACCACCCTATCTACACTTAATTGACCATAATGATGATTACACTTATTTCTTCTAAAACCAACCACAATCTATAATAATAATAAAATCAATTTAAATATTTTTAAAATTATCATTTCTATATTTAAACATAATAAAAATTACCAAATTCACTTTTTAATCATATTTTATATAAAATTAACCTACAATAATTGATCAGCACCTTTATATACATGTATTAACCAACATAATTAAATATCTTAGAAAAATAACAACTTTTTTATGTACATGTATTAACCAACATAATTTAATATCTTACCCAAAAAAAAATAACAAAACCTTAGTACAACTATCAAAGTTTAAAATATATTCTAAATGAAAGATCATTTAAAAAATAAGGAAAGCTTCGACCCGAGAACAAAATCTAAGAAGCTTCTCAAACATATCATTTGACTATGTGCTTTTATTTATTTATGGGCATTGTAATATAAAACAAATGAAATAACCCTAGGTGTGATATTTTTTAGTCCCGGTTGTTGTAGGTAGATGACTCTATGTTCTAGTTTGTTTGTTATATTATTTTGTGTTAGACATTAAAAAAAAATTGTTTTATAATGATTAGTAAAATATTTTATTAATTTTTATTATAGATAGATGATTTATGTTTTAGTTTATTATTTTGTACATGTCATAAGTAGATGATCTGAAATTTTAAGATTTATTTTTTTTAACCATATAAATTGTATGTTAAACATTTATAAAAAAGTTTAACAAATGAAAATTTAAATGCTTAAAATACATAAATAAAAAAATAAACAGTATGTGAACCATGAAATTGATAGATAACAGATGATAATAGAGTTCACTTTTCTTGGGCTATGTTTCGGGCCACTTTCAATGAGAAGGCTAATCTTATTGAGTCTTCAAAGCTTACATACATGGGTTGCTGTAACTACTTCTGTTTTCTGTCAGTCAACAACAAAAACACACAGCACCACTGTGATCCTCTTGAAATTTTGAGAAAAATGAGTATAAAATCGACTACCTTTTCTCGATGCCTCTTTTGGCATGCATATCGAGACCTCTACCTACAACTGTATAGAACTGCACATATTCCCACCTTAGGAATCGCACCCATTAATGGATGTACCTACCTTGGTATTTGTGCCCATACTTCACCTCAGGATCTATACCTGTGTGCTGCTGGTTTCTGAACTGAGTTTTGTGGCACCGAAATGAGGTTAAAAATAGTTGTTTCACGTGTGCGTTGAGGAGCCACGCACCCCTATTTTGGCCCGATTTGCACCTTCAAACTCTTAAATGCAGTTTTCCATATCCCAACCAAGGGATAAGTGGTGGCACATTGGCAACGTGTTGGTATAATGGGGAAGAGGTGTTGGGGTCAAAACCATGGGCCTCTCCCCTTTCAACGTGTTTTCATTGTGTTCTTTGGATGTTCATTTCTTAGAATAATATGGTGGTGGAATATGGTTTATTGTTGGCATTCGGTTCCATGGTGTATGGTATTGGTCCACGACGATGTTTGCCATTGGCTCTACCTCGACTGCTACGTGGTTTCGTTAGCTAGTTCCATGGTGGAAATGTTACCCATTGCTTCCACGGTGTATGGTATTGGATCCATGACGATGTTTGTCGTTGGCTCTACCTCGACTGCTACGTGGTTTCTTTAGCTGGTTCCCTAGTGGAAACGTTACCCATTGCCTCGATGTTGGCATATGACATTACATATGGGTCGAGGGCTTAGCACTCAACCCGCCCTTTTTTCAAACTAAAAACAATTTCAACTTCTAATAGAATTCATGTTCATACTATGGTAAGGAACACTGTTGGGAAAGATGGCTAGCAGAATGGCGTGAAGGTTTAGATGGCTAGGAGTTCAGGGGTTTGATACTCCTTTCCTCCACCAAATTTTTAAATAACTTTGAACTGGATTGCCAACAGGGCTGCCATGTGGCAGCCTCTGATTAACCCACCTGTCACCATACCTGCCATGCCACCTCTACGTGTCCACCGGCCGAGCTACCACATCACCAAATATGTCCACATGGCACCTTGTGGTGTGACCACCTGGAATCGATACTCTGATTCTACCTACCACGTGGCACCTTGTGGGTGTGCCACGTGGCCCCCTTTTTTTGCCATTTTTACAACATTTTAACATTTTTTTCTGAATTTTCAAAACCTGATAACTTTTGTGTCTGGATGTCATTTCGCATGAAATGAACATTGCAGGAAAGCTCTTGACTAGATCTTCACATCTATAAGCTTTAATTCACTTTTTGACGACTTTCATTCTGATGGAATTTTGAGATCCTCCTGGATCAATAGGTGACTATATGTTTCAACTTGCTATATTATTTTATACACGATATAAAAAATTAAATTGTTTTGTAATATTTAGTAAAATATTTTATTAGTCTTTACCATAGGTAGGTGACTATATGTTCCAGTCTATTATTTTGTCCTAGACATAAAAATTTGAGATGTTTTGTTAAAATTTTGTAATGTTTACTAAAACATTTTATTTGATGGTAATTATTCAACCATCATAGATTTATCTTAAACTTGAAACTATTACGTACCAAGAGGGATCCAATTTCTTTAGGAGTAAATTTTTTTTGATGTGGAAAAATTAAATTTTAAAAAAATCCCTAAGAAATTGGACCCCTCTTGATATTTTATGAGTGGACATGATTTTTTGTAATTGCTTTTCATTTTTTATAAGTTATGAATTGACATGAATTTTTTTAATTACTTTTCATTTTTGATAAGTTATGAGCCGACACTAATTTTTTAAATAATTTTTTATTTTATTTTTGCGAACGTTACGTTACATATGCAACGTGACAACATATTCCCTCTATTGATTGAGAATGTTACGTTACATAACGTAATGTGACAACATCTCTTCCATATTGGGTTGTAAAGCACCTCGCTACTCTTGGTACAATAAAATATATTAATAAGAGTCGAATCAATATTGGATCAGAAATATTGGTTCAACAATTTTATCATTAACTAAGTTATTGACACGACACGTCATAAATGTTGTGCTTTTCCTTTGATAAACACATGTTATATACTATATAGGTTCCAATAAATATTCTATAACTCAATGTTTATTGAATAAATATTTTGTATATTAGAGTGTTAAGATATTAGATATAAACTTATTTTTACATTAAAACACCTAAACTATGGGGATAAATATATTACTTGAATTAATTAATTTAACATTCATTGTATTTTAAATGAAACAACATACTATTCTTATTTTTTGTTTTTAAAATTAGTATTAATTTTATTAGCTTAAGCCATTGGTCAAGTGTGATTAGTATTGAGGAGAGAATGAACCATCAAATCACTTTATGTCTAGTGCATAATCATGACTAGCGGATTAGTTAGTTACATAATTACACTAAAGAACACACTTTACCTAAAGACACATTAGTCCAAGCTAAATTGAAGTAACTCTTAAGTGTCTAAGTATCTTAACATCCCCCCTTAAGAACAAATTGGCATAGGATTGAATGATTTACAAATGTGACACAATAGGAGGAGGCATTAGAGCTTACCCACCTTAGAGTTTTTTTCCAAATGGTCTTTGTGAAAATGTCTGCAACTTGATGATTTTTATGGTAACAAAGCACTTCAAGAATGTGACCTTGAAGAAGTTTTTTGAAGAAATCCATGCTGTATCTCTATGTTTTTATTGCACTAATGTTCTAGTGGATATTTGGCAAATTCAATGAGACTTTGATTATCACACAAAAGTGCGTTCAAATGTTTCTAGTGGATTCCAAGCTCTAAAAGGATTTGTTGATCAAGCCAAAGGGATTCTTGACATGCACTAACTGTTGCTCAATACTTTGGTTCTAGTGAAGAAAGAGAAAGGGCCCCATTGTTCCTTACCAAGTGACATGTCTAGAACCAAGACTAAAAACATAACTTATAGTAGAACTATGATCATTAGGGTTACAAACCCAATCAAAATCAGTGAAACCAACCAACAAAGGACCACCAAAGGACTCCCCCTTATTAAATTGAGCACATAGATATGTGGACAAACACACAACTCACAAGATAGATCACACCATTTACTCAGTTATTGAAGAATGAAATAGTGCAAAAATGGCTTGCAGCTGTGAATGTTTTTCATTAATCAAAGAGTAATTAGATAGTAATTACAATGAAGTACAATGGATTAAATAGCCACATGCAATTCAAATCCACTTGAAGAAATTCGAATTGATTAGACTCTACTTGACTGTAGGTAACTAAGACCTTGTTTAGATCACTGTTGGAGGACTCAATAGTTCACTGACCTTGTCTAAACCATTACCAGAGTTCAATAGAGTTCTAAAACAAAACTCAAGTGTCTACTTCAGTGTTGACTGAGGCTAATTGACTGTGGTAGGTGAGAAATGCACCTCTCCTACATGCAGCCATGCAAACCTAGCGCTAACTGAATGTAGAGGACTAGAATTGAATGTAACTGACTCCTAACTTAGCTTGACTAGTCACTAACTAAACTCAACTGATGAAGGTTGGTATCGACACTCATAGTGGCTTGTAAATTGTAGGAATTGATCTAGGAGGATCCTAAACTGATGCATGCAAGTGCAATCAGTGGTAGTAGGCCTCAATTAGTGTTCCCCACACTTTAGTAATTGGAACATGTGCCCCAATTAGGCCAAGTGGACCCAATGGTGCTAGTGACGAAAAATAGACTGGATGGACTTTTGATTTAGACATGACTCCTGATTTAGACACATGACCAAATTGGACAAGGGAGGATTAATAATCCTAACACCCCCCCTGAATGCTAACTTGGACAATCTATGGGCCCTAGTAACTAAGACCATAGGTCACCCATTACATCAAGTAAAGTAAAGCAACTGCTCAATACAAGGAGCTGGGGAAAACACCACATGGGAAAAAATCCCCCTCTCTAATTAAGCAGGTAGAATCAGGATCAATCTGGTTCTTCTGTGCACAGGTATCCTGGGGCCTGACATGTGAACCTCTCCATCATTATGTCTGGAGGAATATTCCTCTTTGGAAGAAGAATGACATGCTCAACTAAATCAGAAATATAGACAGCTGTCGGATGAAGATTGGACCCATGTAGAGCAACTGCAATCAACTGATAAGTGAGAAAAGGTTCTTGAGGATTCATAACATGTGAGGAACACTAAAGAAACTTATATTTTGAATCCATGAACAACAAACCATGAGTGGTAAAATCAGCCCCAAGTGTTAGGAGAAAGTGTTCAGGCGGATGCAGGATGTCTTCCTCTTTACTAGTTTTGTGAGGAGATGAGCATGTGATCAATGGTAGAGAAGCACTGGGTCTGTGGAGAGTGGATGCTTGAGATCCATAGTCTTCTATAGCTTCAAAAATATATAATTATTCACAAAATAAAATATCAGCAACCTCATAAGAGGAAACTAACACCAAATCCCCAGCAACAGTTTTGAAGAGAAAGTGCGGTACTTGATTTTTCACATCAGAAATGGTGAGAGCAGCTACAAGCATGACTGAAGGATCTTGGATTTTAAAATTTGAACCGAAAAATATTGGATCAGAAATTAAATCAGATATAAATAGGTTCACAACAGATCCAAAACCGTGAAATGAAATGAAATCCTCAGCAACAGTTTTGTAGGAGACTTGCGGTACTTGTTTCTTCACATTGTTGTTGAGAACAACTACAAACAGTATTGAAAGATTATGAATTTGAAATATTAAACCAAGAAATATCAAATCAAATCCAAATAAAATCATATCAGATCCAAAGAAATGGTCAACCGAGGCGATGGATGCACAACTTTCTTCTTCTTCAAAATTCTGAATTTTGGTGCATTTAATCCTGTAGGAATTTGTTGGAAGATCTAGATCATGGGGAGTGAATGGATCACTCTGATAATCTGATATTTCTTCCAAAATATCCAAGGTATTACATATTTGCACACCAGAAGCAACATTAGAGAGAGAAAAATCAAATTCCTCTTCACTTTTGGAAGCAATCACTGTCAAATTTTTCACAGAATTCAAAGGAAAATCACCGGTGAATATTTGCATGGAAGTGCAGCAGTATTTTTCTTCAATATCAAATATTCGAATGTCTTCTTCTGTTTCAGCCATATGAGGATATGAGATATCATAGATCTCATAAACTTTCGGAGCATCAGGAGAAGGAGTCACTGCAAGGAGATTGTCTTCAATTCGAATTGACTGTGTAGAAGCTTCTGCTTCTTCTTCGTCTTGAACAAATTCATCAGAGAGAGTGGAGGCCGAGAATTTTGGATCAAGAATGGTTATGGTGCTATATGTGCTCTCCAAAGTGATATTATGTTCCTTATCAATCATTCCAAAGGTTTTGTCCAATCTTGTCCAGAGTTCCTTTGGGTCTTCAATAGATCTACTGAGGTAGCACAAGCTAGGAGAAAGACCTAGTGCTATTGTTCCAAAAGTTGCATCACATTCATTCAGCCAGTCATTCTCACTAAAACACTCTTCACTGAGTCCAATAGATACCCCATAGAGACCTCGTCTCATTAGAGATGCAATCATCTTCTTCTTCCATTCTGAATAGTTTGTGAATAGGGTGAGAAGAGGAACTAATGAATTCATTTTGAAGTTGTACCTGCAAAACAAAACAAAAGGGCATCGTAAGGTCGGACATCCTACACATTTCAGGTTTTCATCACACTTAGCATAGTTAATCAAGCAATCTTGATCAACAATTCCTTAACTTGGGGTATTAAGTGGTAAACCTTCTACTTCTGGTGCAGAGCTAGAAGGAGCAATTTTGCTAAAAAATGATCCAGTAGGAGATCTAAGGAGGAGAAGTGCCTTGTCCGCCGAGGCTCTGATAGCATATTAAATTGAGCACATAGATCTGTTGACAAACATACAACTCACAAGATAGATCACACAATTTACTCAGTTATTGAAGAATGAAACAGTGCAAAAATGGCTTGCAGTTGTGAATGCTTTTCATTAATCAAAGAGTAATTAGATAGTAATTACAATGAAGTACAATGGCTTAAATAGTCACATGCAATTCGAATCCACATGAGGAAATTCGAATTGATTAGACTCTACTTGACTGTAGGTAACTAAGACCTTGTCTAGATCACTGTCGAAGGACGCAATAGTTAACTGACCTTGTCTAAACCATTACCGGAGTTCAACGGAGTTCTAAAACACAACTCAAGTGTCTACTTCAGTGTTGACTGAGGCTAACTGACTGTGGTAGGTGAGAAATGAGCCTCTCCTGCATGCAGCCATGCAAACCTAGTGCTAACTGAATGTAGAGGACTAGAACTGAAAGTTACTGACTCCTAACTCAGCTTGACTAGTCAGTAATTGATCTCAACTGATGAAGGTTGGTATCGACACTCCCAACGACTCCTAAATTGTAAGAATTGATCTAGGAGGATCCTAAATTGATGCATGCAAGTGCAATCAGTGGCAGTAGGCCTCAATTAGTGTTCCCTACAGTTTAGTAATTGGAATAGTGCTAGTGACTAAAAATAGACTGGATGGACTCCTGATTTAGACACGTGACCAAATTGGACAAGGGAGGATTAATATTCCTAACACCCCTTGAACTATAATGTATTCCAAACTGAAGTATACAATGGATGTACTGAAACATCCTCTTTGCTTCTTTCCAATGGCTCTCATGAGGTATTTGCATATATTGAGTATTAGGACCAACAACAAGAGAAATATTAAAATGTGTATGAGTCAAATACAAAAGGATAGAAACCAACTTAATGGTACAAATTGGCATCTACTTTAGGTGTAGTACAAGTGGCAACAAGTTTGACTACAAACTAGAAGGTAGATGGGGTTGGTTTACAATCTTCTATGTGAAAGCAATGAAGAAGGTCACATGCATACTTAGATTGGGAAGGAGAAGTACCTTCATTGGTTTGCAAGAATTGAAAGCCAATAAAATAATGCAAATGCCCTAATTGTATGATTTCAAATTTCTTTTTAAGGTTGGATTTCACACAGGACAAAAGTTTGGGGTCACTACTTTTAAGGAGATGATCATCAACACAAAGAACAAGTATAATGAGATGGTTACCCACTTTCTTAGTATAGACAACGGGGTTTAAATGACATCTAGAAAGTCACTCTCAAGAATAAAGCTTTCAATTTAAGCATATCAAAGTTTGGGGTCACTACTTTTAAGGAGATGATCATCAACACAAAGAACAAGTATAATGAGATGGTTACCCACTTCCTTAGTATAGACAATGTGGTTAAAATGACATCTAGAAAGTCACTCTCAAGAATAAAGCTTTCAATTTAAGCATATCAAGTTTAAGAGACTTGCTTGTGTTCATAGATATATTTACATCATAGGCATCTATATCTTAGAATTTAGGGGTGGACTTACCATCTATGCTTTTCCTATATTGTAGGAGGATGCCATATGTGTATTGTCAATATTGATTCTATGAAGATTGTTCAGAATACTAAATAAAAAATTATAAAAATATAAATAATAGCTTAGTTTACATGTAATAGTTATAGGTCATGGTAGTTGGATAAATAGTGGTTAACTACAATTAGTGACATTTGGAGAAATCATGGTAAAAATAAATCACACTAATGTTTAGTAAAAGATCCATGCACCCGAATAATATAGAAACAACGATTCGAGGTAATATTCGGTAATTAATAGTTAACAGTTGTTAAGGTGAATGGAATGCGTTAATGTGTTAATTAATGTGTTAAACCTAATTATCATTATCTTTACTTCACAAGCATTCATTTATTATCATTATATTTACTTTAAAAACATTCACTCATATTTCAAAATTAAAAGATTTTATTTGTTTTATAATTTTAAATTTCTTAAAAATTCTTAAAAAAAACCATTATAACCTATAATAATAATATTAAAAATTCCTTCATAAAGAACAATATAACCTATCAAGAATATCCTCTATAAAGAACAATATAACCTATCTCGATGACCATTATTTTTCTCAAATTTGTCAATATACAACTACTTCGTCCAAATAAGCCTTTGACTTATTAATATAATTTATTTTAACTATAGACTCATAAATGTTTATATATAATAATAAAAAAATTCGAAAGAAATAAAATAAAAATCCCCAAATTGGTCAATATACAATTTACTTCGTCCAAAAAAGCCTTTGACTTATTAATATAATTTATTTTAACTATACATTCATAAATGTTTATATATAATAAAACAAATCTTCAAAAGAAATAAAATAAAAATCCCCAAAATGTGTAATGTCATTTTTTTTTGTGCAAGTAGGTTTGATTTTGAAACTATAAAGAAGTGATAATTTAATTTATATTAGTAGAGATCCAAATTTTAGCTTTTATTGAGCTTAGAGAGGGATCCATGTGGAGGTGCAAACCTCTTCTTAAGTATTGAACTCAAGGAATTATCAGCTTTAGTGTGTCCTATATATAGCCATTGATTTGATTCAAACCAAAAGACACATCTTTTTATTTAAGGTCGACATATAATATTTTTATTATTAATATTTAATATTATTTATGACTGACATATAATATTTTTTATTATTTTTTATATTGTTAGGAACTAACATTACAACATCTCCTCCATACATGGTTTTAAAACCATGTGCAAGGCCCTCCTAAAACCATGGGTTGTTTAGGAGGCCTTGCACATGGTCTTAAAACCATTTGCAAGGCCCTCCTAAACCATACACAATAAAACCATGGGTTGTTCAGGAGGCATTGCACATGGTTTTAAAACCATTTGCAAGGCCCTCCTAAATCATGTACAATAAAATCATGGGTTGTTTAGGAGGCGTTGCACATGGTTTCAACATTTTACAACATCTCCCCCATATTGTGTTATTTTTGTGTCTAGCATTTTTTGGTGGATAATTAAATTTTTAATTTTATTATTATTTTGTTAGGTAGGAACATTACAACATCTCCCACATATTAGATTGTTTTTGTGGTGGACATTTATTTTGGTGGATAATTAAAATTTTTAATTTTTATTATTTTGTTAGTAACAAAAGTTACAACATCTCTCCCATAATCGACAATATTATTTTTGGCCGACATAATATCTAGAAACGTTACAAGATCTCCCTTATTATTCTATAAAAAAAAATTATGATGATTGTTGAAGTGAATAACTCATTCAATTTATTTCATTGCCAAAGCATTAATTTATATATTGAATTTGATGGTTAAATTTTATATTCCAACCATTTGTTTCACCTTCCTATGTGACTCTTCAATTTATTTTATATTTACATTATTTACATTATTTATCGAACCGTAATCTCAGGATTAGGTTTCCAACATTCCTCCTCTAAATTCAAAGGGGTCTTTGTGAGTACGAGCATGGTTCTAAATATTTCAAACTTTTCTCGTCCAAGTGCTTTGGTGAAGATGTCTAAAATTTGCTCATTTATGGAACAATGTCGTAAATGCACTATATTGGCATTTACATGATGTCGAATCAAATGGTACTTTGTGTTGATGTGCTTGGTTCGATCATGGCATCCAGGGTTCTTGGCCAACTTGATTGCAAAAGTGTTGTCAATCAATAAGGGAGTGGATTTTTCTTGCCTCTTCTGCAAATATTCAAGTATCTTCCTGAGCCAGACAATATCCTTTGTTGGTTTTGCAATTGCCACATATTCTATTTTTGTGGTTGAATCTGCTGGAACTAATTGTTTTCATGATCTCCAAGAAATAGTTATCGATCCAAGACTCATTGTGTATCTAGAAGTGGACACTCCTATCTCTTCTCCAACATCAAATTCTGGATCAATGACCCAATGAGTTTGAAGTCTTCTACCTTAGTGTACTTGAGTCCAAAGTCTTGGGTCCCCTTCAAGTATCTTATAACTCTTTTTGTTGTAGACCAATGTCCTTCACAACGTTTATGCATGTATCTACAAAGAATGCCAAGAACATGAGAAATATCTGCTTTGGTAGTGGTAAGGTAGATAAGGCTTCCTATAAGTTGTCGATGCTTTGTTGCATCCTCAAATTCTTTTCCTTCACTTGATGTGAGCTTCAACTTTTGTTCCCTTAGAGTTGAAAGAGGGTTGCATTCTGTAATGCAAAATTTGTTCAATAGTTCTCCACATACTTTTTCTGAGATATGAATATGCACTTAGGATGTTGACTTACTTCGATTCCTAAGTAGTAATGAAGATGTCCCAAATCAATATTTTCAAAACATTTCTTCAAGTCTTTCTTTATGGATGCTATATACTCTTCATTGTTCGATGTCATCAAAAGATCATCTACATATACCACAAGAAATACAATAGATCTTCCAACATTCTTCACAAAGAATGTTGCATAATTAAGATTATAATGCTTGAAATTTAGATTTAGAAGATGCTCGGTTAACTTTTCATATTATGCTCATGGTGCTTGTTTTATTCCATACAAGGATTAAATGACAAGCTTGCATACCTTGTGTTCTTGTCCCTTCACAACAAAACCTGCTGGTTGAGACATGCAGACATTTTATTTCAAGTATCCATTCAAGAAAGTTGTTTTACATCCATTTGATGGAATTTCCACCCATTTTGTGCTGCCATGAAAAGAAAAGTGTGGATGGTAGCCTGTTTTCCTGTGGGGGAGAATGTTTATTCATAGTCAACTCCTTATTTTTGTGCATAACCTTTTGCCACAATCCTTTCTTTGTGTTTGTCATGTGAACCATCTGATTTGTATTTGTTCTTATATACCCACTTGCAACCAATTGGTTTGGTTCCATTTTTAGGGTCAACCAGCTTCCAGGTTTCGATCTTTATTAGTGTATCATATTCATTTTGCATAGCCTCTTCCATTCATCACATTCAACTGCTTCTATAAAGGAAATTGGTTCAAAGTTAGTAGATGAATTCAATTCACAATCAAATGAGACATCCATGTCATCACCCAAGTAATCTTCTTCTTCTCCATCATCGTTTATTACCGAGTTTCTTGTTCCTTTATTTACGACTTCATCTGGATGGACTCTTTCATGTGTATTTATGGCCCATTTTGGAATCTTCTTTGAAGGTCCAGGTTGATCAACTAGAGGTTCTTCATTCTCTTCAAGATTCATTCTTCCAATACTCTCAATAACATCATCTAGTTCAGGTGAAGTGCTGGAAAATTCTTCTTCATGAATTTGTTCATGAGGGGGTAGTGGTGCTTCAAAAGGAAATTCCAAAGATTGATCCTAATCCAATATTAGGATCCCCACTTCAATATTTGGAATTTCATTATCAAATTCATAATGTCTTTAGTTGAGAAAACTTCTCTAGACGATCAAGATTGCTTTCAAAAGACATGCCATTTTTATTAGTTTCAAGAAAAATGACATCTGTAGAAACAACAAATTTCTAGTTTACTTCATCATAAATACAATATGCCTTGGAAGCTTCTGAATATCCCAAGAAAATACATCTTCAAATTCTAGCACCAAGTTTGTTTCCTTGCTCCTTTGGTATCAAGGCATAACAAGTGGAACCAAAAACTTTGATATTCCTAAGGTAAGGAAGGTGTACAAAACACATTTCACGTGGATTCTTGTCTTCAATAAAATGAAATGGAATTCTATTTCTCAAATATGTTGCACATCCTATTGCATCACCCCAAAACATCAGTTTCACATTCTTGAAAAACATCATTGATCTTGCCATATTCATTAGTGTTATATTCATCCTTTTTGCTACACCATTTTGATGAGGATTATAAGGAACTAACGTTTGATGTGTAATTCCATGTTTGGAAATATAATCTTCAAATTCATTAGAGGCATATTCTTTACCATTATCAGATCGAAATGTACCAATGCGAGCTTGTGCTTGATTCTCTATCCATGCATGAAAGTTCTTGAATATTTGAAATGCTTCAAACTTTGTCTTCAATAAATATACCCAACACATTCTTGAATAATCATTAACAAAGGTCATGAGGTACTTATTACCATTTGCAGAAGGAATAGGCATCGGGCCACATAAGTCAGAATGAATCGATTCTAACTTTCTACATGCTCTGAATTTAGACTCTTGAAAATGATGCTTACTATGTTTTTCTAAGATACACGCATAACATTTGTTCCTTTGCTTAGGAATATATGGAAATCCATATACATAATTCTTTCTCAACAAACGAAGACTGATATAATTCAAGTGACCAAATCTTGCATGCCATAGTAAACTCGATGATAGATTACCTTCTTCAAGCTGTGACATATAGGAAAAATTTTGAACCATTGCAGAACAACCCTTCAACTTTATAAAATTTCCATCTTCATACCTGGTCATGATGACCTTGTTGTCATAGGACTTCCTTATCTCTACAATTCCATTAAACATGTGGATTGAATGGCCTTATTGTCGAATTTGCACCAAGGACAACAAGCTTCTTTGTGACTCTGGAAGATAGAGAACATTGTTTAACACAAAATTAGGGAAACCAAGTAGCTTTATCCTGATCGAACCAATCCCCTTTGTTCTGAGGCTATATTTTCTACAAAGTATGCTATGCCATTTTAAATTTCATTCAATTATTCAAAACGATCTTTTCTAAAAGTCATATGAGAAGTTGCACCAATATCAAGCAACCAACAATCTTTGTAAGGAAAAAGAGAAGTTATTTCATTAACACGAATATTACAGTGTGCAACTATACAATGAGCTGAATCAGGGGTTTTACCATCCTCTTGATTATTATTATTGTCTTCTTTATTTTAATTGTATCTTCCTTTGATTTACTCCCAAGAAGCCCAACACTGATATGCTTCATGTTTAGTCTTTCCACAGTGCTTACACTTCAGATCTGATCTATTGATTGAGTTGTTTCTACTCCATTTGCACGGATGCAATTTCTTCTTCCTTGTCCTCTTCTGTTGTTATCTCCCTTGGAAGTATCTTTGGAAAAATTATTTTCTTTTTGAACAAAGCAAAGGGATTCTCTAGCAAGATCGCTTAAATTATTTCCAAAGGATTTATCTCTGTTTGCAATATTTTCTACTAGGCCATCAAAGGTGAGGTATTTGAACTTGTTACTTTCTTGCAAGGACTCAAGGTAGTTAGAGTGAGTTGAATATAGTGATTTTACAAATGCTGCAAGTGGAAGGTCAGGTTTCATATCAGATGCTTGTATCTTATGCATGATTTGTTTGATCTCAGATGCAACCAACACATGATCATTATCTTTTACTTCCATATTAAATAATTTTAATATTAGTTGAATAATAGTCATCTTAGAATGTGAGTCATACACATCTTTTAGTTTCTTTAATGCTTGAAAACATGATTTTGCAGGAAAAATATGATGGCTCACTGCTTCATTGACAATGGCGGTGATCATGCCCAATTATTTCTTTTCTCTAGACTGCCAAATAGAAAGTTCTTTCTATGATGGAGGAGGTTTAGGATCAATATTTATGTCTGCATATGATTCCGTATGAAATGTATTTCCTTCACAAATCCCGTCCGAAAGGTCATTGTATATAAATGTGGATTTTATCTTTCTAGATCATTATGGATGTGTCATTTCCAGTGAGGACACAACTAAAAATAGATTCCAAAGAGTGCATCTCTAGTCTGGAAACCACAACTTACAAAATGTTTGAAAGGCTATAGGGTGCAGGATTAAGTTCCCAGTCCTTTACAATTTACAATAAATGATTGTACAACTTATTACACAATTCTGCAGCTTATTATAAATAATTCTACAGCTTTATGTAATTTGTTCTAGAGTGCTATTACATAAACAATTCAACTCTTCTTCTGAAACATTATAATACATCAATACAATAACAAGTAGCATCACTCAGACAAGTAAGTTCTCAACATTAATGCAGTCTACACTCTTCAAACAATATTCAACTCAATCTTAACAGCAACACGATCACATCAATGGTCTTCATGCCCAAAATAATAGCTCCAGGTCTAGATGAACTCAGTTCGTAGCTCCACACAACTGAAGATTGGAGTGAGCTTCTTCACTCACGTTCAGGCTCAGTATTCATACGTTCCATAAGCAATCTTGTGGTGAGAGAGAGCACCGGTTTGACTAAAATATTCAAGTGGATGTGAGTAGCTTCAGGACAATGGAAGGAATTCACAACAAACATCCACAGTCTTCTCATGTACTGGTCACAATTTCAAGCTCAAATCATAACTTCAAGTGAAAGGAGATAACCTAGCATTCCATACACATACATTGAAACTAAAAGCTTCAATACAACAGTCACGAGCTTATTACCTCCACTCACTTGAGAAAGGGAGTGAATATTCACCATCAGTCTTTAGTCACCGAAATTCAAAGGAATTACATATCATAGCTTCAATTAGTGCAATCACACTTCACATAGTTTAAGAGGGAAATCTCTTTCCACCAATGATCTTATTCCTTCAAAGAAGTCGCAACAACAAGAATATGAATTCAATCTCTAACAATTTCTCCATTATGATTACTGATATCTCTTCTTGACTGGAGTACTCCATATTCCATAGCAGTTCCTAACACAAATCCCTCATGAAATTACAACTCACAACATGTGTATTTTTTCCTTGTTCGAACATGAAACACATGGCTTCTATGATAAGAAGGCAATGGAGGAGAGAGTGTAGATGTAGCACATGAGTCTCTCAATACATGCACAAAGAATATCTCTACAAGTAATGGAGTGGGAGATACAAGAAAAAATAGAGTGGGAGTACTCTCAAATGAAGAAATGAAGCAATGATGTAGAATTAGGGTTAGGTATATAACCTCACCAATTCAAACATTTAGGCAATGAACAGTCAAAAGTGTGTAACAAATTTGGGAAAGAATTAATAACATATATCCTACGAGACGATTTCATACCTTAAACACACCCATTCCTCAATGTAGGTAACTCATATACCGAATGCACGCAGGCTGGTAGGAGAGGTTGGTGGTGAGAAAAAAAATAACATATAGAATTATGGCACTCATGCTATAGGAAAAAAGCACACAAAATAAGACTAACGAGGTAGGCAACTTGAAATAAATTGGCAGAGGGAAGAATAGAGGTCTGGCAGGCAGTTTGCCAGGATTGACACACATACACGAAGGAGTTATGGTAGGTATAAACTGTAATACCACTATTGAAGTGAATAAATCCTGATTCGACTTATTTCATTGCCAAAGCATTAATTTATACATTGAATTTGATGGCTGAGTTTCATATTCCAGCCATTCGTTTCACCTTCCTATGTGACTCTTCAATTTATTTTCTATTTACATTATTTATGGAACCATAATCCAAGGATTAGGTTTCCAACAATGATGATGATTGTAGTTAACGCCCATTGAGACCAATTTCGATCTATCAAACCTAAAGAAAGAAAAGGAACTACCTGGTTTGCTTTGTAATATTATTTATTTGCTCAAAAACCTTGGAGAGTGTTGCTAAAGCAACATAGATCTATCCTAAACCCAAGTCTATGCAGCACCGAAAGAGATCCAATTTCTTGAGGTGTAAATTTTATTTATGTTTTAACAAAAAAATAAATTTTTTATTTTACAAGCCGACATAGATTTTTTTAATTACTTTTCATTTGGTTAGAATTTTTATTCCGTGAGTTGACATGAATTTTTTAAATGACTTTTTATTTTTGGTAGTGTCAAGTTACATTACATTATGTGACAAAATCTCCCTCATACTGTGTTCTAGAGAATCTCACTCCTCTTTGTTCAATTACTACTAGCATAAATCCATCTTAAACCCGGATCTATCAAGCACCAAGAGGGATCCAATTTCTTGAGCTGTAAATTTTTTTGTCTTAAATTGTTTACACATCAAAAATAAATAATAATGAGGATTAAATTAGCATTATCATGGTGGTGGTGGTGATGATGATGTTTAACATCCACCGAGACCAAACTTTGGTCTATCGGACCTAAAGAAACAAATTAATTAGTTTGTTTTAAAATTGTATTCCTATTTTCAAAGAGCTTGGTGAGAAGCATCCTGAGCTCACTATAATTTTGACATGTTAAAAGGCTAGGAAGGTCGGTATTGCAACAAATATTATGAAATTGAGATCTAATGTGGGTGTATGCAGGGCACTCTAAGAAGAAGTGATTTTCATCTTGAATGTTCCTATTCTCACAGAGACAACATTTCCTTTCCACCCATGGTGTTTTAGGAACTGTCCAATGACATGTTTCACTATGGAGCTCATGAGAGTTCGTTCTTATCTTGGCTATATTAATTTTTTTCTTTGAATTGGTTAATACAGAGAGATATTTCTGATCTTCTAAAGTATGGTTGATGACCTCCTTATAATATATTAATTTTCTCTTAGCCTCTAAATACTTCTCACACCACAATTTCTCTTTAAACTTGGAAGTAACAATATTTTTAATGTTATTAATATTTTGCAATGCAACATTTTCGTCGATCTCCCAATGGTTTAACCAGGCCCTGGTGTCTTTATACCAACCTCGCTTGAGTCTTAGGTGGTTTTGGCTGGAATTAAAAGCTATCTTAGGAAGTCTATGGTCTCCCATGTTATTGATTTTGTGTTAGTACAATAGGAGCCTAGTCATGGCTAGGCTCTCGATAAGGGAAAGACCCACTTCTATAAGGAGAATAGGATATGGTGTATTTATTTTAATTTTTAGGTTATACGTTATAAAATGCTTTTGGATTTGCTCAATCTTCCTCCAGGATTCTCTAGAGATGCCACAGAGATGCTGCAACCCCAAACCTCACAACCATGCAAGATAATAGGAGTGACTAAAGTTTCAAAGAGGAGCTTCTTTTTATCCCACATCACAAGGTTTGCTGCCAATTATATTTCAAGACCAAAATAAGCTTTCCACCCTCCATTAATCCTTTTCTCAATGCTATAGTTCCAGTTGAGATTGTGATGAATATCAATTCCTAGGTATTTGTAAGAAGACACTTCCTCCAAGTTGCTATTGTCATACAAAAAATTAGCGTGAGTGTCCTTCTTGGATTTGATAATCATAAATTTTGTTTTGTTAGTGTTGACAGTCATACCCATGGTATAGCAGAAATACTTAAGAAGTCAAAGTTGCTTATCAAGATCATACGGATCCATTACCAGAAGAACAATATCGTCAGCATAGAGAAGAAGGATGATGACTATCCCAACCAAGAATGTTCCAACATAACTCGCTTCTTCTAAACAACCTTCTAGCTTATCGATGTGAATGACAAATAGGGTAGGGGAGAGGGGTGAACCTTGTTTAACTCTGATATTGCACTGAATATCTCTCGACCACCCCTCGTTGCTCTTAAACCTTGCAATTACATTCTCGTATAGCCTTATTGAGGCAGCTCTCAACTCGAAAGGAATATTTAGCTCTTCTAATCTATTCCAAAGGTTATTTCTAGGTACTGTATCGAAATCCTTTCTAAAGTCAACAAAGCAACAAAAGACATTGGATTTATCATTACGACATTCCTCCACAATGATCCTAAGGGTGATGAGGTGGTCCATTGTTGAGTGTTGTCTTCTAAAACCCGCTTGGCCTTTAGCTTGCTTACCTTCACTGTCAAGCCATCTGTTGATCTTCTTTTCCAAAATAATACCATATAACTTCGCTAAGACGAGGCTAATCATAATTTTTCGATAATTAGAGGGGTTATTTGTATCCCGCTTTTAAAAATAGGGATAATGAGGCTCTAAGTCCAAGGTTTAGACAACCCTTGCTTGACTGCTTGATTGAAAAGCTTGTGGATGTGAGGGATGAGGACATGACCTCCAATTTTTAAGATTTCTGCTTGGTAAACTTCAATGTCCTTAGCTTTTCCATTTTCCAGATGCTTAACCCCAAAATGTATGTCTTCTAATGAGAAAAATTCTATCGTTGTGAGCTACGGTTTCAAAGTTGTCTATGACATTCAGGGATTCATAAAGCTTTTTAAGATAGGAATTCCGATCGTGTAAGGCAATTCTATTATTATCTTTAGTTTTTCTAGTTAGAATTTGCCTCCAAAATTTCTTAGGAGCCACCTTAGAGAGGTGTAAGAGATTTTATTGTCTTTTATGAATATATTGCATTTTTTTTTCTTTTAGTTAGGGATTTGTAAATTTTTACCTTGTCAATTTTAAGAGACTCATCAAGAGCTTCCTTAATTTATCTCGTTGCACTTTTACAATCTTTATCATACCAAGGGTTGGTTTTTCTATTTTGTTTTTTACTTGAGACTTCAATTGAGAACTTGTTAATAGAATGTGAGAGGGTTGTTGTAAAATTATGATAGAGGTCTTCTACGTTGTCTATACTTGATAAAGGAAGCAAATTTATTTTTAAATCATTTAGAAAAAGATCATTTTTATTTATATCAAAGATCAAGTTCTTTTGGCTATAAGGATTATCTTCTGTGGGATCTCTATGCATGACAAAATTGAGAGTTACAATTAAAGGTCTATGATCAGAGTTAGGCTCGTGGTCCTTTAGGATGTCAAAATTTATTATTTCATTGTATAAAGGGATATTGAAAATAACATAGTCTACACGCTGCTACCAAGCCCATGGATACAGGTCATCTGGATAGAATTGGACCACTTCTTTAGACTGTTGAAAGTATGATATCTTGAGCATTTCAGAGCTTGACTAGTTCAAACACAAACAAATTTTCCCCTAGATCTTCAGAGCTTCTGTTGTACTTGCTAGCTAGAGTAATATCTTCTTCTAACCAAAGAGGATTAGGGTTGGAATAATTGCTTAGAAGAATAGCTTGGTTGCTTGAAGTACGAGCATTAAAGTCACCCATTAAGAGGATCTTACCTTTGTTCCTTAGGCTAGAAATATCATTCTCTAAACCATTGTAAGGACAATTTTTATCTAAATTTTTTCTTATAGAAGTTAGAATTAATAGGGGCAAAATAACAAATTGCTATGTAGGTATTTTTATCATTAATGTGAGAAATCTCTATCCAAATATACTGGTTGTAAGGGTCTTTTTTATAAAGCCTAGCATGGGGGGGATATTCTTCCTAATGTAACAAGATATACCCACAATGCCTCTACGATAGGATCATTTGTTCCATATTGACCAAAGTACAAAGTCATCTATGTTAGGAACCTTAGATTATTCATGCTCCCAAGTTTCAACTAACAAAATCATATCAACTTCATTTGAAATCCAACTTAACTTGAGGCCTTTGTTCCAAGGGAAGCCTCCATAGTTCCAAGAAAGAATCTGGAGCACATTGAATTGCTATTTATTACTATATTTTTGGTTTCATTTATAAATATTCCCGTTCCTTTTAGACTTGAGGTTTTACTAAGTATGTCATACTTATGGTCCATAGAGCTCACCTTTATTCAGATCAACCTTTCTTTATTCTCAGTTAATTTCCCCAACCTTGTTGTTTTTGTGAGACGTGTTGTTTCAATTTGTAATCTATGATATGTAATTATGTCTGGGATATGGCTAATGTATCATCGTCTACCTCCTCTTTCAAACCAAATATTATAAGGTTCAAGGCCCCTTTTTTACGCTCATGGTCTAATTCTATCAATTTTTTCATTTCCTCTTTAATGGGTTTGATGTCTAGTTTACCTGCCACACTAGTTAGGTTGAGATTGTTATTAACTTTTGCTTCTAGTTCCTTAGTCACGTCCTTCATTTTAATACTTTCTAAGGTTTCAGCTTCTCCTTGTTGGGATGTTTGGTTTTTATCTAGGATTTGTTTTTCTATTACCTGTAATCTAATCTCCATTGTTTCCATTTTATTCTCCATTAGTCTTATTTTATTTTCTATTTGTTTTTAGTTCTTGTCTTCAAAAGATGTAAATTTATTTTCCAGCATGGCTTCTAATTCAGTTTGTAACTTAACTTCTCTTTCTTCTCTATGCTTCTCTAAAGACTCTATATACTCATAAAGACTATTTAGAGTAACTGTGTTAGGTCTACCTTTGACAATCTTTGGTAGATGGGGTGAATTATTCATACTTGTGAACAAAGATAAATATATATATTAGATAAGGAATGTGTGCATCTGATACAACTGTTTCAGATCGCCTTCCAACCCTTAGCGTAGATGGAAGTCATCGTAGTTCAACAGAGCATGGCACCACAATTCTAATAATGTGCACTGTAGATATAGCAGAGATCCCTAAACCCACCCTTCAGAGAGATTGCAGTTTCAAGAGATTGCAGAGATTGCCAAACCCCTTCAGAGATCGCAGTTTTAAGAAATCCAAGAGATCAAAACTTAGATAAGTGAACCCGTAAACTCTTCAGATCACCAAACTCAACTCTTCAGATCTCCAAACTCAGATTGCAGAGCTTCACATGAAGTTGAAACGACAGAGCTTCAGATCATAGTTGAAATGACAGAGCTTCAGATCGTTGAAACGAAAGTCATACCTCCAAGCTCAGATCACAGAGCTTCAGATGAAGTTGAACGACAGAGCTTAGATCGCCAAACTCAAGATCTCTAGTTCAGATGACTGAAGATCACCTAGTTTAGATGACTCAAGATTGTTAGTTTAGGTTGAACTCGTAAACTTCAGATCGCCAAACTCAACTCTTCGCAAAGAATCCAAGTAATACTTCACTAGTTCAGATTGAACCCGCAAACTCCAGATTGCCAAACTCAACTCTTCGCAGAGAATCCCAGTAATACTTTGCTAGTTCTGAAAAGCACCTTGTAGATTTCCTTTTGGGAGCGGGAGCGTGTAATTGGAGCCGTTCAAACTATCACAGAGCTTTAAAGCATGTGTAAATTTTTTAAGCCGACATGTTTTCATTTTTTTAATTAATTTTCTTTTATGAAAATATGTCACATTACGTAATGCTATGTGACAACATCTCCCCCATATTGGGTTGTAGAGCACGTTGCTAGTCTCGGTGCAATAATTAAAAATTTCAAATTGAGATCTTATGTGTGTACGCGGGACAATCTAAGAGGAAGTGTTTTTCATCCTCAACACTCATAATCTCACAAAGATGACAAATGTTTTTAGCTCACATAGGTTTAGGAAAGGTCAAATGCCCTTTTCACTATGCAACTCATGAAGGTTATTTATAAATTTAACTATGTAGATCTTCTTCTTTACACCAGTTAAGACAAAGAGATATTTTTTGTTCTAGCTTAGGGTTACTGACCTCATTTTAATATCTTAATTTTTTTTTTATGCTCTAAATTTTCATCACATCACAATTTCTCTTTGAACTTGGAAATAATTATACTTTTAATATTATCTATATTTTATAAAATAACGTTAATCTCTCCTAACCTCAAATGGTTTTGGATGAACTTTAAAGAAATTTTAGAAAATCCACAATCTCCCAAATTATTTAAGTTTTTATCCATTGCCTCCCCCATCTTTTTTTTCCAACCAAAGAAAAAAGAACCAATAACTTATTAATGTGCTTGTTTAGTTTTCACACTTTTGCTATACCAACGCTTAACTAGGTTCGTCATCACGCATGTTTATCTTTTAAGTAAAGGTTTGAATCTCCCTTCCACCGTTTCGAATAGTTACATCGACCATATTTATGTATTTCATTTTTAATTAAAGCGCAGAATAACTCCACATCTATATTACATTTTAATTGAAAAGTATTTGTTAAAGTATCCTCCTGTTAAATCTTTTAATTATTAAAAGTATAAAGATATAGGATAGTTTTTTATTATCTTTTATTTTCATAATAAAAATCAAAATTTAAGATAATTTAGGTATTTTTTTTAAAGTTAATATGTCAAAATATGAGTTTAGATATTATTTAAAATTTTAGATTTTTTTGAATGGATTAAGAAGATTAACTTTACTTTAACTTGTGTACAATAAATTTTATTTCATCATTGTCTTACTTTGTTATACTTAAATGAATTTTGATTAAGATTTAAATAAGCTTACATCCATTTTCTATTAGAGGCTCTTTATCCCAAGTTCACTCTAAGATAGTTTAAAGCATGAATTTCCCAACCAATGAATGGGAAAGAAACCCTGAAAACCCCTTTTTGTGGATTAGGATGGTATTGGGTTGGAAGATATTCTTATAAAATTCCTTATAAAATTTGTTGGCATGAAAAATTAACTCATGTAAAGAAAAATGGAATATGTCTTCATTAATTAATATGTAAAATCAGAAACAATGGATAATAATCGAAAGATCCTTCAATCTTGATAACCATTTTCTTATAAAATTATTGTGGTGTGCTTATGTATAACAATTCGATGCCCCTTCTTATTACTACTTATACAAATGCTCATCCATTCGACTGTGAGTCCAACTCAAGTTGTACTAATATACTGTGGATTCTGTAAGTTAGACTTCTTAATGTTTATGGATAAGTCAAGGATTGTGCCCCCTCCAGATTCAAATTCAGTTGTGCAACTATGCGAAAACGCTTTCACCTGGAATTATATAGGGAGCATAACTTGTTTCCCATAAATGAGCTCATATGGAGTATGTCCGATGGTGTTTCTCCATGTAGTTCTGTAAGCCCACATTGCATTAGGAAGTCTATATGCCCAATCGTTATGATGCAATTGAACACTTTTTGTTAAGATAGCTTCAAGAACCTTATTTGTGGACTTCACCTTCCCATTGGCTTCGGGGCGGTATGGAGAGGATTTACAATATTTAATTTCATATTGCTCATTTAATGCTTTCATTGATTTGGAAACAAATTGTGCTCCATGGTCAATTACAATCTCACAAGGACCACCAAATCAGTTAAAAATTTCTTCATAAATGAATTCTATAACTGATTTTTCAGTGGCCCTAAACAGAGCTTTTGCTTCTACCCATTTGGTAACATAATCAATACAAACTGAAATATATTTCTTCATCCGAGACAGATGTGAGATTGGTCCAACGAAATATAGGCCCCATTTTTCAAAGGGTTCTATCAGTGCTTGTGTGTGTAAGGGAATTTCATCAAGTGCTGTGGGCCTCCCCGTTCGTTGAAAACTATCACAACCCTTCACATATTTTGCAACATCTTTGAAAAGTGTGGGACAATAGTATCCTTGGTGTAATACCTTGTATGTTGTACATTTGGGGACAATAGTATCCTTGGTGTAATACCTTGTTTGTTCTATGCAAAAATCAGACTAATGGGTAAGAAACCTGAAATTAATTGACAAAGGGAAGAACGGAGGTCTAGCATGCAAACTGGCTATTAAATATTTAAAGGTGTAGATTTTTCTTAATATGTAAAAAATTTAAAATAAAAAATATTTATATAGATCCCTCATAATATTTGATTAAGGAAATGGGCCTTTAGATATTATTTGAGATCTACTCCTCTAACCTTCTGATAAACTTTATATTAAGGAAATGGGCCTTTAGATATTATTTGAGATCTACTCCTCTAACCTTCTGATCAATAAAGTTTACTGATTGTAAAATTCTTTAATCCAAACACCTGGTACTATCTTCCTGCGTCCTCTTGTAGGATTTTATTTTGTTGTTCCAATTGATTAATCTTTTCTTCCATTGTTGCTATTTTTGTAAGCAAATCTTCCAACCTCTCTGAATCGTTTGACAACATTTCTTTCAGCAACTCCTTCTCGTCTTCCATGCAAATTACTGTATCATTATACTCTTTCACCTGGACTTTCAAGAACTGGACTTCAGTGCTTAGCTCTCTATTCTTTTTATTTTGTTGTTCAAGTTGATTAATTTTGACTTCCAATGTTGCATTTTTTGTAAGCAAATCTTCCAACCTCTCTGCATCGTTTGACAACATTTCTTTCAGCAACTCCCTCTCGTCTTCCATGCAAATCACTGTATCATTATACTCATTCACCTGGATCTTCAAGAACTCCACTTCAGTTCTTAGCTCTCTATTCTTTTGGCTTAGTGATCCTCTTTCACGATCCATCAACTCATTATTTGTTTGCAGCTCTGCAAGACTGTTTTCCATTTTTCTCTTCTCAAAATCCCTGCACAAATGATTGTCTTCTACAAACTTTCCTGGTAATTCTCCGGTCCTTCCCTTGGATTCATTCAACTCAGAATCCAACACATTCAACTGGGCATTCAAGGACTCTTCTTCACTTAGTAAGCCATTTTCCCTACTCGTCAAATGAAGCTGTGATTGCAGCTCTGCAACAATGGCTTCCAACTTTCGCCTTTCAGAATGCCACAAATGTTTATCACCTTCATGTTTTTGTTGTAAGCTACTGATCTGATTAACAAGTTTTCGGTTAAGTTCCTGCAGCTTGCTTATTTCTTCTTTCTCTTTGTTAGGGTTGGCTACTTTTCCATCATTGCCCGGGCTAAATTTGGATGAACCATTTGCAACTTCCTGCTCGCTGGCTTTGCGTCCGCTCATTTCGTTCGACAGCTATAATCTCCAAGCACGAAAACAAAAGATAAAGATAAAGGTCTGTTTAATGAAAGTTATTTATTTATTCCTCTGCTCCAATAGCAAATTTTATTTCAGTTTCGCTCAATTCAAAGAAAACACTGTAAGAAAAAATCTCTTGGATTGTTTGTTTAATAATCTGGAGGGATTTGGCTTACATATTATGTATATATACAAACCCTATCAAGTAGTTGCGCCGACAATGGCTCAACTTATTGAACTAACTTTTAGGATTTTGTATTTGTGATAATTTTTATTTTTATATTACTCAAACACTCTTCCATAGAATCCAACCCGTTTGGAAAAGTGTTTTAAAATTTTGTACAATTAAAAATGTTTGCTTACCTAGGTTATTTTATATTTTATATAATTAAAAGGTGTACGGTCGCTTGCCAAAGATTTTCATAGGTTATTTTAAATTTTATATAACTAAAAGGTATACGTTTGTCAAAGACATTCATTGGTATTTTGTTCAATTTCAATTTATCTTCTTCCATATTTTCTTAATCTTTCTTTATGCTTAATTTATTTGATATTTTCTTTTTTTTTTACTCTTTCTATATGTTGAATAAATTTGGAGATAAAATTGACTCTATATGGATCCTTATTTAAATGAAAAGTATTTGCTTATTCCTAGGTTATGTAGTTATCTTTAGGTAAAATATGTCAAAAACTCTCTTTAAATAAAATATCAAATTCTTTATAAATGTAAAAAATCCACCATACAAAGACTGGTAAGTGTAGGGTGCTTTACAACCTAGAGAGATAAGAACAACAATGTTATGCATGGGGCCTTAGAAATGACTCCAACAATATGGTTGAAGCCCTCCCCTTCTACCTATGATCCAATTAGCAGTTGGCATGTTATCAAAGTTCGACAAAGTCTAGCACTTCGATTGCTTCAACAGGTTCAACATCGACTTCGACAAGTTCGAACATTGACACAACCGACCTCGGCAAATCTCGACAGGTTTTGCGCTCAACATACAACATCTTGACATGCCTTGTTTGCACTTGTCGAACATCGACAAATTGACTCTTTGTTGTCTGCGATGATTGAACTTCTGAACCGTTATAACTTCTTGTAACTGAACGTAACAGGTAGTCACCCAAGCGTCAAAACATTCTTTATAAACATGTACATTATTGCAACAATCAATCAACCTTCTTAGAGAAGAAGTAATAATAGAAATTGGTTTGAATTCTTGCATATTGTATGTGCGTATACTATTTGTCGATATAGTATATTTCCTGCTTTCTTTGTTCTTTTTCTACACTTCATCCATAATAGTTCTCGATTGTTGTCCCCAGCGTGCACCTGGGAAGGACTTGGATCATTGGTATCAAAGCTTGATATTGTTCACAACCTAAGTTACATCAGCACTTCCATCGAAGTTATCTAACTTATGACTGTTCAAACACCTTCGCAAACTCAACAAAACAAGCAGACACTTCCTTCGACTTCAAAAAAGATGGCCAAAGAAGCAAACAATAGACATGCAACTAACGAGACCAAACAACTTATAGAAAAAGCACTAGCTTGCCAGCAGACTGAAATGTTCTCCCATTTCAGTGAGATTCTCATGCGATTTGTTTCGAATTCTGGGGAATCCTCAACATGACCTCACTCTGATAAGATCAGCCCCTTTAAAGTGCAAATGAATCTGGACATACCGAATCTTGAAGGCAATATTGACGTGAAATCCGTCTACAATTGGGTACAACAACTAGAATCATACTACTATGTGAATCAACTCTCCGAAGTTTAAGATCACCATTGCATCTTTAAAATGTCAACCTCCATACATTGTTGGTGGGAAAATTATCGACAAAGGAAAAAGAAGGCGACCCCATAAACACATGGGTAAAATTTGTCGAATATGTCCGAAAGGAGTTCTACCCACCCAAGTATCTTGAAAAACAATATAAAAAGTGGCAGCAACTAAGGAAATGGAAAGACTAGTATGTACAGAATTATACCGATGAGTTTTATCAATTCATGGCTAGACTTGGCATCCAAGAAGAAGAGAAATTGCTTGTCTTGAAGTACGTCAGAGGTTTATCCCCGTACATTCAAAAAGAGATCCAGATTTTTTGACTGTTAGTATGCTTGTGGATTCATTTCATTACACCAACATGCTTGAAGCTAAAAAAAAGGAAAAGCACATTTCACAAATAAGCCAACAAGTTGAACATCCCACAAGAAGTCATCGGTCGACTTTGACAAGTCGAATAACCCTTCTTAGCTGACTCTGCCAAAGATCGATCATCAAAAGAAGAACTTTCAGAAAGACAGAAGGGATCAAAACAAACAAGCTCCTACTGGAAAATGGTGTGTAATGTCCCTTTTTCAAATTTTTATTACAATGACCAATTGTTCACTTTTTTCTTTATTTCGACCTTTGACTAGTTTTGATGTCTAGGTCTCCAAATTGGTCCAAATGCTCCCAAATATTCACAGAAGGTATATGAATGATATTAAGATTTGAATATGATGTTCAGGGAAGATGTATAACCCTCTAAAGGATTTTGCAAACTTGTTTAATATTCTGGTCGAGGTAGGAGTTTTGACTAGTAATTTGGGGTTCTAATCCCACCACAATGAATGCTGAAAATGGCTTCCCAAATGCACTCAAGACAACTTGAATTTATGAATGTAGGAAGGGTACATGTAAAGGACATCAATATGAACTCATATGCATCACCATTCAACTTTTAATGTCTACTATAACTACCTTAAATTATATGCAAAAAGACTAGTTTCAACCTTAGGGGGAATGATAGGAAAACTTCTCCAAATGCTATGAAACTCAACAAAATAACTCAAATGTTTATGTACTGAACATTAAACTAATATAATGTATCAATAATAATCCATTCATCCATAAACCATCAGTATTTTTCTTATCCATTCAAATCTATCAACATTATATTGGTTCACAACAAGGTAGTGGGCAAGTGGCATTGTTTCTTCATTATTTAACATTTATACATGAAATATTTTGGGTATTTCAACCTGATACTGTTCTAAACTTTTAAGTACATAAATAACAGTCCATTCATCCATAAACCATCAGTAGTTTACTTAACCATTCGAATCCATCAATATTACATTGGTTCACAACAAAATAGTGGGGAAATGACACTATTTCTTCATTGATTAACATTTTTTCATGAACAATTTCAGTATTTCGAACTGAGAGTCTTATGAAATTGAAATACAGAGCATTTACATCAGAACATAAAATAGTGTGGCATTAGAATATTCCCCAAAGATATCAATAGCTCACCCAAAGTGTAATCTCTCCATGAACAAGAATATGCCATAAAAACTGGAAATGGTTGAGAGAAAGTGCTGCAATAGAAGGAACCACAATCTGCCCTGTAGATTACACCTGCAAATAAAACTTCATTGAAGCTCCATTAAAGACCTGAGTGGCCTCTCCAAACACCAACTTGGATGGGAATATTTCACCCTCGAAATTGGCTAAGGCAAGAAAACTAGTCATCCACTAGCTCTCACAATTCACAAATGAAAATTTCTAAAATGAAAAAAAGACATTATCTTGGTTGATTCCTGTATTTTATAAACTTTCTTAGCCTTCTAAGGTTACCAATCCATCCACAAAATCAAGCCATTTCGACTTTGGGTGTGGGCTCAAGATTTTCCATGTGTTCTCCCTTTCCTAGCATTCCATCTTCCCCCAATTTAAGTAGGAACCCATTGAGCTTCCCAAAATCACATGAGTTCCCTCTTGGATTCTCTATTTAGACCTGACATGTCAGATATGTCAAATGAAAACCTTCATATCTGATTTGTGTCATAGGTGTCATAGAATGTTCATCATTGTTGTCATATAGTTAGGGAATCTAGTCCAAGTGTCTCACTAGCTCCAGAATGACTCTTGCTCTCCCATGTAAGTTAAATTTCCTTCCAAATTTGACCTATGATGTATATGGCCAAGTGTATTAGCCTTATAACTCATCCAAGAACATTTAGGATTCCCATGTATTTGAAATTGCAAGAGGAGGATGCCATGTGGCACATCAATTCTAGCTTATGTGGGCCCCATAGTCTCCATGTGTCTCCATGCTCCATTGCCACTTCAATTTTCTCTTGTATTTATTTATTTATATCCTTTATTAAATATTTATGCCATTCTAATTTTCAAAAATCATTCATTTTCCCCCTTTATCCAAATCCCAAAGCTTCCACCCCCAACCTAGGAAACTAGTAATTTTCCTCCTTGGCAATTATTTGACCCTTAGCATCATTTTGGCAAACTCTCATGAATATAGAAAATGTGATTAGGCCATTGTGACCCAATTCAAAATTTGGGACATGACATGGTGTGATTATCACAATTCAGCATGGCATGATATGTCATAATGCAAATCTTGGAAGACATTTTTGGCAAAATTGTCAACCTCTGACTTGTCTGGAAAAACCCTGGTAGAATATGATATAGATACATCAAACCTCTTGGATTCGACCTCAACCACTTTGACAGCCTTGAATTTGGTCAATGAGGAGGAACAAGAACACCTATTCCATACACGGATATGGGTTCAAAAAAATCCATTACATCTGATTATGGATATTGGTAGCCAAAGAACTTAGTTTCTAAATATCTTGTGAAGAAATTAGGTCTTGTCACCACTCCACATCCTTAGACTTACAATATCGGTTGGATGAAGGATGGACAAGAAATAAGAATCACATGCCAATGCAGACTCACCTACATTATCAATCCTTTTGAAGATGAAGTACTCTGTGACGTGGCATTGCTTTCCGTAGACGACGCCTTGTTTGGGAAACCTCACCTTTGGGATCGACACAGTACATATCAATGATGACCTCAGAAGGTGATTGTCAAAATTTGGAATCAATAGTACGACATACTAGAGAGACAACCCACATCAACAGTTTCTATGATATATTCCAAACAAACAAAGAATCTTATAAAAAATGCCCAGAAGTTCGCATTAATTATGATAAAGCCTCAACATTCCAGAAAGAATGAAGCAATGAGTCGACTCACCGACCAACACAGATCTCGACAACAACAACTGATCGACAATATTCTTGAGGAATACTGTAACATATTTCAAGAGCCAAACGGAGTACCTCTGGATTGTCAGGTAAAACACTCCATTGAACTTGTTCTTGGTTCTTCATTACCTAATGCATATATTTATAGAAGATGTAATATCCCAATTTTGACCCCTGTTGTATTAAAATTGTACATGATGTAAATATCGTTATTAAATCATGATGAGGAGCTCAAGGCCAAGGCCCCACCATTGATATAGCATTTTATGTATCAGAAATTAAAAATCAATGCATATGGTTCTCATGTTAGCCAGGCACAATGTAAATTGATACATCATGTAAAAATGAAATTTAATAAAATACTCACAACCATCTATGCAGTGCAACAAGAGATGAGGGCATGATTTCACAAGGAAAAGGTTGGGGGGGGGGGGATTATTCAAACCTTTGAACCAATAGTGTTAAGACAATGTCAATGAGAGGACCCATAAACTCTCAACTACCCATTTTGTCTTATGCACCCAATCATTTAACTCTTCGAGAAATTGGTTGAGGTAGTTAATGCATTGGGAATGGAGAGGTGTGGAAGCCAATTTCGTATTGGGGCAAGCCACCAATTTTGGAAAAACGTGTTTTTTCTTATGGGGCAAGAAAACACCCAGAAATTGGTGCCCAAACCATTCCTTATCCATGTGTTTCTCTTCCTCACGTAGATGGAGCTAGTGGGGTGTTTTCCTTCACATTTTTTTGTTGTTTTCTTAATATTTCAATGGGTGGAAACCCATTTTTGTATTGCACAGTGGCTGAGAAGAGAGATTTATGATTTGGGGTTTTGAAGAGGTCTTATTTTCTCCCGTAATTCCCATAGACATTTTCCAAAATCGAATTTCTCTCACATGGTCGTTTTTCCATTCTACCATTTCATTTTTGGTTACCAAAACATTTTCCTTCATACCCAACACTTATGTTTGTTGTTATGTGCATCCTTGCTTTGGTATGGACTATAAGTAAGACTTAGGAGTGGAAGAGTCACCGAATTCGCTTGATAAACCTAGTGAAGAGAGGAACCTCACAAAACGATCAAGAGGGGCTGGCTAATCTTCTATGCACACCCATAAGAACATTGGAAGGGAAGGTATGGCCTGAGGGATTGTGTGGCAGTGAAGAGAATACTTCCTTGTATTGGGTGTGTAGTTATTGTAGAGGCAAAGCTAGATAGATTTTGTGAAGGAGTCCGTAGCTCTGTGGTTGAGCTCACTAGCTTAGCATTTCTTCCTTTCCACTACCTTAGCATCATGATAAACCCAACTGTAGATTGGCTTGGCTGAACCTTGGTGTGCTTTTGGCTATGTGTGATCCTGTTGTTCCCTTTTTCCTTGTGGAAATCATGCCCATATCGAGGATGGAATTTGTGCTGAGATATTGATGAAAACAACTATCCTATTGTTGGGTGGAACGTTGCAACGGCATAGCTAATTGTGGGGAATCTAAATTTCACGATAAGTATTCTCTTGTATTAACTCTGCAATGTATTTGTTTATGAGCATATTGAATGTATTGAATGAGATTTTCTTCTGCTGTATATTATTGAATTATACATCTGCATATGTATTTGATTTTCAATGTGTTTTTTATTATGTTCATGGGGCTAGATGACTGGTTGGATAGATAATAGTTCTTCGTGTCCTCTCCAAGCGAGAGGGGAGGGGACATGATAGAGGATCCATTCTCAAGAATGAATAGATTTGCAGGAAAATTCAGGATTTAATCGACAAGGGTCATATCCTCCCCAACTCTTCTCCTTTTGTAAGTCTAGTCATCCTAGTTCCAAAGAAAGATAGGACTTGGTGCATGTGCATCGACTACGGGCTCTCAACAAAATTTTAGTAAAGAACAGATACCCTCTTCCACAGATAGATGAACTCATTGACAGTTTGAAAGGTGCTAAGTTATTTATGAAACTCGGCCTTAAGTCGGGATATCATCAAATTCCGATCGATTCCATTGATGTATTGAAAATGACTTTCAAGACCAAGGAACGATTGTTTGAATGGTTAGTCATGCCTTTCGGCTTAACCAATGCACCTAAAGCCTTCATGAGATATATGGATGACCTTATACGACCTTTCATTGGCGATTGTGTCATTATCTATCTCGACGATATCTTGATTTTTAGCCGATCATGGGAAGAACATGTCAGACAAATTCGACAAGTCTTCGACACTCTCCAGTAACATCGACTATATCTGAACATGGAAAAATGCTCATTTTCGATGACCAACATCAAATATTTGGGGTATGTAATTGACTCTACAGGAATTCATGTCGACCAAAAAAAAGTACAGATACTCAAATATTGGCCCATTCCTCAAAAAATTCATGAACTAAGAAGTTTTCTTGGTTTGGCGAATTTCTATCGATGGTTCATACTTGGATTCAGTTACATTGCATGGCCTTTGAATCCGTTGACTAAGGGGAATGGGAAAATTTTCTTCAAATGGACACCGACACAACAACAAGCTTTTGAACAACTCAAAAAAAAGCTTTGTATTGCACTGGTACTTGTGTTACCTAATTTTCATAAGCCTTTTTAGATTGAGACAGACGCATCCGACTATGCTCTCGGCACAGTGATCACTCAGTTAGGTCACCCAGTTGTGTTTCATTCCGAAACTTTCCACAAAAATATTAGAAGGTATTCGATGTATGAAAAAGAACTATACACCATTGTGCAAGCTCTTAAAAAATGGAGACACTACATTCTTGTCAAGGAAACATACATCCTCACTTACTATAAACATTTGTAGTTCGCTCTGTCCCAGTCGAAGCTACATACAACTCGATAACTTAAGTGGATTAATTACCAGCAACAATTTCAATTGGTAATTAGGTATCAAAAAGGAAAATACAATGCCACGGCCGATTATCTCAGCCGACCACCCATTACTTTCTTGTCTACAGTAATGAGTATGCAGGGTTACGGCACCACTACTTGGCCACAATTGTATTCGGTAGATTGTGACTTCTTCACAGTTTATGAACAACTTCATACCGACACACTGTATACTACCAACTACTTCCTTAAGGAAATGTTTCTATACAACATTGAACAACTTTGTGTACTGGTCGATGAGCACCGACATAATCTTGTTTGGGATACACACTTAAATTTGACGTCAGCAAGTACATTCGATCGTGCATAGTTTGTGCCATTGCTAAACCACTGACTTGACAACAATCACTATATACACCCCTTCCTGTTCCTAGTCGACCATGGGAATCTATTTCTATGGACTACTTGATGGGATATCCTACCACCAAACATCAGCATGATGTGATCTTAGTAGTACTTGACAAATTTTCCAAGATGGTTATCCTTATACCATGCAAGAAAACTACGGCAGCACAATAGACTGCTCAGCTCTTATTCGAACATGTGTGGAAACATTATGGCCTCCCAACGACCATTATTTTTGAGAAAGCTGATAGATTTGTTAGAACCTTTTGGAAAACTCTCTAGAAACATCTCAACATGAGACTTTCTTTGTCGATAACCTTCCATTCGTAGATAGATAGACATATAGAATTTGTAAATTGCTTGGTATTACAACTGATTCGCATGTACAACCAAAAGCATCGCCGAACATGGGATGACAACCTTCCATACATACAACACAATTACAATCTTGCTCAACATAGTTCTATGGGAAGAGTCTATTTGAGATCTGTTATGGATTTCAACCCTCAATGCCTATTGACTTGATCAGTTCCTCGACACAGTCAAATGACACAAACTTCGAAGGACAAGAAGTGGAGAAAGAATTAAATTTCAGAGATCAAATCTACAACATCTAGAAGCAAGCACATGAAATGTTTCAACTGGATAATGCAAAATCTAAGGCCCGAAATGACAAGCATCATATTCCTCACTCCTTCAAAATTGGGGATCAAGTCTAGTTACATCTAAAGTAGGAGTGCTTCACTAGTCCACACAGAAAGTTGAAACCTTTGAGATATGGTCCATAGAGTATCCTTAAGTAGATTGGAAAAAACAATTTTGAGCTCGACATTCCTGCATGCCTTGGCATACATCTAGTTTTCAATGTAGATCTACTTCAACCATACCATGCACCATTGTTGGAAAAGAACAACTTGCACACAACAAAACCCGAATACATCCATGTAGATGTTCAGGAACCTCTTCTTTGTGACACCATTGTGGGATGATGCATATGCCATACAAGGATGAACTCCATTCCCTTGTTTCAAGTGGCTAAATCTGGATAACTCCCCGTGCAAGGAAAATGGTACTCTTCTACTGAAGTAGCCAACAAGTTTCCTCACCTGAACGAATACGCAATGAAGACCATTTTTTTTTAAGGAAGGAGGAATGATCCAACCAGCATTTGGCATGTTGTCGAACTTCGACAAAGTCTAGCACTTCGACTACTTCGACTACTTCGACAGGTTCAACATCGGCTTCGACAAGTCCGAACCTCGACACAATCGACTTTGATAAATCTCCACAGGTTTCACGCTCAACATACAACAGCTTGACATGCCTTGTCGGCACCTGTCGAATATCGACAGATTAACTCTCTGTTGTCTACAACGATTGAAATTCCGAACCATTATAACGTCTTGTAACTGAACGTAATGGGTAGTCACCCAAGCATCTCAGAATTCTATATGAACATGTACATTATTTTAACAATCAATCAACCTTCATAGAGAAGAAGTAATAATATAAATTGGTTTGAATTATTAAATATTGTTTGTGCGCATACTTTCTATCGATATGGTGTATTTCCTGCTTTCCTTGTTCTTTTTCTAAGCTTCCACCATAATAGTGCTCGACTCATTTAGTCGACTGTTTCCCCTAGCGTGCACCTGGGCACAACTTGGATAAACCTAGGAATTTGACTCATTAAGGTAGGACTTCCACTCATTAAGGAAAGAGGAATAAAATCAATAAAATAATCGAGGATTCAATGGTGGTCATTAAATCCTTGTGTTTGGGAGCCAAAGAAGACTCAACGCTACCGTGGGAAATCATGAGAAGAGAGAGCCTCTTATTCCAAACCTTCGAAACAATCTAATTTCAGCATGTTCTAAGACATAACAATGGGAGAGCATACATTTTGGAAAACAAGGGATCCACCCTTAAACAAGGGGTCCTTGAAAAAAATGGAGTCTAATCATAGTATATTCCACCATGATTCCAAACCACTCGACTCATGTTCCAAGGAACTCTTCTCAGGGAGAAGATTGGAAACAAAATTTGGAAATCATAGATATTAAATTGTTGATTGACATGATGGGAGATATAACTATCATTCACGAGAGTGCTATATCAAGTTTCATTTTGAAGCTCATAAACCACGACACACATTGGAGAATTCTCTCTCTGTAAAGTGGTTTACAGGTAACTATGGAATGTTTAGTTTGAATTCTTGCTTGGTATATTCTGCCAGCACTCGTAGGAACTAGAATAAATATTAGGGGCTTGATGAAAATATAGGGGAACATTAACTAGGCTAGATCACATCAAGAGCATCTTCAATTGAAAGATAATCCTGGACAAGTAGTGGAGATGGCTTGCTCCTGCAACATTTCAGACCTGCGAAGAGAAGTCATAATCCTATGAGAGGAGGCAACTGGCTTTTAATGTGTTATCTCCATCATCTCAAGCAACCATCAAGAAAATTTTTTGGAAATCCATCAGACAGTGGAAGAAATTAAAGGGCCCGTGGATGACCAGGAGAATAGGACTACATGTTTAGAAGATAATTTTAACACTCACCTCCAATCTCTAAACTCTGACTCAACTCCCAGCAATGAGACAACAACTGCTTCCAAGCACCACAGATCTGCTCCTCCTCTCAGGTGGACATAACTAGTGATGACGACATCAATGATCAACAAGGCCCATCTCAGAACCAATAGAGATTTTTTTCGACTGTAACATGTTATGTGTTTTAAATGTATTTTTGTATTAGGCAAATTTATTAGAATTTACTGTATGTGGGGGTTATGCTCCTTTTTGAAGAATGAAAGATGGTCTAGTAGATACATTATCGTTGTTGTTTATGTAATATCTTCGAATTAATTGACATTATCAAGCTATAGGATTTTATGTAAATTTTGGTTGTTTTGGCACCTAACCAAAACTTCTTTTTAATATAACTATCTACTCGTTTATGCGGAAATAAAATCTCTAGCACACAAAAAAGTTAATTGCTTTTATTTATAAATAGTTCAAAATATAAAATTCCCCCAACCAAATTACATTGTGGGAATTCAAAAATAGTGTATTTAGTGAATCTGTAGCAATTATATCAAACAAAAAACATTCATTTCCTATGTTGTTGTATAAAAAACATAATCTCTATTCTCTCTTTGTATGTGTGCAATGCGTTTTTTTAATCTCAAATGGTTTCCTTTATCTTCTTCTTTGTGTGAACATTTCACACTTACTACCTTGGAAAATTTAATATAGAGGACTTTTTGCAGCTGCTATGAAATGAATCAATGAAATTAACAAGCAAAATGGTTTGGAAGAAAAATGTTCTTTGTTCCTTAATTTGCTATAATAGGGAAAAAGACAATAACTTGGCTAATGGAATGAGCACCCAAACTATGGGTAGGATTTCTCCCTTCCATGTCATTTGCATGTTAAAACAAAGTGCGTGTTCCACCAATAAGTGGATGGATAACAATAGAATTGTTGACACAATGTTGACTGGCATGTGAGTTGTAAACAAAGGTGTCATTGAAAAAATGATGTTCAACATTAGAATTGGTTGAGATTTCGTAGTGTTGTTCATTGGCATTTGTTGATGGATATGTTGTGGTTATTGTTGAAGAAATGCCGACATTTTGAACCATAGCTTGACTCATCTTCAGGAAAAGGTTCGATGCCAAGAAATTTTTTCTCAAGATACCCGCTCCAAAATGGGATACAATAGAATTGGATGCGATTCTGTAGTGATGTTCATTGGAATTTGTTGATGGAGATGTTGCGGTTATTGTTGAAGTAATGCTGATGTCTCGAGCCATATTTTGGCTCATCTTTAGGACAGAGTTCGATTCCAAGGAACGTTTTCTCAAGATACATGTTCCAAACCGGGATACAATAGAATTGGTTGAGATTCTACAGTATTGTTCATTGGCATATGTTGATGGATATGTCACAGTTATTGTTGAAGGAATGTCGACGTCTCGAGCCATATCTTATCTCACCTTCATGACAAAGTTCGATGCCAAGAAACATTTTCTCAAGATACCCGCTCCAAACTGGGATACAATAGAATTGGTTGAGATTCCATAGTGTTGTTCATTGGCATCTCTTGATGGAGATGATATAGTTATTGTTGAAAGAGTGTTGACCTTCCAAGCCATATTTTAGATCATCTTCAAGACAAAGTTTGATGCCATGAAACGTTTTCTCCTTTGGGCTCATGATAGGGAAAATATTGACAAATTTGTTGAGTATCTAAACAACCAATGCCATTACAATAAATTCACCATGCAGCTTGAAGAAGATAAATCCCTACCCATTCTTGATGTGTTAGTCATGAAGAAACAAGAGGATAGCATAACACATCATGTATAGGAATAAAACACACATGGACCAATACATCTATGCATATTCTCAGCACCATCCAAGCCAAAAGATGGGAGCATTAAACACACTATTCACTAGGTCCTTGAGAATCTCAAACTTCGGCCACTTGGAGGCAGAAATATAACACCTATGAAATGTCTTCATGAGAAATGGATACACATCCTCACAGATAAATAAACCCCTCAACAAAAAAAATAATAGAAAACAAAATAAAGAGGACAAAAAGGTGAGTGAAAGTAAGGCCTTTCTACCTTACATACAAGGAGTGACTGAAAAAATAGGTAAGCATCTACATAAAAAGAACATAAAAATTTGTTTTTACACCTCTACACAACCTCATAAAAATCATAAAATCAGTTAAATATCCTATTGATCCCGAGTTGCACAAAGGTGTGTATCATACATATTCCATGTGAATGTGGGAAGTCATACATAGGGAAATTGGAAGATATATTCTAACAAGGGGTAAGGAACATAGCATGAACATACGATTATACAGAGTTCATAAATCAAGTTTATCATAACATTCTCACAAAACTAAGCATCCAATTAAAAAAACAAAAACATGAAAATATTAGCAAATGTTGACAATTATTACAAAAGAAGGATAAGGGAGGCCATCGAAATAGCTAAAAATCCTAATTTCCTAAACTGGGACGATGGATTCATTATAAGCCTCACTTGATTACCAATGCTTACTTAAATTATAGGGCTTACTTATGATGAGCGAAAACCTTAAATCAAATAATTTAAAGTCATTAATTAAGTTGGCTTATAATAAGTTAAAAACTTCGTCCTTGATAACATTGTCAGCTATACTCTGGAAATCCATGGTTTTTATATATTTATAAATTTAGAAAGAGAGTAAGTTTTTCGGAATTGTACTTTGTCCTGAATATGTGCCAAGATATGGCTCGAAACATCGACATTCCTTCAACAATAACTGCAACATCTCCATCAACAAATGTCGATGTTTACCATATAAGATGGTTGACAAAGAAAGTCATTGAGAAAGAGGTAATCATCACTTGTGGTATCATTGAAAACAATCATTCATAGAGAGGTGATCATCAACAATGATGTTGTCAACATGAATCTCTTCAATACAGGATTCCACCCTCGACACAACTTACGCAACGACTCTGACTAACTAAGACCAATGACTAGTAGACACGACTCCTACATTTTAAACTTAACAATATTGTTAATTTGATTACATTTTTATGTTTCAATAGTTGATCGAAGTTTTGGAATGTATATCCTAACTTCTTTTATTCTTATGGTGGCGATTATTAATACCAGAAGAAATGATAGGGACGCTATCCTTTCTCGACTAGAGCAATTTATGCTTATACTTTAAATATCTAATCACGGTTTTAGAGTCAATAAAAATACATCATGCTTCAATCAAGATAGTCGGGTAAGGATTATGATGTTTGATTTGAAAATTATAGGTTCATTTTTTTTGTATGTTCTAAAGTTTATTCCAACTATCACGAGACATGACGAAAGCTTAGACATTACAATCATACACAACAATGGAGACAACTAAAATAAAAAAAAATAAAAATAAAAACTTATTTTGGTTTGAAAATTTAGTAAAGACCATAAAAATCCGCTCCAATGGTTCTCTACTCAATATTGTGACTCTAGTTTAAATGACAATTCAAATTAATTCCTAAGTAAAAATGCACCTCTTGAAAGGTGTTCTCACCATACATAATTAGAGGACATATTTTTTTTTTTTACATTTTTAATTATCATAATCTTGATTTTATCAAGGTTAATGATAAGCTCATAATTTTTGTAAAATTGTTGCATAACTATGAGCTAATATGATAAAAATGTTTTTTATGGTGTTCCTTAACCCTTAAAATTAGAACACAACCAGGTATATATAGATTTATAATGCAGAAAACTAGAGATTATAATGTAGAATACCAAATACAAAGACAATTGAAATGCAACGTTGTAGAATATAATCTTGTATTAAGATAATCCAATATAAAACAATGTTCACTTCACGTTCACTTGCATCTTAAGTTGGAGTGACCTTTCATTTGAGCAAAGATCCAAATACAAAAATACTCAATTGAACAAGCCACATCCTTCTAGTTTTTTAAATATGCTTTCAATAGCCAAAATTTCAATTACTTGCGGTCCCATCATTTATGAGTCTCAACTGCCTAGTGCACCTTGATTAATGAATATACCCATTTTACATAAATTAATTATCTAAACCTATCTAATGGGACTTATTCAAAGGATATGGATGCATACATTAATGACTAACTCTTGTGTAGCATAAAGTAGGGAGGTTATGGTAGGACCCTAACATCCCCCCCCTCAAGTTAAGAAGCATTATTCCCAAGCTTGAAGGTGAGGAAATTATTGTATAATCGTGGTATCTTCTAGTTGCATATATTTCCATTGGATCGAGAAATCTTTAATTGTGCACTTGCACAATCCATGGTCTTTGATATCTAATATTGTTCCTAGTTGGATACAAATGGAACTCTCTTCATCAAGTTCTAATAACTTGATCTACACTTTACAATTTGATCCATGACCTTCTTGAGGAAAGACATATGAAACACCATATGAATCTTATAGTGATTTTGGTAGAGCTAGCTTGTAGGCAACCTATCCAATGCATTGTAAGATCTTGTAGAGTCCATAGAACTTCGATGATAGTTTTTGGTGGAGTTTATTTAAATCTCACATGTCTCAATATTTGATGGTATTACGGTCTATTCGCTTATGTCCACGTGTGACTTATGGTTATGTTTATCCATTGATGTTCATGTTACTCTCATTTTTCAGATCTATAATCAGATCAAGCAAGGAAATAGATGATTGAGCCTTGAATAAGGATGAAAAAGATCATATTTGTAGATTTGAACACAACTTACTAGAATATATAAGCCATCCACAATATCCTCTAATAAAAATGTATTATGGGGGACTATATATGCTTGGGGTTGCTCCATAAAACCATCGATGATAAATATTTAGAACATAAGAGATGGGGGGATATGATTCCACAAGTGGGGATAGTGAGAGGGGCCTAAGGGGAAAGAGCCTTAGTGAATTTTTCCTAAGTTCTTAGGCTCTTGATTATAAAATTGAATTAGTGATATATCCAAAGTCCCTAAACCCATGATTATGAGATTTGAATTAATTAACTTTGTTTTTATATTAACCTAAGCTTGGAATTAAAAGGGAAAATGGGATTCCTCATAAGGACCACATGGAGAATTATGAACATTGGGATATAATGTGGCAATATGGGTATAGAGAATCATATTCGATCATTGATTCTTGCTTGCATTAATTGGGATGAAGAAAGAGAGGAAATAAAATTTATTCCAAAAACATTGAGGAATGTACTTTCGTGCATGGCTTATGCTATTGCCATTGAAAAGTTTGATATTGATTATTGTGTTGATTAGAGAAGAAAATATGGCCTACATATGAGAATCCTTGGAATCCAAGTAGTGATATTCCCTATCCAACCTATGCCATAGCACTGGAATAGAATTGGAATAGATTGAGGGAATCCTTGAGAAGAAAGTTATAGCATTTCTAGTGTCGTGTTATCACATTTTTAATTAATTGTGGAAATTACAAGCTTCAAACAAAATTGGGTTGTAGTTCCTGCCACTTAACTTGTGGCCTATCGATGTTAACATTGAGCTTTGTCTTTTATATGAAATTGTTGTATTACAATGGAGATATACATTTTTTTAATGATTAAAAAAACATCAACCCTCATTACTTACATTAATATATCGGGAAAGAAATAGTTATTATCTTACCCCTATGCTTGAGATCAAGAATGCAAACATTTAGAGTAATGGTTGGATATTGTTGAAATTACAAGAGCATTATGAGATTGGTGTCTTATTCCTCTTTTTAGTTTTTATTAATTGTCGAAATGACAAGTTTCAAATAAAATTGGGTGGCAATTACTGCCAGTTAACTTGTGGCTTGGTTGGATGTCATTGAAGCAGGAAAAAAAACTATACAAAAGTATTATGATACTGTTGTTTTACTTCTTTTTGCAGTTTTTATTAATTGTGGAAATGACAAATTTTAAATAAAAATGGGTTGTATTTCTCTCCACTTTACTTGTGTCTTATCGATGTTCATTTACCATAAGATAAGTTGTTGTGATAGTTATTAAGTAGACAAGCAAGATAAGAGTAATTCTGAATATAGCTTGGAGGTTGTCATTATGAAATCACCATGCAAGAAAACAGATTTAAGATCCATTAAATGGACCTTCCAATTATATGAAGCCGCAAGGGATATAACAAGTTGGATGGAATTCATTTTGGTTACAAGGGAAAATATTTTGGTATAATCAATTCCTTCTACATGATAAATTCCTTTAGTAACTATTCAAGTCTTATGCCTTTCAACACTTCTATCTAATTCATACTTAGTTCTATACACCCATTTACATATGACAAGTTGTATTCCTTTAAGAAGAGGTACAATATCCCAAGTATAATTAGCCACTAAGGATCAATATTATTCATTCAATGTTACATCTCAATATAGATGGCCAAGAACTTCTGCGAATATTTATGGACCATGAGGACCTGGTACTTGATCAAATGTATGATGTCAATCTAAAGGTTCTTTAGCAAGATCATCAAGCTCTTCTCATGTTGCATGGAACCATTTGAGAATCTCTTTTAAAATTATTGGTGCAAGGTCATGTTCACCAAACTCAATGAAGGGGGGTGAATAAGAAGCTGAGGTGGATTTTCATTGTCATTGTCATCGTTTGAGGAAAAAAACAGAATATGAGCACTAGAAAACAAGTTGGGAATATAATATGGCACATTTTTCGAAGATGGTTAGTAGGTCAAAGATGACACAAATATTGAATTAGATATGTAAGATGAGATAGCTTCATCAAACTTAGACATCTCAGCTAATAATATTTTCATTTGAATGAGGTTAAACAAATATATAACTTTTAACATATTGAAAATTTCCAAAAATAAATGCACTTCTCACTCTTATGTTGTAATGCTTTCCTTTTCTCATTAGAATATGAGCCGAAGTTTCACTACAAAAATAAATTATAAAATACATCTAATATGAAACTTATTTTAAATATTTCAATTACCAACTTTACTTTATGAACATTCATTTTTATCATGATCTTTACTTTAGAAACATTCATTGACATTTCAAAATCGAAAGTTCTTATTTTTTTTAAATTTCATATTATATAACAAAATATTAAAAAAAACTTTATAAAAAACAATATAACCTATCTAGAACAAAAGGATTATATTTCTCAAATTTGTCAATATACAACTAACTTCGTCCAAATAAACCTTTGACTTATTAATATAATTTATTTCAACTATACACTCGTAAATGTTTATATATTGTAAAAAAATATTTTAAAAGAAATAAAATAAAAATCCTCAAAATTTTTGATGTCATTTTCATTTTCTTTATGTAATTAGGTTTTATGTTGAAACTATAAATAGTGATAATTTCATTTATATTTATATTATATATATATATTTGATGAGGATGGTTGTTGAAGTGAATAACTCTCGATTCAATTTATTTCATTGCCAAGGCATTATTTTATACATTGAATCTGATGATTGAGTTTTATATTCTAATCATTCATTTCACTTTTCTATTTGTCTCTTTATTTTATTTACTATTTACATTATTTATGGAATCATAATCCAAGGATTATGTTTTCAACATTCCCCCTCTTAATTCGAACGGGTCTTTGTGAGTTCGAGCATGGTTCTAAATCTTTCAAGCTTTTCTTCTCCAAGTGCTTTGGTGAAGATGTTGGCAATTTGCTCATTTACGAAACAATGGCGTTAATGCATTGTCTTGGCCTTACAGTATTATGTTTTCAACATTCCCCCTCTTAATTCGAAGGGGTCTTTGTGAGTTCGAGCATGGTTCTAAATCTTTCAAGCTTTTCTTCTCCAAGTGCTTTGTTGAAGATGTTGGCAATTTGCTCATTTACGAAACAATGGTGTTAATGCATTGTCTTGGCCTTACATGATGTTGAATCAAATGGTACTTTGCGTTGATGTGATTGGTTCGATCATGGAATCTGGTTTTCTTGGACAACTTGATAGCAAAGTTGCTTTCAATCAATAAGGGAGTGGAATTTTCATGATTCTCTTGCAAATGTTCAATTATCTTCTTGAGCCACAAAATCTCCTTTGTTGCTTCTACAATTGCCACATATTATGCTTCTGTACTCAAATACATTGGAACTTACTATTTGTGTGATCTCCAAAAGATAGTTGTTAATCCAAGACTCATTGTGCATGTAGAAGTGAACACTCCTATCTCTTTGCCAACATAAAATTCTGAATCAATGTAACCAATGAGTTTGAAGTATTCTATATTAGTGTACTTGAGTCCCCTTAAAGTATATTAGAATTGTTTTTGCTGCAGACCAATGTCCTTCACAATGTTTGTGCATGTATTTGGAAAAATGCCAACAACATAAGAAATATATGGTCGGATAGTGGTAAGGTAGATAAAGATTCCTACAAATTGTCGCTACTTTGTTGCATCCTCAAATTCTTTTCCTTCACTTGATGTGAGATTCAAATTTTTCTCCATTGGAGTTGAAAGAGGGTTGCATTCTATATTGAAAAATATGCTCAACGATTCTCCAACATAATTTTCTCTAAGATTTGAACATGCACTTAGGATGTTGAATTACTTCAATTCCTAAATAGTAATGAAGACACCCCAAATCAATCATTTCAAAAAATTTATTCAAGTATTTCTTTATGGATGTTATATATCTTCATTGTTCCCTATAATCAAAGATCATCTACATATACCACAATAAATAATATTTATCTTCCAACTTTCTTCACAAACAATGTTGCATCATCAAGATTATAATGTTTGAAATTTAGCTTTAGAAGATGCTCGATTATCTTTTCATACCATGCTCATGGTGATTTTTTTACTACATATAAGGTCCTGACAAACTAGCATACCTTGTGTACTTGTCCCTTCAAAACAAAACCTTCTGGTTGAGACACAAAGACATTTTCTTTCAAGTCTCCTATCAAGAAAGTTGATTTTACATCCACTTGGTGAACTTTCCACTCATTTTGTGTTGCCATGGAGAGAAAAGTGCTGACAGTAGCCCGTTTTGTTTTGGAGGAGAATGTTTCTTCATAGTAATCTCCTTCTTTTTGTGCATATACTTTTTCCACAAGCCTTGGTTTGTGTTTGTCAAGTGATCCATATGATTTGTATTTGTTGTTATATACCCACTTGTAACCAATTGTTTTGGTTCCATTTGGAGGGTTAATCAACTTCCAGGTTCCATTCTTCATTAGTGCATCGTATTCGTTTTGCATAGCCTCTTTCCATTTATCACATTCAACTTCTTCTATAAAGGAAGTTGTTTCAAAGTTAGCAGATAAATTCAATTCCCAATCTAATGAGACATCCATGTAATCACTTGAGTTATCTGCTTATCCTCCATCATATTGTCTTGTTGAGTTTCTCGTTCTTGTCTTTCTGACTTCATCTAGATGGAAACTTTCAAGTGTCTTAATGGCCCATTTTGGAAAAGTTATTTGAAGGTTCAGGTTGATCAGCTGGAGGTGCTTCATTCTCTTCAAGGTTCATTCTTCCAATCCTCTCAATAACATTATCCAGTTCAGGTGAATTTGTGGGAACTTCTTCTTCATGAATCCCTTCATGAGGGGGTTTTGGTGCTTCAAAAGGAAATTCCAAAGATTGATCCTAATCAAATATTACGATTCCCCCTTCAAGATTTGGAATTTTATTATCAAATTCATAATTTGTCTTTAGAGGGGAAAACTTCTCCTTAAGCTCAAGTTTCCTTTCAACAGACATGCCATTTTTATTAGTTTAAAGAAAAATGACATCTATGGAAACAAAAAAATTCTTGTTTACCTCATCATAAATATGATATGACTTGGAAGTTTTTGAATATCCCAAGAAAATACATATTCAACTTCTAGCACCAAGTTTGTTTCTTTGCTCCTTTGGTATCAAGGCATAACAAGTTGAACCAAAAACTTTGAGATGCCTAACCGAAGGAAGGTGGCCAAATGACATTTCATGTAGAATATTATCTTCAATAGCATGGGGTGGAATTATATTTCTAAAATATGTTTCACATACTGCTGCATCACCCCAAAACATTAGTTTCACATTCTTTAAAAATATCATTAATCTTCCCATATCCATTAGTGTTCTATTCATTATTTATGCTACACCATTTTGCTGAGGATTATAAGGAATTGAAGTTTGATGTGTAATTCCATGTTTGTAAATATAATCTTCAAATTCATTAGAGGTGTATTCTTTACCATTATCAGATCAAAATGTACCAATGCGAGCTTGTGCTTGATTCTCTATCCATGCATGAAATTTCTTGAATGTTTGAAATGATTCAAATTTTGTCTTCAATAAATATACCCAACACATTCTTGAATAATTATCAACAAAGGTCATGGTACTTATTAACTTGTAGAAGGAATAGGCACGGGGACACATAAGTCAGAATGAATAAATTCTAACTTTGTACATGATAGATGCACCTCACTCCTCTCTGTGCAATTACTACTAGCATAGATCCATCTTAAACCCAGATCTATCAAGCACCAGAGGGATCCAATTTCTTGAAGTGTAAATTTTTTTATCTCAATTTTTTTACACATAAAAAATAACTAATCATGAGGATTAAATTGGCATTAGCATAATATATATGCAATTTTCATTAAAACAGATGTAAATTTTTTAAGCCAACACGTTTTAATTTTTAATTTTAATATTAATTTTTAGTTTATTATTATTAAAATATGTCATGTTACATAACGTTACGTGATAACATCTCCCCCATACTGTGATCCAACCGGCAGTCGACAGGTTCTCCTTCGACAAGTCCGCGTCAACATGCTCACTCGATAGGTTCGCCTTCGAAAGGTCTGCCTCGACATGTTCACTCGACAGGTTCTCCTTTGATAGGTCCACCTCGACATGTTCTCTCCAACAGGTTCTCCTTGAAATACAACATACCAACATGATCTGCGACGGTTGAACTTTTGAACCGTTATAAATTCTTTTGTAACTGAATGTAACAAGTAGTCACCCAAGCGTCTCAGCATTCTATATAAGCATGTACACTAATGTAATATAGAAAATTTTGATCCCTCCATCTTTCATGGAGAAGAAGTAATAAATTGGTTTGAATTATTGCATATTGTATGTGTGCATACTTTTTGTTGACCTAGTGTATTTTCTGCTTTGTTGGTTCTTCTTATATGGTTCCGCCATAACAGTACTCGACTCATTCAGTCGACTGCTGTCTCTAGCGTGCACCTAGTCATGACCTGGATCATTGGTATCATAGAAAGATCTTGTTTAGAGATTAAGTTACATAAGCACTTCAATCGAAGTTATTTAACTTATGCCTATTCAAACAAGCTCACAAACTCAACAACACAAGCAAGCACTTCCTTCGATTTCAGAAAATATGGTCGAAGAAGTAGACTATAGACATGCAATAGACGAAACATAACAACTTATAGAAAAAGAACTGGCTCGCCAGCGAACCAAAAATGTTTACCCAGTTTAGCGAGATTCTCATGAAAGTCACTTCGAACTCTAGGGAATCCTCGACGCGATCTCACTCCGATAAAATCAACCCCATTCAAAGTGCAAATGAAGCTGTACATACCGAACCTTGAAGGCAAGATTGACACAAAATCCGTCGACGATTGGGTACACTAACTGGAATCTTACTACGCAGTGAATCAACTCTTTGAAGTGGAAAATATCACCATTGCATACTTAAAAATGTCAACCTATGTACACTGCTGGTGGGATAATCTATCGACAAAGATGGAAAAAGAAGAAGACCCCATAGACATGGGTAAAATTTGTCAAATATGTTCGAAAGGATTTCTACCCTCCCAAGTATCTTAAATAGTAGTATAAGAAGTGGTAGTAGCTAAGGCAATGGAAAGACCTATTCGTACAGAGTTACACCAAAAATTTCTATTGACTCATGGCTAGAGTTGGCGTCTAAGAAGAAGATAAATTGCTTGTTTTGAAGTACGTCAAAGGTTTAACCCCGTACAATCAGCAAGATATGGAGTTTATGACTGTCAGTACGCTTGCGGATGCATTTCATTATGCCAATAAGCTTAAAGCTAAGTAGAAAGGAAAAGCACGTTTCACAAACAAGCTAACAGGTTGAACATTCGACAAGAAGTCACCAGTCAACTCCAATAAGTTCAAGAACCCTTCTCAGCTGACTCCGCTAAAGCCCTATCATCAAAAGAATAACTTTCAAAAAGACAAGAGGGTTCACAACAAACAAGCCAATGTAGAATTTCCTAATTCATTAAGCCTTTTGAAGATGAATTACTCTATGAAGTGGCATCGCTTTCTGTAGCTGACACCATGTTTGGGAAACCTTACCTATGGGATTGACACGGTACATACCGGTCACGGCCTCAAAAGGTGATTTTCAAAATACAGAATCAATGGTATGGAATACAAGAGAGACAACCCACATCAATGGTTGCTATGATATATTCCAAACAAAAAAAGAAACTTATAAATCATGCTCAAAACTTCACATTAATCATGATAAAGCCTCAACATTCTAGGAATAATGTAGCGACAAGTCGACTCACTGACCAGTGCAACTCCCAACAATAAGAATAGATCGAACTCATTCTTGAAGAATAACAAAACGTATTTCAAGCACCAAACGGAGTACCTCTGCATTGTTAGGTAAAACACTCCATTGAACTTGTTCCTGGTTCTTCATTACCTAACGCATCTGTTTATAGAAGAGCCATTCTTGAAAATGAAGAGATTCACAGGAAAATCCAAGATTTGATTGACAAGGGTCATATCTGCCCCTATTCCTCTCCTTGTGGAAGCCCAATCATCTTAGTTCCAAATAAAGACGGGACTTAGCGCATGTGCATCGACTATCGGGCCCTTCAACAAAATTTCAGTGAAGAACAGATACCCTCTTCCATGGATTGATAAACTCATCAACAATTTGAAAGGTGCTAAGTTCTTTACGAAACGTGACCTCAAGTCAGGATATCACCAGATTCCAATCGAGTCCACCGATGTATCGCAAATGGATTTCAATACCAAGGAGGGATTGTTTGAATGGTTAGTCATGCATTCCAGCTTAACCAATGCATGTGCAACCTCCATGAGATATATGGATGACCTTCTACGAGATTTCATCGGTAAGTGTGTCATTGTCTATCTCAATGATATCTTTATTTTCAGTCGATCATGGGAAGAACATGTCAAACAGCTTCGACACTCTCCAACAACATTGACTATATATGAACATGGACAAATGCTAATTTGTGATGACCAACATCAAATATTTGGGGTATGTAATTGACTCTGCAGGCATTCATGTCCACCCAAAAAAGTATAGATCCTCAAATATTGGCCCATTCCTCAAAACATTTATGAACTAATAAGTTTTCTTGGTTTAGCGAATTTCTATCGACGATTCATACTTGGCTTCAACCGCATCGCATGTCCTTTGAATCACTTGATGAAAGGAAATGGTAAAACTATCTTCAAATGGACACCGACACAACAACAAGATTTTGAACAACTCAAAAAAAATATTTGTATTGCACCAGTACTTGAGTTACCTGATTTGCATCATCCCTTCGAGATTGAGATGGATGCATCAGACTATGTCCTCGGCGCAGTGATCACTCAGTCAGGTCACCAAGTGACGTTTCATTCCGATACTTTCAGTGACAATGTTAGAAGGTACTAGACGTATGAAAAAGAACTGTATTCCTTTGTGCAAGCTCTTAAGCAATGGAGACACTACATTCTTGGCAAGGAAACAGTCATCCTCACTGACCATAAGAATTTGCAGTTCTCTCTGTCCCAATCAATAGACAACTTGACAACTCAAGTGGATTAATTAACTACAACAATTTTAGTTGGTAATTAATTATTGGGAAGGAAAATCTAATGCCACAACCGATTGTCTCAACAGAACATCCATTAATATACTATCTACAGTGATGAGTATGCATGGTTATGGCACCACTACTTGGCCACAATTGTATTCGGTAGACACTATTTCTCTGCAATTTATCGACAGCTTCAGACCGACACGTTGTTTACTACTAGCTACTTCCTGAAGGACACCTTGTTGTATAAGCTTGGACACATTAGAGGAAATTTGAGGTCTAAAATGGGCCTCTTAAGGAAAATAATAAAATAATATTTATTAATTTTTTAGGGAAAAAGAAAAAAAACTACTTTTTTTGTTCGTATTTTTGACATATCTCCATGCGTTTTTACTCAAATTTCGAGCGAGAGAGCTATTTGGATGCAGAATTCAATTTTACATCCATCGAGTACCCACACTGCATACTTTTTACGCACCCCACTACCCCAAAAATAAGAAATACCTGAAAAAATGTGATGATGTCATCATCACATTTTTTCAGGTATTTCTTGTTTTTGTGGTAGCGGGGTCCGTCAAAAGTATGGAGTGTGGGTACTCGTTGGATGCAGAATTGAATTCTGCATCCAACAAGCTCTCCCGCTCGAAATTTGAGTAAAAACACAGGGAGATATGTCAAAAATACGAACAAAGAAAGTAGTTTTTTTTATGACAAATATGTCAATTCAACCATTATGGCTGACCCATTTTATTTAAATTTGATTAGTTCTTGAATTCCAACTCACAAGAATTTATTGTTGGTGCATTTTCTTATAAGGCCCATTTTAGACCCCAAATTTCCTCTAATGACTTTGTGTACCGAACGGTTAGCACCGACAGAATCTCATTTGGGATGTGCACTACAGCAAGACTACGGGACATTTTGGAGTCACAAAAACACTTATTATACTCCAAAAGTATTTTTATTGGCCTTCACTTAAATCTAACATCAACCAGTACATTTGATCGTGCGTGGTTTGTGCCATTGCTAAACTACCGAATCGACGACAAGGACTGTACACACCCCTTCCAGTTCTTAGTCGACCATGGAATCTATTTCTATGGAATACTTGATGGGATATCCTACTACCAAACATCAGCATGATGCGATATTAGTATTAGTCAACAAATTTTCCAAGATGGCTATGCTCATACCATGCAAGAAGACCGTGACAACACAATAGACTGCTCAACTCTTCTTTGAACATGTGTGGAAACATTATCGCCTCCCGACGACCATTATCTCTGATAGAGATGCTATATTTGTTAGGACCTTTTGGAAAACTCTCTGGAAACAACTCGACATGAGACTTTCTTTCTTTACAATCTTCCATCCATAAACAAACGGACAGACAAAAGTTGTAAATTGCTTAGTCGTACAACTGCTTCGCATGTATGACCACAAGAATCGTCAAACATGGGACGACACCCTTCCATACATAGATCACATCTACAATCGTGCTCAACACATCTCTACAGGAAAGAGTCCATTTGAGATCTATTACGAGATTCAAGCCTCAGTGCTTATCGGACTTAATCAATTCCTCGACACAGTCGAATGACATCGACTTCGAAGGACTAGAAGTGGAGAAAGCATTGAAGTTCAGATATCAAATCTACAACATTCGGAAGCAAGCACAGGAGATGTTGCAATGAGCTAATGTAAAATCTAAGGCTCGACACGACAAGAATTGTATTCCTCATTCATTCCAAATTGGGGATCAGGTTTGGTTACATCTAAAGAAGGAGCGCTTGACTGGTCAATAGAGAAAGATGAAACCTTTGTGATATGGTCCATATAGTATCCTTAAGCAGATTGTAGAAAATGATTTTTAGCTTGACATTCCTGCATGCCTTGGCCTACATCAAGTTTTCAATGTAGATCTACTTCAACCATACCATGCACCATTGTTGGAACATAACGACTTGCAGACAGCAGGACCCGAAGACATCCATCCAGATGTTCAGGAACCTCTTTTTTGCGACACCATTGTGGGATGATGCATACGTGATACAAGGAAGAGCTCCATTCCCTAGTTTCAAGTGGTTAAAGTTGGATGACTCCTCATGCAAGGAAAATGGTACTCTGCTATTGAATTAGTCAACAAGTTTCCTCACCTGAATGAATACACAATGGAGACCATTTTTTCTTAAAGAAGGAGGATCGATCCAATGTGCAGTCGACAGGTTCACCTTCGACATGTCTACCTCAACATTTTCACTTGACAGGTTTTCATTTGACATGTCTGCCTCGACATGTTCACTCGATAGGTTCTTCTTTGACAATTCGCCCTCGACATGTTCTCTCCGACAAGTTCGCCTCGATAGGTCTGCCTCGACATACAACATACCAACATGCTTTGCGGCGGTTAGACTTCTGAACCATTATAATTTCTTTTGTAACTGAATGTAATGGGTAGTCACCCAAGCGTGTCAACATCCTATAGTAAGCATGTACAATAATATAATATAGAACATTCTGATTCCTCCATGTTTCATGGAGAAGAAGTAATAAATTGGTTCGAATTCTTGCATATTGTTTGTGTGCATACTTCTTGTCGACCTAGTGTATTTCTCGCTTTGCTGGTTCTTCTTATATGCTTTCTCCATAACAGTACTAGACTCATTCAGTCGACTATTGTCCCCAGTGTGCACCTAGGTACGACCTAGATCATACTGGGTAGGATAGCACCTCACTACTCTTAGTGTAATGATTTTGATGAGCTACAAGGTTAGGTAGGTTCTTATTATAACAAAAAAATTGAAATTGAGATCTTATGTGGGTGTACGCAAGGCAATTTAAGAGGAAGTTCTTTTCATCCTCAACACTCAATAGTCTCACAAATATGGCAAATATTTTTAGCTCACAGAGTTTTAGGAAAGGTCTGATGCCTTGTTTCACTATGGAACTCATAAATGTTTGTTCTTATTTTAACTATGTGGATCTTCTTCTTTACACTAGTTAAAACAAAGAGATTTTTTTATCTTCTAGCTTAGAGTTACTGACCTCATTATATCCTCTAAATTTTCATCACATCACAACTTCTCTTTGAACTTTGAAGTAATTCTATTTTTAATATTATCTATATTTTGCAAACATGCCCTCATGTGGTTTTGGTTGGACTTTAAAGCAATTTTAGGAAGCCTCTATTCTCCCAAGTAATTTAAGTTTTTCTTGTACATTAGGTACCTATTTATTACTATACTCTCAAAGGGGGAAAGACCCAATGCAATGAGGAAAATAAAATAAGGCTCATTGCTTTTAGTTTTAATATTGCAAGTTATAAAATGCTACTAAATTTGCTCAATCTTTCACCAAAATTTTGTAGAGAGGCTACAACCCTAAACTTTACACCATAGAGAAGAACAAAAATAACTCTCCAAATATTTTCTATTCCAAAACATTTGAAAAAACAATAAAATAACATTGACTTGAATAATTGTTTCATATTTACTAGTTTAAAATACTTTTTTAATAACAAATTGAAAAAGTAACTTTAACCATGTAATCCATTTCCCATTCACGCTTTCTCTATACTGTTGGCTATGGTGGGCAGACCCGGGTTTACTATAATCAACCAACAACACCCCTAGCTCACTGGCCCTTTCGGCAACAGACCGCAAAGCGGCCTAAAGTCTCACCCGAAGTGACTCTAATGGGTTGGCCAAGGACTCAAGTGTCTTGGACCAGGTTCTGTGGCGATCCTACTTGCGGCTCGCAGCACTTCTAGCTGCGAGGTCTCTTTCTCTGCGCGTTGCACGATCCTTTGCTCGTGTCGTGCGATCTCTTCATCTCGCAGCTCTTCTAGCCACGGATATTCCTCTATACCGTCGTGCGGTCCTTCTCTATGTTGCGCACTTTCCCTGACTCATGATATCTCTGACCTTATCGCATCACCGCGCACCGTGCGACATGCAGCTCCTTCCCAACGCTAAGTCCTCAACCAGCAGTATCATGCATCGTAGCTCCTCTGCTGATACGGTATCACCTCTCTGTGATATCCTACCTCTGCGGTCTAGCGCACTTAGCGTTGCCCGTGTCGACGTGCAAGACTTAACCTACAAGGCTATTCGATACTGCAATAGTGACTGTTTCACGCAAAGCATAAATGAACCATATAAAACATGCCAAAGACTTTGACTTTTGTTTATCCTTCTATATTGCTGTGAACTTATTAACACATTCATTCATTAAACTGTAAACAGAGTCCATGAAATGACTGTGAAATGCATAAGTAAACATAACACATAAACCAATCGCATAACACTAGATTTTAATGTGGTTCACCTCCAGGATGGAAGTTACGTCCACAGAACTGTGTTTTCTTATAGCTCAGGGGAAGGTAAAACACAGTTCTGCTGCACCACATATGCAGCTCAAGATCTTCTCTCTTAGATCTCTTTTCTCTCAATATCGCTCTCCTACAATATACTCTTCCCTCTCCGTCGATCCCTACGGATCGTTACATGCATACTCTATAAGCCAGCTACTGGTCACAGTAAGATTGCTACCGCTAATAACAGAACCAGAGCTTGACTTTTACAACTGTCTAACAATCTACAACAACTAACAACTGGGAAAACCCACTAATGTCCAACTAACCAACCGACCAACCAACCCTTTTACAATACAAAATATATCCCTTTATAGGCAGCCCAAAGGTCTTGCCATTACAACACTGTGGGCCTATCCCAACAGTAACCCAAAACCCTAACTAGTGACAGTCGGCCATATCTGTACTTGAGGTAGCCGCTTTCCGTCACACCACAGCTCTCTGCAGTCTTCCATGCTTCCCGGCACTGATCATGGGTACTATGCACCGCTTCTCTTTTCTGTCCTTCATCTTCAATGCTTCAGCCTCATTGCTCCTTCTCCTTTATGAGGGTCGCTGAGCCCTCCTGTCTTCCGCCGCTGCCTTCAATGCAGTGGGTGAGCTCTCTCTTCTCTGCCGCTCAGGTACCGTTGCCTTTCTTGACTTTTCTATTTTAAAAGTCCTGGTTTTTGGCTCTGCTCTACGGCTAGAAACGTGCTACGGCGTCGTAGCTCTGTCTTATCTTCTTTCTGCCAAAACTTGTCTCTCCGCTAAACTAGCAGCTTCTTCTGTAGCTGCGGGACCCTGCTCCAACAATCCCCTAACACTTACTTGTGGCTCGTGCCCGAGCCACTATCAGCGGACTTCTCCTGCTGTAGCTTTTCCTTGGCTTCCTGCGAAGTCCTCTACAACCTGTCTCGAAGTCCTGCGACTTCCTTCTCCATCACTTCAACACGCTCTTTATAGTTTTTGTAACTTGGTTCGCTGGGCTCTCTTATCCTTCCTGCCTGATGTCATGGTCTCGCTCTCTTCGCTCCTGAAACCTTTTAAGAGGCTTCTAGTGTTTGAGAGGTTTTCCACAGATATCCTTTCTTCTTTATCTATGTTAGAACTTTTATCACAAGGAAAATCTGTATCTTCCAGCCTTCTCAAACATTTCATTCAGTCTGGAGCCTTGTATATGAAAGAGATACAAACCATGAATTCCGTTCCGAGAACAAGCCTTTGTCTGCGTTCTGGAATTCCATCGACTACTAGGTTTGATGTCTTCTTCCACTTCTCTTCTCTTCGAGGTGCTCCAGGTACACATGCTGCCTCTGATTGTCAGATTTTCCTTTCGTTGCCTTCGCAATCTCTTGTATTTCTCTTAGCTGATGAGATAGGTCGGCGACCCTCTCCCGTTGCTTTCTTTTTCTCATTTTTACTTTCCGCCTAGCGGGAGATTTCTTCTCATCATTCTTTTGCTCTGCTTTCTTATCTTCAGTGATCGGCTCGGCATTCTTCTTCTCGGTAGCAGAGACATTGGTGACAACTTCTACTTTTGGCGCTTGACTTTTCATCCTTAGCGGCTGTCTGACTTGTGCTGCACTTAATTTCACAACCCTAGGCGGCGGCGTCATGGCGGACCTACGGCCACCAGGGTCGAAGCGTCTCGGCATGACTTCTAGAGGTTCGTCCTCGAACATAACCGTCTTAGTAAAAAATAGCAGACGTGCAATGGTTGCAACTTCTGAAAATCACAGCACTCTGTAACCAACTGAGCTCTTCACAGGGAATTCTTAACAATGCACTCTACAGCTCTCAGTTTTTCTGCAAACGTAACTGTCCCAATTTAATACTTTTTGCTTTTATGCCCAATACGATAATCCCGGACGCAACGGTCATCTAGACTGAACCCATCGGTCGTCATCAATGCCTGGACAAGACCACACCCATCATTCGATCCATAATAAATGAGGAAATCCGATCGAATTTCCCTCGAAGCGTGTGTGTACAGGCACCGGTCTCATCGGAGATTTTCCAAATCTGGAAAAATTTATTATACTGCTGCCAAATCTATGGTAAGATATACCGGTCATTACCTCATTAACTATCTGTCAGGTGCTGACTTGACTGGATCTTTGTCGGTTGCAAAACTGAGTACATGGCACGGGGGAACATTGCACTGCCGCGATGCGACTCCGCATCACCTGCGTAAAACAATACTACTTTTTTTTTAATTTAATTTAATTTTATATTTAGAATAATACCTGCCGGTGTAGACTAGTTCCCGGTGCGATGCCTCCTTTCAACTACACTGGACATCTGCACCACCATAAATTGGCTAAGCTAGGGTTGAGAGGCGAGGTGGCTATCACTATAGGGCTTAAGCCTACTGCCATTAATCCATGTGGGCAGAAGCTCCCTGTTCAGCTGGCTGAGCTGAACGGCACCTCCCTCTGTGACTTGTTATATCTGATATGGCCCCAGCCAATGCGTCTTGAAATTTCCTGGAAACTTAATGAATTTGCTGTCATAGAGGAGCACTAGGTCTCCAATCTGGAAAGTCTTATTCTTAATATGTCTGTCATGCCAATCTTTTTCTCGTGCCTTCTGCACTTTCTGATGGAATCTGGCGATGAATCTGTCTTCTTCTAAGGCAAGCAGCTGTGCTAGCCTTTCCTCCACTGTGTCTATATCAGTCATCCCGGTAATCTGAGCGATTCTTAAGCTGGGAAGAATATACTCCATAGGCATAACAACCTCATGTCCATACACCAAGCTGAAAGGTGTGTGTCCCGTAAATTTCTTGCATGTGGTCCTGTACGCCCATAGTACAACGTTAACTCTGAGGTCCCAATCATTCATTTGGCTATTGCAGATCTTAGTAAGAGAATTTTCTAAAATCTTATTAAAGGCCTCCACCGTACCATTAGCCTGTGGGTGGTAGGGAATGCTCTTATGGTGCTGAATCTGGAATTCTTCTGTCAATGCCTCAATAGTGATGTTCAAGAAATGTGTGCCTTGATCACTCATCAAAATTATTGGGCATCCAAATCTACTGATGATGTTTTCAAAAAGGAACTGTGCTGCTGTAGCAGCATCACAATTTCTTACTGCTTTGGCCTTTGCCCATCTGGTGAGGTACTCTGTTCCAGTGATAATATATCTCGCACCGGTGCGCTTTCCTGGTGGGTTGATAGGACCCACAAAATCTATAGCCCATTTGTCAAATGCGCGTAGCGTGACCTGCGGTCGCAGCGGCATTTCATCGCGTCGCGAGGGTTTTCCTATCCTTTGGCAGATATCAAAGCATCTGCAAAAGTCCTTGGTGTCTTTATGCAACGTAGGCCACCATAATCCCGCCTCCAGGATTTTCTACGCAGTCGGATTTCCTGCGAAATGACCTCGTACGATTCCTGAATGTGCCTCTCTGATAATAGCGTCTTTTTCATGCGGCATCACACATCTGCGCAGAACTTCATTCGGACCTAACTTGTATAGGTGTCCTGCAATAAGGGTGAAGTCTGCTGCTTTAACAACCAACTGCTTCTTTTGCTGCTTATTAAACTCATTAGGTGCTACTCCTGTAGTGAGAAATTAAATAATATCGGCATAGTACTCATCTGCGATTTGGATAGAGAACAACGGTGCATCTGGCAGATTGTCATCTAGGTTACTTGGATCTTCTCCTGAGTCTATCTGCGACAAATGATCAGGTCTGGTATTCAATCTGCTTGGTTTCACGATGATTTCAAAATCATACTCCTGAAAGAGGAGTAACCATCTGCAGATTCTCCCCCCTAACACTGGCTTATTGACCAAATACTTCAAGGCGGAATGGTCAGTGAACATCTTAAACGAGGCACCCAACAGGTAGTGCCTAAACTTCTGCAGCGTGTACACCATAGCTAGGCCTTCTCTTTCTGTTGTGGTGTAGTTCTTTTCTACTGTCGAGAGCTTTCTACTGGAATATGCGATGGGGTGGTCAATATCTCCTTCTCCTGGTTGTGTTAAAACAACCCCTAATGCGATGCCAGACGCATCCACATGTACATGAAATGGCTTAGTCCAGTCTGGAAATACTAAGATGGGTGCTGTAACCATCTTTTCCTTGAGTGTGTCTAGACTTTGCTGACATTCCTCATTACATAGGAATTTTACATCTTTCTTTAGCAATTTCTCCATTGGTGATGTAATCTTTGCGTAGCCCTTGATGAACTTTCTGTAGTACCCAGTATGACCGAGTACTGTCCTCAGTTGCTTGACTGAGTTGGGTGCTGGAAGATTTACAATGATGGCGATCTTGGCGGGATCTACCATCAAGCCTTGTCTGCAAACAATGTGACCCAACAAAATACCAAATGGTGCACAAAATATACATTTCTTCAAGTTTAGAGAAATCTGGTACTACCTACATTTCTCTAACATCAGTCTTAAGTCTCCTATATGCTTGTTGATTAGTCCAAATACAGTCCAATAATCAAAATATGCTTCTAAGAATTTATGAATGTATTCTTTAAATACAACAACTACTACTCTAGAAAATATAGCTGGTGCATTCTTAAGACCAAAGGGCATTACCGTATACTGGAACGAGTCCCATTCTGTTGCAAAGGTGGTCTTGGATCGATCTTCTGGATTTATTCTGATCTGATGGTAGCCTGAAAAGCCATCAGTGAAGGAGTAGACCTCCTGTCCTCCCACGTTTTCTAATACCTCATCAGTGAACGATGTCGGAAATGGATCGTGAAGCGATGCATCGTTGAGCTTGCACAGATCGACACAGATCCTGATGTCTCCTTTTGTTTTCTTTTCTTGTACAACCATGGGGCTAACCCATTCGCTTTCTTCTACTGGCTCAATGATGCCTGCTGCTAGCATCTTATCAATTTCATCCTTTACTTTTTCTTTGTAGCGTGGATTCAATCTATATGGGTGCTGCTTGACTGGTCTAGCATCCTCCTTCAATGGTATCCTCATAACTCCCAGGTCTCCAACTATTCCCTTCATCTCTGTGAACTTGGTGGGAAATAGGTCCTGATAGTCATGTAACAATTCTGCAATCTGTCCGACTGTTTCATCGTTCCAATAGTCTCCAATAGAGGCAAACTTAGGTTCTGCGTCTGTGCCAATATTGATCTTTTTAATCTTGATAGGCTCGGTGATTACTAGAATATCTAACTATGGTCCGCCAACATCGCGAGTCCCTTCTGAATCCGGAATGTTGGTGTTGCAAGGATCCTCATCCTCATCCTTATCTTCATTGTCTGGATTTGCTGCGAAATTATAGCACTCAAGCGCGTCTTGCAACTGGTTGGCCCACTCAGGTTGAGCCTACATTGAGATGGTACAGTCCTCAAATATCTTGATCTTGATTATGTCTAGGGCCTGGGAAACACTTGGATGTTCTGATTCAAACACGAAGGTGAGTAGGAAACTGTCTGTCATAAGTGACCATGTAGTCGTCCCCTTGCGCAACTCGGTCTCTGTGTACCAGTTCCTTGGAACTGTGTCCAATGTATGAATGAATCTGTGAACTCATTCATCCTCGGGAATGTCCGACCAGTTCAGTTCACGTGTCTGAATGTGTGCCCTGGGATCAGTTTCTCCTGTGTACTTCTACTGGACATACTCTTTGTCGACAGAAAATCTGATCGCCATCAGTCTTTTAATATCATCCCATGATGCGATATTCTCTTTATGCGCATACCACCATCTTGCAGGTGTGGCTCATACTGCAAGGTCCATAGCTGAGATCCTTTGCTCGTAAGGAATCTGTTGCTTAAACTGCTCAAGGAAGTCCTGGATATCTGTCAGACCATGATATGATGGAATCTCAGTGATCTCCGCACCAATCCATCGCAGTGACTTACTCATAAACGCACATCTACGCGCTGAGACTTCATAAAGTCTGTTCTGCCAGTTCTCTAGACCAACATCGGAATCCGATGTGCATGAGCTATCGTATCGCCAACTAATGTTCCCTTATGCGGTTGGATTAATGTAGTCATTCTGGTTCGCAGTCATCTAGTAGAGACTATCCATGTTATGTGCCTCCTCCTCTGCTCGGATAGGTTCAATGTATCTAGGACCCTAGTGAGGATCCAACGGCGCGATGACCTGTATCTGCGCATCCTCAATGGTCATTTGTTTTCTCTTTAGGTCAATGACAGCCTTGCTACCGATCGCCCAATCGATACTTAATAATGCTGGATACGGTCGGCTGTCACCAACGATTTCTATAACCTCGAAATCTGCAAAACTGCGAACTTCGTCGATGTCAACTGGCACCTGCGGCAGTCAACCCAATGGTGATACTCACTGCTGGTTAGCTAATCTCAGGTGGATAGGCGATCTGACTAACTGAGGGCTACCCATTTGTTCCCATGTCTGCTTAGTCAAAACATTCACCTCTGATCCTAGATCTAAGACGACTTCGTCCATTTCAAACTCTCCAATCTGTGCTGTGAGCTTCATCTCCCTTCCGGTCATTGTATGTCCTGTAATATTATGAACAGCGTGGTGTGCACTGCCCGAGAGAGAAGGTTGCTGACACTGATCTATGATGCGCTGTAGCTCGCTGATAGTTTTTTCATTTCTCATGAGTTTCAAGCAACTGCGCAGGAAGGATTGTATGCTTCCTGTCGATTCATCCTCATCGCATCTCCCCGATGTGGTAGCCTGTGGTATCTATTCAGGGCTATCGCCACAAGGTTCTTGCTACGGTACGCCCCTAGACGGAGGTACCTGCGATCCTGATTGTGTAGGTTCATCAAAGGAAGCCTTGGCTTCATGAAATGTCTCTTTATTCTTCTGTAGGTCGAGTGCTGTTGCTTTACTAGGAGCTCTGCGCACCCACTCCTGACTTGTGTTATTTTCGGTATCCTGCGATGTCCTACTAGTAGAAACACCTCTACGAGTCATAATATTGACTCTTGGTTCTGGTTCTACCTGCTCAGCAGCAATAAGCTGGATGTTCTGGTGTACTACTGGCTTAGGGTCTTTGATATTAGCTATCAAGGTAGGACACTCCTGTATGGTATGATCATAAGATTTGCAGTAGTTACAAGTAGTAGTGGGGCTCTGACAGTCCCTAGCATAGTGTCCTACAATTCCGCAGTTATAACAAGTGATTGGTCTGCGACCAAGGCCAAAACCTTCTCCTCTTGCGAAGCCTCCTCCATGGCCTCATCCTCTGAATCCTCCTCCACAGCCACCATAAGTCAGATCAGGATGTGGTCCTGCTGCTGGACCCTGTGTTTCTGACTGGACTCTGTATACGTCATGTTTTTTATCTAACATGAGATCATAGGCTCGGCAATCCTGTTCATTATGTTCGACAGAGCTGCCGAAGAAACAGTATAGTTTCTTAGGTGTCTGTACATACTTTTGAAGCAAAGGGCATTGCTGCGGCAGATGTCCTTGTGTTCTACATATTTCACACCATGGCCCTTGCGTTCGTGGTAAGGGGTTAGGAGCCCTTGACGCTAAATATTCTGCAAAGACTGGACAGTTGTCTTTAGTATGACCATGTGCTTTACATCGTAAGCACCATATGTCTTGCATAACCTCTTTTCCTTTCTTAAGTTCATGTATCTATAACGTGAGGTTGGCCAACTGGTTCTGTAGAGTTGTCATGCCTGCACTGGTTTCTACTAAAGGTGAAGCTTCTAGCTTCATCGCCATCTCCAACGTGTCATCCTGCGTCTGGAGTTTCTGCTGCATTAGTGGCAATCTGATGTGAGGGAGCAGCACTGCAATAAACCATTCCTTATGCTGCTACGGCGCAAACTCAAAGCTTACTTGGTCTATAAGAGCTTTGAATTTCTGGTCAAAGTCCCATACTGACTCTGATGGTAGCTGCTTAATATCCTTGAGCTCTATTATGCACTGAGACTCAGACTTAGGTTTCTTGAACTCTTTAATCATGGCGTTCTTGACCTGGGCAAGTGTCTTGGGTACTGTGGTATACTTTATGTACCATGTTAAAGCTCGATCTCTGAGTGTGGTGACCAACTGTACAAGTTTAAGGTTATCATCGTTGATTGTTTTAATGGTCCACATGGCTTCGCATAGAAACCAATGATGTTCCGGGTCCTCTGCTCCTGTACCCTTAAAGGTAGGTAGCTTCATATCATCTCCCATTCTATTTCTCTGCGGTAGGTTCTGATTGACTGGATTACTACTACTCGGCGGTGTAGGTGAAGGTGATGTAGCGCTAGTAGGTACTGTCTGTGAGCTACTGGATGGAGTACCCACGGGATTACTCCGAGTCCCGGTCTGTTTCTGTGGCGTATAGGGATGGTAAAGGATACCCCCCTCTGGTTCTTCTGTGGTACTAGGACTCGGTTGTCTAATATTGTCTGAACTATCTCTAAATACGGGAGAGCCAAAAGCTGCTTTATATTTCTTGCCACTACGTGTTCATCCAATGTCATCAAAATCACTTTCAAACTCTTGTGACATTACTATCTTTACTTATTCATCTGAAATCATGTCCATTACTCCTTTTTCATGTAGCAACATCTTAATGGACAAGTTGAGAGATTTTAGGTACTTACCACGGTATCCTTTGAAGAAGTACTGCTCAGCCTCGCTGAAGCTTTTTCTCTGGTCAACTGCAAATTCTGTAACAAAACCTCCTAGCACACTCACAAGCCAGAAGTCCACTGCTCTTGTAATGGAATTGTCGAGGCTCTGCATGGTTTGAATCAGCTCCGGAGTCCAAACAATGTTTCTCTTCTTTTTGAATATGTTCCTATCTGTCAACTTTGATAACCAGTCATAAAGCTCGTTTCCATAGGTTGCAAAAAATATCGCGTGTATATCTGAAGCGATATGCTTTTGTAACCAGTCCTCTGTGCTCAATTTAGGGCTCCGATTTTCTTTCTTGGCAAACTCCCTTAAGTTTGAATCCAGCCACTGGTGAAACTCTTCTCTAGTAGGATGCCAATAGAACATTAGCGCTCAGTTGTTCAAAACCGGCAACGAAACCATTTGTTGGCTATGGTGGGCAAACCCGGGTTTACTATAATCAACCAACAACACCCCTAGCTCACTAGCCCTTTCGGAAACAGACCGCAAAGTGTCCTGAAGTCTCACCCGAAGTGACTCTAATGGGTTGGCCAAGGACTCAAGTGTCTTGGACCAGGTTTTGTGGTGATCCTACTTGCGACTCACAGCTCTTCTAGTTGCGAGGTCTCTTTCTTTGCGAGTCGCGCGATCCTCTACTCGTGTCGCGCGATCTCTTCGTCTCGCAGCTCTTCTAGCCGCGGGATATTCCTCTATACCGTCGTGTGGTCCTTCTCTATGTCGCGCACTTTCCATGACTCGCGATATCTCCGGCCTTATCGCATCGCCGCGCACCGTGCGACACGCAGCTCCTGCCCAACGCTAAGTCCTCAACCAGTAGTATCACGCATCGCAACTCCTCTGTCGATGCGGTATCACCTCTCTGTGATATCCTACCTCTGCGGTCTAGCGCACTTAGCGTTGCCCGTGTCGACGTGTAAGACTTAACCTACAAGGCTATTCGATACTGCAATAGTGACTGTTTCACGCAAAGAATAAATGAACCATATACAACATGCCAAAGACTTTGACTTTTGTTTATCCTTCTATATTGCTGTGAATTGATTAACACATTCATTCATTAAACTGTAAACAGAGTCCATGAAATTACTGTGAAATGCATAAGTAAACATAACAAATAAACCAATCGCATAACACTAGATTTTAACGTGGTTCACCTCCAGGATGGAAGTTACGTCCACAGAACTGTGTTTTCTTATAGCTCAGGGGAAGGTAAAACACAGTTCTACTGCACCACATATGCAGCTCAAGATCTTCTCTCTTAGATCTCTTTTCTCTCAATATCGCTCTCCTACAATATACTCTTCCCTCTCTGTCGATCCCTACAGATCGTTACATGCATACTCTATAAGCTAGCTACTGGTCACAGTAAGATTGCTACCGCTAATAACAGAACCAGAGCTTGACTTTTACAACTGTCTAACAATCTACAACAACTAACAACTGGGAAAACCTGCTAATGTCCAACTAACCAACCGACCAACCAACCCTTTTACAATACAAAATATATCCCTTTATAGGCAGCCCGAAGGTCTTGCCATTACAACACTGTGGGCCTGTCCCAACAGTAACCCAAAACCGTAACTAGTGACAGTCGGCCATATCTGTACTTGAGGTAGCCACTTTCCGTCACACCACAACTCTCTGCAGTCTTCCATGCTTCCCGGCACTGATCATGGGTACTATGCACCGCTTCTCTTTTCTGTCCTTCATCTTCAATGCTTCAGCCTCGTTGCTCCTTCTCCTTTATGAGGGTCGCTGAGCCCTCCTGTCTTCCGCCGCTGCCTTCAATGCAGTGGGTGAACTCTCTCTTCTCGGTCGCTCAGGTACCGTTGCCTTTCTTGACTTTTCTATCTTAAAATTCCTAGTTTTTGGCTCAACTCTGCAGCTGGAAACATGCTACGGCGTCGTAGCTCTGTCTTATCTTCTTTCTGCCAAAACTTGTCTCTCCGCTAAACTAGCAGCTTCTTCTGTAGCTGTGGGACCCTGCTCCAACATATACCAATGCTTAACTAGGTTCGTCATCACGTGGTCCTTTCCCTAAAACACTTTTCATTTCCCCATTTTATTATTCCCTGCAAGCAAGGAATTACGTAATCAATCCATTTTTATTGTCGCGCCCATCAATTACAATATTTTATGCTATTCCTTTTCAGGTAAATCAAGTCATTTTCCCAAGTATTTTTAATTCACCCTCTTGTTGTGAAATTTTCTTTTTATTTTCCAGCAGTTGTCCAACTCAGGCATAGATCCTGACAACTGACATCCCTAAGTAGTCATCCACTTACATCCCTGACAACTTAGCTGACATTGATCCCTAGCAACTGACAGCCCTAGGTAGTAATCCTCAGCTATGCAGTCAAAGTTAGGGTGGAGAAGTTGCAAACAAATACATTCATGCAACCGTCCATATCTCAATCCGTCGGTGTGCATGTAGGCCAGGTCCATAATGAAAGGTAAGTACCTTCATTAATTGACATAATTACCTTTACTTATTATTGAAACAAATTTTTCTCACGATCCTACCATTTGACAACATGATAGTTAGTCATTTTAATCGATAAAACTGTCAACCTACCATCTGACAACCTGCGAGTAAGTGGATGCAGTCAATGAAATGATAACCTGACAATCGGTCACTAAGTTGATGACAATCAATGCATCCCTTCTTGGCAAGCATGACAACACATTTAAGTATGTATGGACACACTACATGGCCATGCACAACAAGAATGGGCGATATAAAAACAATGTAGGCTTTGTCCATGCAGGTAGTTCTGCCTCTCTAGGGGATTTTTCTTCCTGAACTGAAACGGGCTCTTCTTTGCCCCTTCCCCTTGCCTGCCATTTTTTTAGAGCTAGGCTCCAAGAAGGTACTCTAGATATTTTGTTGTGTGAGTACTAGAGATTATGTTGTTGGCTTATCCATTGTTAGAAAAATATGTTAATTCATGTTCATTGCAGAATAATGTACAACACTACAATTTCACGGAGGATGGTTTGTTTAGAAAGGCTATGCTTCTGCCATGCAGGAGGCCCTACAGAACTCAAAAATGGGTAGAACAAAGGAAAAGAGTGTTTTTGTCGATGAAAGTATCTTTTTATTCAAAAAGGTACTCCACAACTTCTGTTGTGTGTTTAGTGCAGATAGAGCTGAATTAAGGTTTCTCGTTGATGTTTTCCTTTATCCAAGTGCCATCTGATTTCATCCACAAATAAAGAGTTTATTTGATCTATCTTAAAATGAGAACATGGGAACATTCCCACATAATATAAACTGCAATTATGACTTTAAATCACTTAACAAAGGCTTCTTATGACTCTTAATATGTCAATCAAGGATTCTTACAAGTCTTGATATGCTGACAATACTGAAAGGGTAGAAAAAACGTTCATATTAATTTAGAAAAAAAGAGCTATGCTTAGCCACCATTTTACTTCAATTTGTGTTTTTTTCACTATGATTTATTTACTGTGTATTTATGCACAAGCTTCCATTCCTATTTTCATTGACGAAAGACATATGGCAAAGCAATGGGTGATATAATAATGTCCCTAGTTTTGTGAAGAAGGAATATGACAAATACCTATAATTAGAACTTTGAAGCTTTGCGCTTTATGACTCATTAGTCTTTCATTCAAGATTTATGTTTCATATTGTTTTTGTTTTATACGAATAAAGGTAATTCTGTAACGATAATTGATATTTCTAGCTGTAATATTTCATGGTAGCCACGAGGAGTGGTGATTGAAGTACAATATTCATTTTTTGTCTGCAAGGGATATTTTAGTTGTCTGTGCATTGTGTTAAGTCAGGGATTTGTTTCTCCAAATTGTGTTTGATTTTCATTTTTATTTCAAGTTATTCATTTGATTTAATTTGATTTTTGCCTTTTTTAGGAAATTTTTAGTTTTTATATGAAATTTTGAACTTCCTTTTGAAATTCTCAAGTTTTGAACTTTAGGTTTGTTTTTATTTTTGTTAAAGGGTTTTTCAAAAGTCATTATATCAAATGATGGATTCAAAAAGCATATTCTGAGCATAGTCATTACTCAAACAGCTTTTAAACTTCATGAAAAATGCCTAAAAGCTGTAAAACAACGATAAAATAGCGTTAATATTATTCTTGTAGCGCTGGAGCCAAAAAATAATGAAGGCACGCTACAAGAATATCGTGACCTTCAATTTTTCTGGTTTTTTAGCAAAATTTTGGCATGATTTCAAAAGGTGAGTGACTAATCACATGCTGTGAGGTGTTTGCTACGTGTACACTCAGGAATTGTCATAAGAACAGGTGTGGTTTCAGGTCATGAGGAAAATCGTGGTCATCATTAACTGAACGCAGCCCATCATCCCAGGAAGTAGCGTAGAGTTGGTTTAATAGTGGAAGATGGGATGTGATACTGCCGCAGGTTACACAGCTTAAGCTTCCAAGAAAGAAGTTAGAAAACTTGTATGAACAGATTGTATTGGAGATGATTGAACTCCGAAAATTAGATACTGCAAAAGCTATTCTAAGACAAACACAAGCGATGGGTTTCATGAAGCGGGAGCAGCTTGAGCGCTATCTACACCTGGAACACCTTTTAGTTCGCACATATTTTGATCCTCGTGAGGCTTATCATGAGTCATCAAAAGAAAGGAGATGGTCACAAATAGTTCAAGCTTTGGCTTCAGAAGTAACTGTTGTGCCGCCTTCCAAACTAATGGCCTTGATGTTCTTAACTGCAGCCTTTTTGGAGCCAGTGTGGGAATGTGGGTTTTCTCTACTGTCTATAGACCTTTGCAGCTAGTAACTAATGGTTCACTTGAATCTCAAGAAATTTGCAAAAAACTCGATGATAGCAGTATGCGTGGTATGAGTGCAGCAAGTTGTGTTGGTGGAGTTTCAACCAGTGAAGTTAAAGGCAAGGAACACCCGAATGATGCTAGTGAGGCCATGACTAGCAGCTGTCATAGGGATGTTACAAATGAGCGAATATTGGATTTGAGTCTCACAATAGCAGGGGGCTTCCACCAATGAAGCAAAGTATTAATTCACTCCTTCCTTTGCCTTCTATTATTCAACAAGGGAAACATGGATTTCATTGCAGCAGTGAAGTTGGTGACTGGGTTACATCTGAATCACATGACCCTCAGGACAAAATTCAAAGTATGGGAAACTATGATAGTTCTGCACATAGCAAGCGAGAAAATAAAGAGAGCACAAATATTGACAAAGAAGGAATTGACACTGTAGGGTCATCAAAATGTAGGAGAATGGAAGCCATCTCTGAAGTTTCTAGAGGCATTTCTCAAGTTGGTCAAGTAAATACACCTGAGAGATTCAGTGATGCAGAAGACAATACTAGAAACAAGCTTGATACATGCTACCATGATAGAAGGGAAAATTCTACAGAGAGTGTGGATAATGTATAGCAAGTTTCATGCAAGAGTGATGAAGGCATTGAAGAGGGTACTGCAACAAACATTGCAACCATCAGTACAGGTAGAATAGGTGGTATTAGTGTGGGAATGAACGGTTTTCCAAAACTAATTGGGGCTCAGATAGATGGTCATGGTGACATTGCTGGAAATGATGTTTCTATCAATAGATCAGAAAGTAGAGCATGTGAATCTGAAATTTTGGCAGAAAATGGAAAATGAGTGGGGCAAGCAATGAATTGTCAAAATTGGAATGCTAGTATCATCTGGCCAAAGCACCAAGATTTGTGTACACTAATTCTTCTTGGATATCAGTTCATGTTCTCGAGATCATGTATTCTAAATCATTCTCGATAAGCTTCCTAGTATAAGTGATTTATGTCCTGTTATTGCTGCAATGTTCTCATGTAGGTTTTAACTGGAATTTAATTCCTGTTGGGACATACTGAAAATTAATATTCATCTTTTAACTAGTATGGAAGAACATTACTTGGTTGGTCTGGTACAGTTTCTGCCACGTGCTTTGGACATCATCCTCCTTGATGCCTTTGGGGAATTGGATACAAGATATAAAGCCTGGGAAGTTCATCCTTTAAAAAATATTTTAGGAACTTGCTGGTTTCTCAAATGGGGACATATAATGATGAATCTAATAGCCAGGTTGATCAAGTTCCACTTTCTTTTGATGAGCTCTCTCTTTCTCAGGCTGGAATAGCTCAGTTTCACCGAGATGGGTTTTCACTGCAGTCAACTTCAAAAGCAGAAAACAACTCTCTTTGGTCAAGACAACCCTTTGAGAAATTGTTTGGTATGTTTGGAATTGGAAGTGATTAAATACTGGTAGGGCAGAGCAATGCTAGAAGAAATTTCAAATGAAAAAAGGAGACAGTAGAAACAGAATTCTGCTCTATTTTTCCTGTTTTGAGTTATCGAAGTCAAATGCATAGCACGAGCTGATGGAGAGGAATTTTTGAAAAAAAAAAGAGTTTTTTGTTCATAAGATACCCATATACAAAAACCTCTCTCAGTGTTGCAACAGCTGTCAATATTTGAAAGGTTCAATTTAATCTTTGTAGCCTATTTTTCAGGGATTTTTAATATTTAATATTTTCCTGTTTTAGTGTTCATTTTGTGGGGCATATTCTGATCGATTGAAGATGATTTTTTTAAAAAAAAGATAGTTTTTTGTCCATCACAGACACATCTACAAAAACCTCTCTCAATTTGTACACAGGTGTCACCAATTGAGATATATGGAAGCTTCTTTGACACCTAGTTTCCAGAAATTTGCCATATTTGCCAGGAATCCAATTTGCTATTTTTAGTCAATTAGTTGAGTTAGTTAGTTAATGTAACTGCTGGGTAGTTTCAATTTCGACCTAATGAAGGGGAGATAGAACTACTTCTTTGTAATTATAAAAGAGGGACAAAGGGACATAAGAAGGGTTCAATTTTTGGGATAGCTTCAGGAGGCCTGCAGACTTGTTCATGAGTTAAGTATAAAGCTCTTGTATACATTTGATGATGAAACTATGAGATATATGACACTTTTACCCTTCAGTTTCTGTGTTGGCTTCATTGTTTAGCTTGTCTAGTTGCTTAATTGATATACTCATTACTGGTTTATGTTTATATGCTGGTGATGCTTGTCTTTTATGAATGAACTTCAATACTGTTTCTGTTGGATCTTGTTGAATGTATTATGCATCTTTGTATTCTTTTGTTTATGATTTAGTTATTACTTTGCTCATGAGTGTATTCCCTATCCTTCCCAAAGTTTACAACCACTAAAACTTTCCAGAAAGCCTAAAACCTACTTTGTTTTATCAAGTTTTATTTGAGATTGTGTTGGCTTGTTTCTCTGGCCTTAGAAACAATTTCTGGCACAAACACATTGACACTGACAATTACCTTTCTCTGATGGAAATAGCAATACAAATACAAATTTTCCAGAGATTTTGCATAGTTTTTTTGAGGTAGATGCGCATATAGGTTATTCCAATTCGTCAAACTGATCTCTAGCTCCAACACTTTCTGATCACATTTAAAACATTTCCCTGAAATATCTTCACAACTTTTTCTCTCTCTTTGCAACGACTCAATCATCTATCCTTGCTCTTCATTCTCTTTTAACAATTAAAAGTGTCTTTCCTCCAACTCTCTATGTATTTTTGGCAACCAGTTACTCATACTCCCATCCTCCTTTTCCTGCACTTGTTTGGTATTTGTGTGAGTCTCTCCAAGCATTTTAATCTACTCCTCAACCTTCTGATAAAGTTTACTTTTCAACATTTGATTGTAAAATTATTTGATCCAAAAACCTGCTACTATCTTCTTGCTACTATCTTCCTGCCTCCTCTTACTATCTTCCTGCCTCCTCTTGTAGGATTTTATTTTGTTGTTTTAGTTGGTTAATATTTTCTTCCATTGTTGCATTTTTTGTAAGAAAATCTTCCAACCTCTCTACATCGCTCGATAACATTTCTTTCAGCAACTACCTGTCGTCTTCCATGCAAATTACTGTATCATTATACTCTTTCACCTGGACCTTCAAGAACTCCACTTCACTGCTTAGCACTCTATTCTTTTTAGTTTGTTGTTCAAGTTGATTAATATTTCCTTCCATTGTTGCATTTTTTGTAAGAAAATATTCCAACCTCTCTGTATCATTTGAGATACAACTATCATTCATGAGAGTGCTATATCAAGATGAATTCTGAAGCTCATAACCCACGACATACATTGGAAAATTCTCTCTCGGTAAAGGTGGTTTACAGGTAACTATGAAATGTCCAGCTCAGCTTCTTGCTTGGTGATTAGCATCTGCCATCACTTGTAGGCACCAGTAGAAATATTGGGGGCTTGCCAGAAATATAGGGGGGATGTCAACTAGGTCAGATTGCATCAATAGCATCTTCAATTGACAAATAATCCTGGTCAAGTATTGGAGATCGCATGCTCCTGCGACAGTTCATACCTGTGAAGAAAAGTCATAATCCTCTAAGAGGAGGTGACTGGATTTCAGTGTGTTATCTTCATCATCTCAAGAAACCATCAGGAAAAAGAATTGGAAATCCATTAGGCAGTGGAAGAAATAATAAGGCTCGTGGACGACCAGGCGAATAGGAATACATGTCTCGAAGAAAATTTCAACACTCACCTTCAAGCTCTAGACTCAGACTTGACTCCCAACAATGCGCCATCAGTTGTTTCCAAGCACAAGGGATCTGCTCCCCCACTGAGGTGGAAACAACTATGGATGACAACATCAATGATCAACAGGGCCCATCTCAGAACAAATATGGATTTTTTTCAACTATAACATGTTATGTGTTTTAAATGTATTTTTGTATTAGGTCAATATATTAGAATTCACAGTATGTGGGGGTTATGCTCATTTTTGAAGAATGCAAGATAGTCTAGTAGATACATTACCACTTTTGTTTTTGTAATAGCTATGAATTATTTTACATTAGAAATCTATAGCATTTTATGTAAATTTTGGTTGTTTTGGCACCCAACCAAAACTTCCTTTTAATATAACTATCTACTCGTTTATGTGAAACAAAAACTAGCACAAAAAAATTTCATTACTTTTATTAATAAATAGTTCAAAATATAAAATGCCCCCTACCAAATTACATAGTGGCATTCAAAAATAGTGTATTTAGTAGCTGTGTAGCAATTTTGTTAAACAAAAAACATTCAGTGCCTATGATGTTGTATCAAAAACATAGTCTCTCTTCTCTCTTTGTATGTGTGAAATGTGTTTTTTTAATCTCAAATGGATTCCTTTATATTCTTCTTCGTGTGACTATTTCACACTTACTGCCTTGGAAAATTTAATATAAAGGACTTTTTGCACCTACTATGAAATGAATCAATGAAATTACAAGAAAAATGTTCTTAGTTCCTTAATTTGCTACAATAGGGAATGAATCAATGAAATTACAAGAAAAATGTTCTTAGTTCCTTAATTTGCTACAATAGGGAAAAAGACCATAACTTGTCTAATGAAATGAGCACCCAAACTATCGGTAGGATTTATCCCTTTCCATTTTAAAATCAAAGTTCTTGTTCCACCAATAAGGGGATGGCTAACAATAGAATTGTTGGCACAATGTTGCCTGGCATGTGAGTTGTCAACAAAGTTGTCATTGACAAAATGATATTCAATATTAGAATTGGTTGAGCTTTCATAGTGTTTTTCATTGGAATTTGTTGATGGAGATGTTGTTGTTATTCTTGAAGGAATGTCGACATTTTGAACCATAGCTTATCTCATCTTCAGGACAAATTTCGATGCTAAGAAACGCTTTTTCAAGATACCTGCTCCAAACTGGGATACAATAGAATTGGATGAGATTCTGCAGTGATTTTCATTGGAATTTTTTGATGGAGATGTTGTTGTTATTGTTGAAGGAATGTTGATGTCTCAAGCCATATATTAACTCATGTTCAGGACAAATTTCGATGCCAAGGAACGTTTTCTCAAGATACCTGTTCCAAACCGAGATACAATAGAATTTGTTGAGATTCTGCAGTGTTGTTCATTGGAATATGTTGATGGATATGTTGTCATTATTGTTGAAGGAATGTCGACGTTTCAATCCATATCACAGCTCACCTTCATGACAAAGTTTGATGCCAAGAAATGTTTTCTCAAGATACCTGCTCCAAACAGGGATACAATATAATTGGTCGAGATTCCACAATGTTGTTCATTGGCATATGTTGATGGAGATTCCACGGTTATTGTTGAAGGAATGTCAACCTTTCGATCCATAGCTTGGTTCATCTTCAAGACAAATTTCGATGCCAAGAAACGTTTTCTCCTTTGGGCTCATGATAGGGAGAATCTTGACAAATCCGTTGAATATCTAAACAACCAATTCCATTACATTAAATTCACCATGGAGCTTGAAGAAAATAAATCCTTACCCTTTCTCGATGCATTAGCCATGAAAAAACAAGATGGTAGCATAGTGCATTAGGTATATAGGAAGAAAACACACATACCAATACCTCCATGCATATTCTCGTCAATGATCCAAGCCAAAATATGGGAGTGTTAAACACACTATTCACTAGGGCCTTGAGAAGAGTCTCGGACTTCGACCACTTGGAGGTAGAAATAGAACACCTATAAAATGTATTCATGATAAATGGACACACATCCTCATAGATAGATAAATCCCTAAACAAAAAAATAATAGAAAACAAAAGAAAGAAGACAAAAAGGTGAGTGAAAGTAATTCCTTTCCACCTTACATACAAGGAGTGATTGACAAAATAGGTAAACATCTACATAAAAAGAACATAACCTGTGTGCTTACACCTCTACAAAACCTTAGAAAACTAATAAAATCAGTTAAAGATCCCATTGATCCCTAGTTGCACAAAGGTGAGTATCATATTTCATGTGAATGTGGGAAGTCGTACATAGGGGAAACTGGAAGATATATTCTAACAAGGTTTAAGGAACATAGAGAAACCATACGATTAGATAGATTTCATAAGTCAACTTTATCAAAACATTCTCACAAAACTAAGCATCCAATTAAAATTGAAAACATGAAAATTTTGGCAAAAGTTAGCAATTATTCCAAAAGAAGGAGATGGGAGCACATCGAAATAGCTAAAAAATCTAATTGCCTAAACCGATGATGGCCTCATTATAAGCCACACTTGGTTACCCGTGCTTACGTAAATTCTAGGGCTTACTTATGATGAGCCAAAACCTTAAATCAAATAATTTTAATTAATTAATTAAGTTGGCTTATAATAAGTTGAAACCTTAGTCATTGATAACATTGTCAACTATCCTTTGAAAATCCATGGTTGTTATATATTTATAAATTTAGAAAGAGAGTAAACTTTTTGGCATTGTACTTTGTATTGAATATGAGCCAAGCTATGGCTCGAAACATTGATATTCCTTCAACAATAACCGCAACATTCCATCAACAAATGTCAATGTTCAATATATAAGATGGTTGATAAAGAAAGTCATTGATAAAGAGGTGATCATCAACAACAAAGTCATTGATGATGATGTTTTCAACATGAATCTTTTCAATAAGGTATTTCACCCACGACATAACTGAGGTAACGATTATGACCAACCAAGACCAATGACTAGTAGACACAACTCCTATACCTTAGTGTACTTGAGTCCAAAGTCTCGAGTCCTCTTCAAGTATCTTATAACACTTTTTGTTGCAAACAAATGTCATTCACAATGTTTGTGCATGTATCTGGAAAGAATGCCAACAACATAAGAAATATATGGTCTGATAGTGGTAAGGTAGATAAGGATTCCTACAAGTGGTCGATAATTTGTTGCATCCTAAAATTATTTTCCTTCACTTGATGTGAGCTTCAACTTTTGTTCCATTGGAGTTGAAAGAGGGTTGCATTTTGTAATGCAAAATCTGCTAACAATTATCCAACATATTTTTTTTCTAAGATATGAATATGTACTTAGGATGTTGAGTTACTTCAATTCCTAAGTAGTAATAAATATGTCCCATATCAGCCGTTTCAAAACATTTCTTCAAGTCTTTCTTTATAGATGCTATATACTCTTCATTCTTCCCTGTCATCAAAAGTTCATCTACATATACCAAAAGAAATACAGTATATCTTCCAACTTTCTTCACAAACAATGTTGCTTCATCAAGATTATAATGATTGAAATTTATATTTAGAAGATGATCAGTTATCTTTTCATACCTTGCTCATGGTGCTTGTTTTACACCATACAAGGATTTGACATACTTGCATACCTTGTGTTCTTGTCCCTTCACAACAAAACATTCAGGTTGAGACATGAAGACATTTTCTTTCAAGTCTCCATTCAATAAAACATTTTTTACATCTATTTGGTGCACTTTCCACCCATTTTGTGCTGCCATGGAGAGCAAAGTGCGAATGGTAAGCCATTTTGTTATGGGGGATAATGTTTCGTCATAGTGAACTCCTTCTGTTTTTGCATATCCTTTTGCCACAAGCCTTGATTTATGTTTGTCAAGTGAGCAATCTGATTTGTATTTGTTCTTATATACCCACTTGCAACCAATTGGTGTGGTTCCATTGGAGGGTTAATCAGCTTCCAGGTTCCATTATTTATTAGTTCATCATATTCATTTTGCATAGCCTCATTCGATTGATCACATTCAACTTATTCTATAAAGGAAGTTGGTTCAAAGTTAGCAGATAAATTCAATTCACAATTAAATAAGACATCCATGTCATCAATTGAGTTATCTACTTCTGTTGAGGCCTGGAAATTCGCAGGCGGCAACAGTAAGGGATTCTCCCCAATCAACGTTCCCAACTAGCCCGTTGACTATTTGGAATAGGGAATCCGTCTGGTTTGTGGTCTGGCTACCGCGGGTCAAGAAACAAAACAAAGGCTTTACCGGTTGTGGCCCGACCCACCGAGTTTTTGTATTTTGAGTTTAAGAAATGAGATGCAAGTGCCTAACTGAATGCAGGGCGATCAAGGTGCAGGGAGCGGTCACAATGTGATGTGCATGTTCTCACCTATCGTCTTATGCTCACAAGCAGCCAAATCAGATATAAAAGCAACAACTAACTATCTTAACTATCCCTAGGGAGCAAGGTTATCATTTTGGGTGAGCAATACATTTTGCACATGCATTATGAAGAATCACAGGTAACTGATATTTCTTTCAAGACACATGAACACTTCAAGATATTCAAATAATCAGATATCCGATCATTTTATAATAACATTCATTGCTCATAGTGAAATCAATATCCCAGAAACTACTGAAGAACATTCAACAAGAACATAGGTTCATAACATTAAATACTCTTACAGTAAACGAAACATAGCTGAAAATGAAGTAGTTCCTCTTCAACATTATTCATTGCGTTGCATTGATACATTTCACTTTTTACTCTCTCCAACGGGCAAAATTTTGCAGTTTCCTTTGCAAAACGAAGTAGTTCCTCTTACAAGCAAACATTTACAAAATTTCCCAGGGAAAAAAGCTTCCTCTCCATCCTACTTTTAGATATTTAAACTACAATTTGGGACCCTTGGGCTGCCTCCTCCCCCCCTCTCAGCTTCCCAACGCTTCAAATCCCACTGCGAGCTATTGAGTAACTGACATTTCTTCAAGTTCTAGTTCTTCATTGCCATTCACGCTGTCCTTTCATTCTGGACATTTTGTCAATCATTTTTCTTTCTTGTGCGAGCGTTTATTTTGCTGGTCAATAACGGATAGGTTTCCCTATCCCGTGGCTCTGTTGTTTGCTTATTTTTTCCTTTTCTCCATTTCATCTTCCTCGTGATTGTGTCGGTTCCAGTTCGAGCAAGCTTAGTCTGCATCCAGGGTCACCATAGTCATACCAAATTCCTCCTGCAAACAATTTCAGTGCATTATTTATTGTGAAATGGGGTTTTAGACATTAACATCTTCTGCCATGAATGATAAATTTACCAGAAACTAGCCATAATGCATCCGGACAGAGTTTCGATTAAGCTTTAGGTGGGAAAAAATCATAAATCAGAGGTCGAAAAGCTTTGGAATTGGAACAAGGACAAGACTTTAGGAGCCGCAACGGTGGAGGATTATAGAAACCGGGTGAGCACAACACAGCGAAAAAGTATTAATCGGACGTTGGCGGGAAGATTTATTAATCGGGCATCGGGAGGATGATAAATCGGGAGCTGAAAGAATCTCCCAGCCGAAACGGTGGACGAGACAAGGCTGAAGACATAAGCTAACCGCGGGTGGGGAAAAAACCGAATCGGACGTCGGCAGACACTTGCATCGACAACTCACTAGCTCTCCTCAGTCGCAACGGCAGGAGGGTATAAGCTATGGTCTAGCGATTTAAGGCCAAACGAATCGGGCGTCGGGTGGTATCAGAGTTCGGACGAAGAACAGGTCTAGGAGCCGCAACGGTGGAGAGGCCGAGACTTTGTAGCTTTCGATTCAACAGCAAAAGAGGCCCGATTTGTAAGAAAAACTCAAGGATTTGAGCATCATTAACAACCAAAGTTATTTTCTTCGCAGAGGCTTCCCTGAAGAACAAAATTTTACTTTTTGACGGCCAGAAATCCAAGACTTAACTGAAATTGAACATGGCATGAGTAACCTGCCGGCATCCGATCTTTAAAGTAAAACGAAAAAAAGGTATGCCCGAGAGGCTCAAGCATTTTAACGATCCAACCAAGCAAAAATAATGAGGAGGGGCCTAGAATTTAAGACAAAAATAAATTTGGGGAGAACAGTTGCTGCAGCAACAACTGGCGATTACCTGGTGAACCTAGATCTCTGGGTGATTAAATTTGAGCAACATATTGTTTAACCATAATGCTTCTAATGAATTCTTCCAGCCATATGGATTTCTCGACCGACAGAAATGTGTACCTTAATCATTGATGATGGTCCATTTGGGGAAAGGGAAAACCAAGACCTTCAACTATGTTGAGGCCAGAGTATGAGTTTCATTATTACCTCTATCTTCAGGTAGTTAATAGCGTGGACACCACAGGGTCGCAGCAGATAGTAAACAATAGTATTCATTTGTTCCTCGTTCCCATGCCATTTTAACACCTTTGTGCTTTTGGACTTTTGTCCCTTTTATTTGAGTTTTTCTGTGCGCCTTTCTTATTGAATTTTAATTCAGGATCCTCTATCCCATAGTGTCCTTTTGTGTGAGTGATATATTTTAAGCTTCAGCTCACGGACGGAGAGGATCTTTTGGCCTTAAGTACTTATGATTCAGCACTTGCTTTGATTTGTGATGCTTTATACAAGTCTTGACTCTTTATTCGCCTTTTGGCGTTCTTCTCTTGGCATGGGATCATTTATATTTAATACACTGTTCACCCTGCTTCTTTCTGTGGGTCCTTTACTGTTGCTCCTTTGACATTTCAAGTGTGATATGGGTGGAACCCCGACATAGTACTCCAGACCCCTCTAATCCGGTTTAATTCACAGGGGTTAAGCAGGACTTCAATGTATACAACATTTTATTCGAGAAGACTGTTAGGCTGGAAGAAATATTTTAGCAATACACAGGCTGACACTCAACGTATTTGCTATTCCCAAAAAACCTTAATTTCCTCCAGACAACTGCAAGTTCGCTCCCCTTATTGAACATCAAACTAAAATAAAATAAAATGAAAGCATGACTTGAAAACAAATCTGCAGCTTATTTATATACACGACAGAAAAAAAAAAATCAAAGACACTTAAGAAAAGTAAGGCTTGAGAACCAAACCATTAACTGGCAAGTTCTCCTCCCATCCCTGTAAATCTTGCAGCTTATAAGTAGCAGGGCCAAGTTTGGCTACAATCTGAAAGGGACCTACCCATAACTACTGGAATTTGGTATGCTTTCCTTTCTCATCATGGGGGTGGTCCCACTTGAGGACTAAGTCTCCTACTTCAAAGTCTTTTTTCCCAGCTTTATGCTTGTCAAACCATCTTTTAACTGACTCTTGCTGTTGTTTAAAACGTTCTCTATCCTTGGATTTGGCCTCTTCTGCTTTCAGGAGATTATATATTCTTATTTGTAAGACTTCATCCTCCGACCCCCTAGACTCTTGGGCTAGTATGGAAGCTGGTAGCATGAGATTGGGTGGCAACATAGCTTCCTTACCATACACAAGGGTATAGGGTGACACCCCTATTGCAGACTTGGGGGTGACTTTGTCGGCCCATAGGGAATTGGGTAAGGCTGAGTGCCAACTTCGCTGGTTTTCTATTACGGTCTTCTTCAGGATTCTAATGAGGTTTTTATTGGAGGATTCAGCCAGGCCATTCCCTTGCGGATAGTAGTTAGCAGAATAATGTAATTTTATTTCTTTGTCATGAGAAAAGGCAGTTAATTTAATTGATGAAAAGTATTTAGCATTATCAAAAACTAATGAAATTGGAACTCCAAACCTGGTCATGATATGATCTTGTAGGAAGCTGATGACTTCGTCTTCGTTTATCTTGCGCAATGGGATAGCTTCGACCCATCGAGTGAAATAATTAGTTGCCATAAGAATGTATTTGTGTAGCAGTGAAGAATTTGGCTTTATTTCTCCAATGATGTCCAATCCCCATTGTTCGAAAGGTTCTGTGATCATAACAGGCTTTAGGGGTGTGGCTGCTTTGGGCTGTCTTCCACCACACCTTTGAAAATTATCACATTTCCTGACATGTGCATGTGCATCCTTGAAGAGTGTAGGCCAATAGTAACCGGCTCTAAGGATTTTGTGGGCTGTAGTGTCGCCGGAATAATGTCCCCCAGCCGGACCGTCATGTAATTCTGCCATTACTTTCTTTGCATCTTCCTTTTCTAAACACCTAAGGAGAACCCCGTCATAATTCTTTCTGAATAACACTCCTTCAACAAGATGATAGGAGGCTGATTTGAGATGTAGAGCTCTTCTTTGTTTGGAATTCCAATGTTCTGGTAATATCCCTGACTATAAGTAATGCACAAGGTCCCTATACCAAGACTCAGGAGCTGTAAACAGAGGGAATACATCCATTACATGCAATTCAGCTTCCTCTTCCCATGCTTGTTCTTCATTGTTTCTACTTCCAGTCATTAATTTGCATAGCCCTTGACCTTTCACTATAGTAGCTGGTTTGAATTCAAGGTCGTATTCTTGAAGGGCTATTACCCAGTTGCCCCTTCTTTCTCCCAACTCTTTCTGAATGAGAAGAGATCTTACTGCTGGGTAAGGGACTATTACCTTGGTCCGATTTTTTAATATATAAGGCCTGAAAAGCTTCACTGCCTTAAATACTGCGTAAGCCTGCTTATCAATGGCTGGGTAGTTTAATTCAGCTCCTTGAATCCCAGTGCTCATGAAAGAGATTGGGAATTCATCACCCCCATCCCCCTTTTGTGTAAGCACGGCTGCTAATGAATCATCGGATGCAAATGTGTACATAATGAAGTCTTTATCAAAGTCTGGACTTTTCAGGGAGGGCGCATGGGCAACATCAGTCTTGATCTTATTGAAAGCAGTCTTTTCAGTTTCAGTCCACTTGAACTGTGCATTTTTCTTGACCATCTGCTGCAGTGGCTTGACAGTCTGAGCAAAATCGGGCACAAACCTTCGTACGAAATTTATTGTCCCTATGAAGGATTGCATTCCTTTTTTATTATGGGGCATAGGGATTTGTTCAATGGCCTTGATTCTTTCTGGGTCTATAGATATACCTCTCTTTGAAACTATATTCCCCAATAATTTGCCTTATGTGACCGCGAATACGCACTTCTTAGGATTGAGGGAAATGCCATACTTTCGATAGCGCTCGAAAATTTGCTTCAGGTGGAACGCATGATCCCCTCTCTTCTTCAAAAATATTGTGATATCATCAAGGTAGAACACCACACTTCGTCCAATCAGTCCACTGAAAGCTATGTCCATGGCTCTCTGAAATGTCGCGCCAGCATTAATCAGTCCAAAAGGCATTCTTCTATATGCAAAAGTTCCCCATTTAGTTCTGAACGTTGTCTTCAATCTATCTTCCTCGGCCACTAACACTTGGTTGTAGCCGGAGAATCCGTCTAACAATGAAAACAATTTAGAACCCGAAACCATCTGTAGCAATTGCTCCTTGGGAGGCACCAGATAGTTGTCTTTGTCCGAGGCGCGATTTAAGTTTCTAAAGTCCACGCACAGTCTGATTTCTCCTGACTTTTTCCTGACCGGCACCAGATTTGACACCCACTCTGAGTGTTGGACTTTAAAAATAATCCTAGCGTCCAGCAGTTTTCTCACCTCGCTTTGAATCAGTGGCTCCAAATTGGGGTGCATCTTCCTTAACGGCTGCTGATATGGTTTGACACCTACTCTAATAGGGTTGATATGCTTGATAATGCTGGTGTCGTAGGTCTTTAGATCTGCGTATGTCCAAGCAAAGACATCTCTGTACTGCTTGAACAAACTGACAAACCTATCCCTTTCGGCAGGTGAACAGCATTTGCCGAGGTTCATGAACTTAGGATCCGTCTCAGTCCCCAAGTTTACCAGTTCGAACTGTAGAGTTGAACTGTGCGTCTTCACATTAGCGGGTCTTCTAAACTTTTTGTTCAAGTCAAACATTTTTTCTAACGTTCTGACCCCTTTGGGAATGAAATTGTTATATTTCATCTCAGCCTGATGTTCCTCGTCGTCGATAATGGCCCCTTTAAAGGTCTCATCATTAGTCAAGCATTCGATTATTTGTTGATCATCGTCAAATAGTCACAAATTGGTGATCATGTCGGGTACTGATGGCCTGAAAAGTAATTCAATAGAGCATTTGTTATTAGTGGGAACCAGCCGGGCAGCTGATGTGGCCAAAAGATTAGCGGCCACGTTTTTTATTCTTGGTATTGCAACAATATTGAATGCATGAAAACATTTAAGAAAATCCCATACCTCGCTTTGGTAAGCTTTCAAATGAGGGGAAACACAATGTATTTGATTTCTCATTTGATTTACAACTATTTCTGAATCCCCAAAAACTTTTAAATTACGAATCTTTAGCTCAATCGCTTTCTTGAGTCCCTACAGTAGTGCTTCATACTCAGCCGTATTGTTAGTACACTCAAACTCTAATCTACAGGACAAGAAGTGTTTTTTGTGTGTGGATCAATGGGGACGCAGCCGGCCCCTGACCCTTCTAATGTTTTAGATCCATCAAAAAATAACGTCCAAAAAACATTATCTACTGAAAAAGAATCTACTTCTACTGCTAAATCTACTATTTTACAATCAAACTCATCATCCTGCGAGAAACGAAGGGGTTCAGGCTGGGTGTTAGATATGTCACTGGCTTCTTCCGCTTGATAGTTCCCTGGTTCCAGTTCGAGAAAGTAGTTTCCCAACACAGGTTCGACTGGTATATTTTTCTCATCCAGTTGGGTAACATTGTACCTCATGTGAGGCTCCCTCAAAACCTTAATTTGATTGGGGCTTCCTTTGTACGGCAACCACAGGTGTGACCAATATGAAGCGAAATATCCATTCAATTTAGCTGACCAATCTCTGCTCAGGACCAAGACATAAGCGTCTGGTATATCAGCCACCACGATGTTGATAACTTGGGATACCTTGTCATTTGATGCCAGATGAATTAGAACGTCCTCCATTTCACCAATTACCTTAACGTCTATCCTGTCCAATTGCACCACCCTCCATGTGGTTGGCTTAAACTACCCGTTGATTTTCTTACATACTGATACGGGCATAACATTAATTGACGCCCCTGAGTCTACCAGACAATTGTGAACGTTATGATTAAAAATTTCAAATGTCAGGAGGAAAGGTGGCTGTTTAGTTTTAGACTTACCTCCAGTTCTAGCTTCTCCGATTTCCTCTTCGTTCAGAGGCTGATTGATAGCAGGTCATTCCTCTTCTGATGTTTCTAGTGCTTTCAACAACTTTTCCTTTTGCTGAGGTACTTTGCACATTTCAAACAGCGGAATGTTTTCCTTTATATTTTTTAAATCTTCGACAACGTCATATTCAAGCTGCTATTTAATGGACAAAGATTTATCAGCACTTACCTTCTCTTCATTTGGCTTGGGCAATATTCTGTTCTGCTCATGACTCTAACTGGTAATAGTGAATTCCGAAATCTTATCAGTCAAGGATTTATCTTGAAATTTCTTCTTGACGTTTCTTTGCAGCCTTCTGATCTTTGGGAGTAAGAGACTGTCATCACTAATCGTCCCTTGACTTCTGGTTGTCACGTTATCCTCCCTGACATCTTTGTGTTTTTTAGTGATATCTTCTTCTGCATCGAGTAGGGAGATCGAACTCCATAATGCCATAGTTTCTTCTTCCTGTTCTTTTGCAGAAGTAGAAGCAGCACTTTCTTTCCTATCATCATCATCTTCTTCTGTTAGTCTCGAATCCAACATCTGATTCATGACTAACGTCATTGAATTTATCCATTGTGGGCAACTCTTTTCAGAGTGAGGCTGCTGATGAAAGGTGCAGAAATTTTCCATCCCTATCTCTGTCAGATTCATAGATGCAGTATTGTGAGGAGGAGGTTGGGACTGATTATTTTCCTCCCTTTTCTTATAATAAGGCCTGTAGAACTTCTGTGTTTCCTTCTCTTTTTCCAAGTCTATGATCTTATTAGACATCTTTTGCATCATTTTGGCCATACTTTCATAATCTGGTGCTTTCTCCTCTTTAGGTTTAGTGAACAATAAAGTTTTCCTTCTCTTTCCTGATTGTTCGGGGTAATCCTCAATACTCTCTCTTTCAGCCTCCACCACTTTTGCTTCTTCATAGGTTTCTGTCAGAGTAGGCTTGGCCCTCCCTTTCGCAAACATGGCCAGATCAGGACCCAGAGCTGAAGTATAGTATTCAATCAGTACTTTGTCTGAAGGCTTATCTGTTTCAGAGAAATTTTTAAGATATGCTGCAAACCGTTGTGTGAAAATGTGCACTTTTTCTTTTTTTTCTTTCTTTAATGCACACAGTCCTTTCATGAGGGCAGCGTGAGTCTTTTGGACTGCATACTTGCTCCTGGACATTCTTTTGAAGGTATCCCAGTCTGGGATAGAGTTGGCAGGCAAACCAAAATACCATGAGGCCGCAGCTCCTTTGAGGGTATGCGAAAATAGTCTACACACCACATCTTCGTGTTCCCCAGCCCTCAAACCTTCTATTGCCAAGTAGAAACTTTGTAGATGATCATCCACTAGGATCCTCTCATTGGGGTCAAATTTCAGCAGTAACTTCTCAAAGGATTGAGGTAGGTCATGCAAAGGCGGGGTCAGATTTAGAGGTGACCTGGCTTTCCAAGCTGGTGGTGGATTCGGTGGATTAGGTGGAGGGTGATTTGCGTTAACACCGGCCATGAGTTGAGGCGGAGAGTGAGGAGGTGAACCAATAGGGGTGTGAACAGGAGAACTGTGAGGGGTGTCTGGGCCTACTTGGTTCAAAGGCAAATTCAACTTCCTGTAAGGCGGTTTCCACCAGTTCTTCCCAGTCTCCAACCAACAGTGAATCTTCTACTATAGGACGGTCTTTCCTCTTATACTGTCTTCTAGGTAACTCGTGGATAATCGGCAACCCTCCAATCTTCTTTATGTAAGCACGGGTATGTCTTCTCAGGTCGTTAACAATTTCGTTGCGAACAGGATATAGATGTTCCCTGTTTTATTCTTTCGGAATTGGATTACTTGGTCCACTACTTTCAGAACTGTAACCAGCGGAATAATCTTGGTAAAACGGGTTTCCTCGGCCAGCGATGCACTGGCGGCCCTCCTTTTAGCGCCAAAACTGTTGAGGCCTGGAAATTCGCATGCGGCAACAGTAAGGGATTCTCCCCAATCAATGTTCCCAACTAGCCCGTTGACTGTTTGGAATAGGGAATCCATCCGGTTTGCGGTCCGGCTACCGCGGGTCAAGAAACAAAACAAAGGCTTTATCGGTTGCGGCCCAACCCACCGAGTTTTTGTATTTTGACTTTAAGAAATGAGATGCAAGTGCCTAACTGAATGCAGGGCAATCAAGGTGCAAGGAGCGGTCATAATGTGATGCGCAGGTTCTTACCTATCGTCTTATGCTCACAAGCAGCCAAATCAGATATAAAAGCAACAACTAACTATCTTAACTATCCCTAGGGAGCAAGGTCATCATTTTGGGTGAGCAATACATTTTGCACATGCATTATGAAGAATCACAGGTAACTGATATTTCTTTCAAGACACATGAACACTTCAAGATATTCAAATAACCAGATATCCGATCATTTTATAATAACATTCATTGCTCACAGTGAAATCAATATCCCAGAAACTACTGAAGAACATTCAACAAGAACATAGGTTCATGACATTAAATACTCTTACAGTAAACGAAACATAGCTAAAAACGAAGTAGTTCCTCTTCAACATTATTCATTTCATTGCATTGATACATTTCACTTTTTACTCTCTCCAACGGGCAAAATTTTGCAGTTTCCTTTGCAAAACGAAGTAGTTCCTCTTACAAGCAAACATTTACAAAATTTCCCAGGGAAAAAAGCCTCCTCTCCATCCTACTTTCAGATATTTAAACTATGATTTGGGACACTTGGGCTGCCTCCTCCCCCCCCCCTCAGCTTCCCAACGCTTCAAATCCCACTACGAGCTATTGAGTAACTGACAGTTCCTCAAGTTCTAGTTCTTCGTTGCCATTCACGCTGTCCTTTCCTTCTGGACGTTTTGTCAATTATTTTTCTTTCTTGTGCGAGCGTTTATTTTGCTGGTCAATAACGGATAGGTTTCCCTATCCCGTGCCTCTGTTATTTGCTTATTTTGTCCTTTTCTCCATTTCGTCTTCCTCGTGATTGTGCCGGTTCCAGTTCGAGCAAGCTCAGTCTGCATCCAGGGTCGCCATAGTCATACCAAATTCCTCCTACAAACAATTTCGGTGCATTATTTGTTGCGAAATGGGGTTTTAGACATTAACATATTCTGCCATGAATGATAAATTTACCAGAAACTAGCCATAATGCATCCGGACAGAGTCTCGATTAAGCTTTAGGCGGGAAAAAATCATAAATCAGAGGTCGGCAAGCTTTGGAATCGGAACAAGGACAAGACTTCAGGAGCCACAACGGCGGAGGATTATAGAAACCGGGTGAGCACAACACAGCGAAAAAGGCTTAATCGAACGTTGGCGGGAAGCTTTATTAATCGAGCGTCGGGAGGATGATAAATCGGGAGCTGAAAGAATCTCCCAGCCAAAACAGTGGACGAGACAAGACTGAAGACATAAGCTAACCGCGGGTGGGGAAAAAACCGAATCGGACGTAAGTAGACACTTGCATCGACAACTCACTAGCTCTCCTCAGCCGCAACGGCGGGAGGGTATAAGCTATGGTCTAGCGATTTAAGGCCAAACGAATCGGGCGTCGGGTGGTCTCAGAGTTCGGACGAAGAACAGGTCTAGGAGCCGCAACGGCAGAGAGGCCAAGACTTTGTAGCTTCCGATTCAACAGCAAAAGAGGCCCGATTTGTAAAAAAAACTCAAGGATTTGAGCATCATTAACAACCAAAGTTATTTTCTTCGCAGAGGCTGCCCTGAAGAACAAAATTTTACTTCTTGATGGCCAGAAATCCACGACTTAACTGAAATTGAACATGGCATGAGTAACCTGCCGGCATCCGATCTTTAAATTAAAACGAAAAGAAGGTATGCCCAAGAGGCTCAAGCATTTTAACGATCCAACCAAGCAAAAATAATGAGGAGGGGCCCAGAATTTAAGACAAAAATAAATTTGGGGAGAACAGTTGCTGCAGCAACAAATTCTCCTCCATCATCTTGTCTTGTTGTGTTTCACATTCCCGTATTTCCGACTTCATCCGGATGGACACCTTCAAGTGTATTTATGGACCATTTTGGAATCTTCTTTGAAGGTCCACGTTGATTAGATGGAGGTGCTTCATTCTCTTCAAGGTTAAATCTTCCAATCCTATCAATAACATCATCCAGTTTAGGTGAAGTGGTGGGAACTTATTCTTCATGAATTTATTCATGAGGGGGTGTTGGTGCTTCAAAAGGTAATTCCAACGATTGATCCTAATCCAATATTAGGATCCCCCCTTCAAGATATGGAATTTCATTATCAAATTCATAGTTTGTCTTTAGCTAGGAAAACTTCTCTAGACAATCAAGTTGCCTTTCAATAGACATGAAATTTTCGTTAGTTTCAAGAAAAATGACATATCTAGAAACAAAACATTTCTTGTTTACCTCATCATAAACATGATATGCCTTGGAAGTTTCTGAATATCCCAAGAAAATATATCTTCGACTTCTAGCACCAAGTTTGTTTCTTTGCTCCTTTGGTATTAAGGCATAACAAGTTGAACCAAAAACTTTGAGATGCCTAACCGAAGGAAGGTGTCCAAACCACATTTCATCTGGAGTCTTGTCTTCAATAACATGAGATGGAATTATATTTCTCATTTTTTTCACATACTACTGCATCACCGAAAAACATCAGTTTCACATTCTTGAAAAACATCATTGATCTTGCCATATTCATTAGTGTGATTTTCAATACTTTCCGCTACACCATTTTGCTGAGGATTATACGGAGCTGAATTTGGATGTGTAATTCCATGTTTGGAAATATAATATTCAAATTAATTAGAGGTTTATTCTTTACCATTATCAGATCGAAATGTACTAATGCGAGCATGTGCTTGATTCTCTATCCATGCATGAAAGTTCTTGAATGTTTTAAATGATTCAGATTTTGTCTTCAATAAATATACCCAACATATTCTTGAATAATCATAAACAAAGGCCACGAGGTACTTATTAAGTTGTAGAAGGAATAGGCATGGGGACACATAAGTCAAATTGAATCAATTCTAACTTTCTACATGCTCTGAATTTAGACTCTTGAAAAGGTTGTTTACTATGTTTGCATAAGATACATGCATCACATTTGTTCCTTTTCTTAAGAATATAAGGAAAACCATATACACCATTCTTTCTTAATAAACGAAGAGTGTTATAATTCAAGTGACCAAATATTGCATGCCACAATAAATTGGATGACAGATTACCTTCTTCAAGATGACAGGGTAATTTTTAGTGGCAAAATTTTGCCAATTGGCTATTTTTTGTTTTTTTTCAAAAATTAAATTTGCCATTTGGTGTCTAATATCACCTATATTTACATAAAATATGTTTTTTTATCATAATATTTGCCAAAATTTATATATTTCAGTGTTAATTTTATGTTTCATATTTAATATTCGCCTACCTATCTATAAACTTGTTTTTTCAATCCTGAACAATCGCCTAGAATACTAAACTTAAGTATAATATTAGAATCCTTAAAAAATACCCTGGATGATACATAAAGGAAAAATTTTGAACCGTTGCAGAACAACCCTTCAACTTTACAATTTTTCCATCTTCATACCCAGTGATGATGACCTTGTTTTAGAGAACTTCCTTATCTCTACAATTACATCAAACATGTGGATAGAATGGCCTTTCTATCGAATTTGCAAGAAGGAAAACAAGCTTCTCTGAAACTCTGGAAGATAGAGAACATTCTTTAACACAAAATCAGGGATACCATCCAGTCTCTACGAAATGGTCGTCATAAATAATCCAGTTACTGCAAAATGGTCGGCGTAACTCTTCTGGTCCCTGTGAAACGGTCATCGTAACTCATCCAGTCGCTACGAAACTATCAACGTAACCCATCCAGTCATTGCAAAATGGTCATCATAACTCATATAGTCGCTGAGAAACAGTCGACTAAATCATCCATGTTGGCGTAAATCATCCAATATCGCTGAAATGATCAAAAAGGTTGGGAAAATATTGTATCGCTACAACTCAAAGAAATTTGCTGAGACCGTCGTAGGTGACTCACAAGTGGGCTCTAAAATGATCAGAGAGGTTGTGAAAACATTGCCGATAATTAAGGTTTCCGAGTGTTCGGTTCAACTGGGAGTTTTTAGCTGAAACGGTCACATGACCCAAAATCAGAAGAAAATGGATAAGTCAGTCGATACAATCGGTATGACTTTAGACAATGTTGCTAATACAATTGACTGTTGCGCCGATACGCTGAGAAAATTTAACAATTCCCGCAAGAGGCTCAGGTTGTCTCAGTAAAATCTAAAGGAAACATGGTCTTCTTTCCTAGTGAACTGGCTATCCAGCCATGAAATTAGCTTTCTCCTTGAGGCTCACATGTGTGAGATTTTGGCCTGCCAAAAAAGGTAAAATATTATTTTTCATAAATGAGTAAAAAATAAAATAGGTTAAGGGAGAATGCCCGCAAAGGAGAATATTCCCACATGTGAAAGAGGAGAAGCCTGCAGGTCAGCAAATTAATGAATCCCACAGACCAGTGAAGTGAGGAAGCCCGTGTTGTGGGGAGGAATCATGCCTGCAAGTAAAGAAGAGTGGAGGAAATTTGAGAAGGCATGGAGATGAGAAGATCAAGAAGGTTTAATTAATAAATTAATTAAAATATGTAATAAAGACAGAATGTTAATTTAATTAATTAAATATGAGTTATAAACAGAGATGTGAAAAGGCGTGGTTGTGAAAGGATGAAGCCAACAATCCTGGAATATGTCCATTGAGAATTTAATTATTTAATTAATTTAAATAGTAACAAAAAAAATTAATATCAAACTCAGAGATTTGAAGAGGTGCAATCATTGAAAGAGCATGATTGTTTGAAAAGGTGTGTTTGTCCAAAATGAAGATGCACATTTTATGAAGGGATGTGTTTTATGCTGAAGAGACATGAGAATTGGATGAATGTTGTTACTAATAAAACATATAAAAGCATATGCATGAATTGGAAGGAAGGTGTCTCTGGTTGTAGCCTCCTTCAAGTGGTAGCTAGTAAACAAGGTGTAGAAGCATCCTTTTAGTAGCAGCTGATAAACTATGGGGTCGTAGCCTCCTTCCAGTAGTAGCTGGTAAATAGGGTGTAGTAGCATCCTTTCAGTAGCAGTTGATAAATCCATGGGGTCGTAGCATCCTTCCAGTATTTATTGGTAAATAGTGTATAGTAGCATCCTTTCTGTAGCAACTAATAAATCTACGGAGTCCTAGCCTCCTTCCAGTAGTAGCTGGTAAATAAGGTGTAGCAGCATCCTTTCAGTAGCAGATGATAAATCCAAGGGGTCGTAGCCTCCTTCCAGTAGTTGCTGGAAAATAAGGTGTAGTACTATCCTTGTCTGTAGTATCAGGCAAAAACTATTTGTAAATACAATTTGCAGTAATAGAAAGTATTGGTGGTTTACCCAATTGGTCTTCCACGATAAATTTGTGTTATATGTGTTCTTGTTGATCATATGTGTTAATGAATAAATTAAAAGTGGTTTAAATTGTTAAAAGTTATCAATACCAATTCACCCCCCCCCCCCTCTTAGTATTGTCCAATATTCTAACATTTGGTATCAGAGCAAGGTTCCTTCACTACAATTTAACCAATGGAAGGAAGATCCTATTAAAAACCACTATGTATCAACAAGAAGGGATTCCATCTAACATAGCTCTAGTAATTGATAAAGAAGAATATGAATATTGGAGCATAAGAATGAGATTGTACTTACAATCGTTAGGATATGGAGTATGGAATTCAGTAATCTCTGATTACATCCCACCAAAAAGAGTAAGGACTACATCTCACAAAGAATCAAAGAAAAATAACTCAAGGGAAATGGAGGCCATACTTGATTGATTATCTCAACCTATCAAAGATAATATAGAACAATACATCTCAGCTAAGGAACTCTGGTTCAAATTGGAGAAACTTTACTCAATAGAAGAAAGAGAAGAATCAAGCCTTGTTATTCTCGAGGATGATAGCAAAGATGAAGAAAATATATTCATGGGGATAGTAACTCAAGCTTCAGAAGATGATTCAAAAATAGAATAAGTGGTGGATATAAAGGTAGAACTCATGAGTTCTCTTGAAGAATTGAAGAAGAGAAGAATGAAGAACAATTCTTTGGGAGAATTTGTCAAAATTCCAAGAAGAGGCCAAGACATTAAAACAAGAAGTTGCTAACTTCAAAGGAGAAATAAAGAATCTAGAAGATCAACTATCTATTAGTGAGAAGTTAAAGGGAAGTACTGAAGCACTTAATAAAGTCCTTAGCTTACAAATATTCCCCAGGAAAAAACAAGCCTTAGATATGATCAAGAACATGCCCTTAGAGGATCAAGATCCATCACTCAAGAAGATATTGGAGATGTTAAATGTTGGAATGATGCTTCCAAAGATAAACCCATACAATAGGAGAATTTCAAAAAGATTAATTCTAGTCATCAAAATTCGGCTCATCCTTCTAAGAAGAAAATTTTCAAAAGATATGACGATGAATTCTATGGATATTGTCATTGTTGTCACAAGTTTGGTCACAAGGTTGCTAATTGTGAAATCAAAGAAGAAGATCAAGATCTGAAAAGAAAAGAAGGAACCGTAACATCTCAGATAGAAAAAGACTTATTATATGCTTCATATGCCACAATGTTGGACACTTTGAAAAACATTGCAAGAACAATACATGTAGACTATCTAAGGAAACACATGAGAAGAAATATAATATAGAATCCAAAAGAAAAAGAAATAGAATACTAGTAAGAAAGGTACCCTAAGGAAAGATGTGGAGAAGAAATTCAGATTACAAATACCTAGAAGAAACACAAATTTCAAACATCAATGAGGTCTCCAAAGATGATAATGAGCATAATAGTGCCATAGATAAAAATGACATTCATTATGACAAAAAGAAAAATGGAGATGTAAAAGAATACACCAATGAAGATGAAGGTGAAGGTGATGAAGAAGAATATAGTGATTGTGGAATCATTTTCTAAGATCTCTTTTTATCTAAAGAGAACCCTAAAAATAACATTAGGAGAGGTCATATACTCAGGGGGAGTTAAATTCAGAAAATTCCAAACGATATCTAAGGAAAAATTCAATTGGTACCTAATGTTGGGATATGATGAAAGCTATCTTCCTAAAAAACAACAGATGATAAGGATTAAATGATAAGACTAGTGCATGGTTGACATAGAGAAAAGATGAATAAAATGTGTTGGAAATAGACTAAGAGAGATTCAACAATGGAGCAAAATGAATCATAGTGATAGGGGAGTCTATGAATTTATCACTTAGGTTATCATTCAAAGAATTTCCACAAGAAATAAAATAAGGATGCTAACTAAGACTATCTTTCTTCAAGTAATGATTAGTACCAAGTCCAATTAACAAAGGGAAGAGACATGTTGGCAGGGGAATTTGTCAGAAAGAAGGAAATGCATCATGTCAAGGGGAGATATGTTGACAAGGGGAGCTATTAGAAGGAATCCTTTGCCATTGATGTCAAAGGGAGAGAAAATTAAGGAGTTGTTGCCATCAATGCCAAAGGGGAATAATGTTGAGTTTAGTTGTGATTGATGTCAAAGAACGTCGACTTGGTCATTTCAATATTGTGGTTTCTCCGACAACAACATCAATAACTTACCACCATAGGAATTTAGCAACAGAAATTTCATCAATGTCAAAGGAAGTGATGATGTGGCACATTTGATGAGGCTAGGAAACCACATGATGGTGTTTTGGTGCTATTGGGAAGTCATTATTTCAATCTAACATCATTCTCGGACACTCTGACAATTTTGGAAATTGACTAAGTCTCTGCGAAACCATTGTTGTAAGTCATCCAGTCTCTATGGAACGGTCGGTGTAACTCATCCCATCACTATGAAATGGTCGGCATAACTCATCCAGTCGCTACAAAACAGTTGGTGTACCTCATCCAGACACTATGAAGCAGTCAGTGTAACTCATACAGTCATTGTGAAATGGGCGACGTAACTCATCCAGTCAGAGCGAAACGGTCGGATGAATCATTCATGTCAGCGTAACTCATCTAGTATCCCTGAAATGATCATAGAGATTGGGAAAATATTGCATCAGCACAACTGAAAGAAATCTACCGACACCATCAGAGGTGACTCACGAGTGGGTGCCGAAATGATCAAAGAGGTTGAGAAAACATTGCCAATCATGAAGGTTTCCAAGTATTTGGTTCAACTCAAAGTTTTTCATCGAAATAGTCACATTCCCCGAAATCAGAAGAAAAGGGATAAGGAATTCGATACATTCGGTATGAATTAGACAATGTCACTGATACAATTGATCGATACACTGATAAACTGTTACACCGAGAAAATGTAACAATGCCTGCTAGAGGCTCAGGTTTTCTCAATAAAATATAAAGGTAACGAGGTCTTGTTTCCTGGTGAATTGGTTATCCAACCATGAAATTAGCTTTCTCCTTGAGGCTCACATGTGTGATATTTTGGCCTGCCAAACGAGGTAAAAATGTTATTTTTCATAAATGAGAACAAAAGGAAATTGGTTAAGGGATAATGCCCACAAAGGAGAATCTTCCCACATGTGAGAGAGGAGACGCCTATAGGCCAGCAAATTAATGAAGCCCACATGCCAATGAAGTGAGGAATCATGTGTTGTGGGGAGGAAGCATGCCCGTAGATAAAGAAGAATGGAAGAAGTTCTAGAAGGCCTGGAGAGGAGAAGATCAAGAAGGTTTAATTAATAAATTAATTAAAATCAGTAATAAAGACAGAATGTTAATTTAATTAATTAAATATCAGTTATAAAAAGAGATGTGAAAAGGTGTGGTTGTGAAAGGATGAAGCCGACAATCCTGGAAGATGTTTGAAAAGGCTTGTTTGTCCATAATGAAGAGGCACATTTTATGAAGGGATGTGTTTGATGCTAAAGAGACATGAGAATTGGATGAATGTTGTTACTAATAAAATATATAAAAGCAGATGCATGAATTGGAAGGAAGGTGTCTCTGGTGTCTAGATCATTGTAGCAGCAAGTCAGAGACCAAGGAAGATATGTAAGATCAGTGACAAAATTGAAGGACCAGAAAGATCTACAAGTATGAAGAAATAAAACTAGGGTAGCTGGGTGGTGCTAGGGTAGGCTATATTCTTGACAGGTGGTCATATCCTCCTTCCAGTGGTATTTGGTAAACAACGTGTAGATGCATCCTTTCAGTGGAAACTAGTAAAACCAGGGGGTCACAACCTCCTTCCAATAGTATCTCGTAAATAGGGTGCAATAGAATCCTTTCAGTAGCAGCTGATAAATGTAGGGGGTCGAAGCTTCCTTCTAGTAGTTGCTAGTAAATAGGGTCTAGTAGCATCCTTTCAATAGCAGCTAATAAATTCAGGGGGTCGTAGCCTCCTTCTAGTGGTACCTAGAAAATAGGGTGTAGTATAATCCTTTCAGTAGCAACTAATAAATACAAGGGGTCGTAGCCTTCTTCCACTAGTTGTTGGTAAATAGGGTGTAGCACCATTGTTATCTGTAGTAGCATGAAGAAACTATTTGTAAATACAATTTTGCAGTAATAGGAAGTATTGGTGGTTTACCCAATTGGGATTCCACGATAAATTTGTGTTCTGTGTGTTCTTGTTGATCATATGTGTTAATTAATAAATTAAGAGCGGTTTAAATTGTTAAACGTTATCAATACTCATTCACCCCCCCTCTCAGTATTGTCCAATATTCCAACATTTGGTATTAGAGAAAGGTTCCTTCACTACAATTTAACCACTGGAAGGAATATCCTATTAAAACCCACTATGAATAAACAAGAAGGGATTCTAGCCAACATAGCTCCAGTTCTTGATAAAGAAGAATATGAATATTGGAACATACAAATGAGAGTGTACTTACAGTCATTAGGACATGGAGTATGGAATTCATTAATCTCTGATTACATCCCTCCAAAAAGAGTAAGGAATGCATCTTAGAAAGAATCCAATAACTCAAGGGAAATGGAGGCCATATATGATGGATTATATCATCCTATCAAAGATAAGATAATACAATGCATTTCAGCTAAGGAACTCTAGGTCAAACTGGAGAAAATTTACTCAGTTGAAGATAGAGTAGAAGCAAGCCTTCCTGTTCTAGAGGATGATAGCAAAGATGAAGAAAATATATTCATGGGGATTGTAAATCAAGATTCAGAAGATGTTTTATAAATATATGAAGTGGTGGACCTAAAGGAAGAACTCATGATTTCTCTTGAAGAATTGAAAAAGAGTAGAATGAAGAACAATTATTTTGAAGAAAAGTTGTCAAAATGCCAAGAAGAGGCCGAGACCTTAAAACAAGAAGTTGATAACTTCAAAGGAGAAATAAAGAAGCTAAAATATCTATTATATGTTAGTGAGAAGTTCAAGGAAAGTACTGCAAAACGTAATAAATACCTCAGCTTACAAATATTCCCCAGGGATAAAACGGGTCTTGGATATGATCAAGAACATGCCCTTAGAGGATCAAGATCCATCACTTAAGAAGATGTCGGAGATGTTAAATGTTGGAATGATGCTTCCAAAGATACACCCATATAGCACAAGAATTTTAGAAAGATTAATTCTAATCATCAAAATTCGGCTCATCCTTCTAAGAAGAAAATTTTCAAAAGATATGCCAATGAATTTTATGGATATTGTCGATGTTGTCACAAGTTTGGTCACAAGGCTGCTGATTGTGAAATGAAAGAAGAAGATTAAGGTTTGAAAAGAAAAGAAGGAACTAACATCAAAAATAGAAAAGTATTTATTATATGCCTCATATGCCACAATGTTGGACACTTTGTAGTACATTCCAAGAACAATACATGTAGACTGTCTAAGGAAACACAAGAGAAGAAATATAAGATAGAATCCAAAATAAAAAGAAATAGAAGATCAGTAAGCAGGGTACCCCAAGGAAAGATGTGGAGAAGAAATTCAGATTACAAAGACTCAAAAGAAACACAAATTTCAAACATCAGTGAGGTCTTCAAAGATGATAATGAGCATAATAGTGCCATAGATACAAATTGAATTCAATATGAGGAAAAGAAAGATGGATATGTAAAAGAATACACCGATGAAGATTAAGATGAAGGTGATGAAGAAGGATATAGTGATTGTGGAATCTTTTTCTAATATATCTCATGATCTAAAGAGAACCCTAAAAATAACATTAGGAGGGATCATATGTTACAGGTATAAATTAACAGAGAGGGGGGGGGGTGAATCAGTTAATTTAGACTTTTCACCCAAATTACTTCTTTTAACTTAGAATCAATAAACTTTATGGCAATCAATCTTTGCTATGAATTCAGAGTTATAAACATAAGAGCAGATAACATAAAACACCGCATTCAATCACAACATTTAATCACATATATGATACACAGATATTTTTCACGAGGAAACCCATAAGGGAAAAAACCTCTTCTTCTTATGATGTCAAAGGCTTCAATGGCTGTGCATTACTTCTTATATGAGCACTGAATCAAAGAGGATGCAACCTCTAAATGCAAGCACCAAATTGCTGAGAGCACCAACTCTCATTGTAACCTAGCATCAATCGGGTGGAAGCACCAACTTCCAGTTTAACCCAGCACCAACTGGGTGAAGACACCAATCTTCAATTTCTACAAGCACCCACTTGCAAACAGAGACATAAAGTCTCCCTTAGCACCTCCCTACCTCCCTTATTTGCTATAATTTCCAATAGAATCAAAATTCAACAATACAGATATGTCTCTGCTTACCAAACCACTCTGCTCTGTTCAACATCGGCTCTCTGCTTCTCTGTTCTGTTCAATTGTTCAGCACATTCTTCTGTTCCTCTGCTCTGTTGCTCTGCTCATTCAGTATCAGTTTACAGCACTGATCTCTTAATACTCTGCACACCATTACTCTCCTCAAAACAGCTAACAATCACAACTGTTTCTGCTCAATATATATATATCATCTTAGGAGTTCATTTCTCTCTTTGTTTCATCAAAACAACATTCTCAAACCGTTACAGAACCGGTTCAGCTTCAACATCCTCAAACCGTTACAAAAATGGTTCAGCTTCAACATCCTTACTCTTCGAATCATCATTACAAGCAATTACTAAATGGTTTGCATTTCAGGTTCATCATAACTATTAATCCACCTGCTCGAATACTCTTTGAATCCTCAATTGTACAGGGCTCTTCGTATTCCTCTTCAAATATTACACTGGTACAATGGTTCAAAGAAGCGGCGGGTGAAACATCGGATCTCACAAGAAACATCTCCTTCCGCAACATCGGAGGTCGGAAGAGGATCTCCTTCCGCAACGTCGGAGCTCGCAAGCAACATCTCCTTTCGGAAGTCGGAGGGATTTTGACATCGGAAACCAAAAGCTTCGCACAGCCACAATGGCAGGAAGAAAAAGACTATGGACACGCGATCCGCATCGGAAGTCGGAGCGCTTTTCACTTCGGGTGCTTAGCTGGTTTGAGAGCCACAACGGCGGGAAGAAAAATACTATGGACATGCGATCTGCATCGAAATTCAGAGCGCTTTTCACTTCGGGTGCTTAGTTGGTTTGAGAGCCGAAACGACGGAGATCAACAGGTTATAGCCATGCGACGCACATCGAAAGTCGGAGCGCTTTACACTTCAAATGCTTAACCACTTTGGGAGCCGCAACGGCGGAAGCAAAAAGACAACAACCTCCGATCTAAAACTTTAGTCTGAATCTCAGCCGATTGAGCCAGAGTTCATCGGAGGAAAATATCGGAGCTCGTTTTTTATCATCCTTCCGCAACGACGGAAGCGCAGATGACTAAAACTTCCGACTCAAATACACTGCAATGCGCGGTGACATTTCTAAACGGTTTGCAGTTTGGTGCATAGTTTTTGTTGCGACTTTAGTCTGAATCTCTAGCACATCCCACTGTTCGATTTTCTTCATTGATACCTGCGTGCCTGCCTCTTTTTCAGTAGATTGCCACATCCATTTGACATCAGTTCCCCTTCTCTTTATAGCAGATTTCCATCAATGACAATACATTAAAACTTTAAGACTGAGCACTAGCTACCATCTACTAGTCCTGAACACACCACTCTGAAAGATATTCCAACAATCTCCCCCTTTGACATCAAGGGCAAAGGATAAACCTGGGCAGATACGGTATGTCGGATGACTAGTCTCTCCCTGACAATATGCACTAAGAAAATGAACTGCCATTCCATGCTGTAAACAAAAATAAGATATACAATAAACACAGACTCCCCCTAACACAATGCATGAGTTACTGAGACAAGGACTGAACACCCAGCTTTTGACGCAGATATTCAAACTGAGCTGTGGGTAAAGGCTTAGTAAAAATATCAGCAATCTGTTCGGTAAAAGGAACATAATGCAACAACACCGCTTGAGTAGCCACTTGTTCGCGCAAGAAATGGTACTTTATGGGAATGTGTTTAGTTTTGGAATGAAGAACAGGATTCTTGGAAACACTGATAGCACTAGTATTGTCACAGTGAATGGGAATAGGCTCAGAATACTTTATGTCTAGATCAGCAAGAGATTGAACCATCCATAAAATTTGAGTACAGCAAGTAGCAGCAGCTATGTACTCTGCTTCAGTAGTGGATAAAGAAATGGAGCTTTGATTTTTACTTAGCCGGGCAACCAAAGACTCTCCTAAGAAGAATGCTCCACCACTTGTACTTTTTCTTTCATCTACACAATTATCCCAATCTGCATCTGAATATGTTATTAGCTGAAAGTTCTGATTTATGGGATACCACAGACCATAAGAGAGCGTACCTTTCAGGTATTTGAATATACGTTTCACAGCTAGTAGATGACTCTGTTTAGGAGCAGCTTGAAACCTTCCTACCATCCCAACAGCATGCATGATATCAGGTCTTGATGTAGTAATATATAACAGGCTTCCTATCATAGATCTATACATCTTTTGATCCACTTCAGGTGAAGAATCATCTTTGCTCAACTTGCAGCCACTGACCATGGGTGTACTCACAAGTGTGGAGTCTTCCATTCGAAACTTCTTTAACATCTCCTTTAGATACTTTTCTTGAGAAAGAAACATACCTCCAGGTTTCTGACAGATTTGAAGACCAAGGAAATAGGACAGCTCACCAATCATTGACATTTCAAACTCATATTTCATAGAGTTAGCAAACCACTGAACAGAAAGATTATTAGTACAGCCAAAGATGATATCATCAACATCAACCAATACAATAAGTAAGTCATCACCTTCAGTTTTGACATATAAATTGCTGTCCACAGAACCTCTCTTGAAGCCTTTGTCTTGTAGATATTTGTCTAGTATGGCATACCAGGCTCTAGGTGCTTGCTTCAACCCATACAAAGCCTTTTTAAGCTTGCATACATAGTTAGATTTATTTGTGAGTGAAAAGCCTTCAGGTTGCTCCACATACACTTCTTCTTCTAAATTTCCATTGAGAAATGCTGACTTGACATCCATCTGGTATACTCTAAATCGTTTGTAACAAGCATAAGCTAGAAACATTCTGATAGCCTCCATTCTTGCCACTGGAGCAAATGTTTCATCGAATTCTTGTCCTTCAATCTGAGCATAACCTTTTCAAAACAGTATTGCTTTATTCCTTACAATCTGTCCATGTTCATTTAATTTATTCTTATATACCCATTTGGATCCAATCACATTCTTGTCTGATGGCCTAGGAACAAGTTCCCAAGTGCTATTCTTTTCAATCTGGTCCAGCTCTTCATTCATGGCTACTACCCAGTCTTTGTCTTTGCTGGCTTCATTAAAACAATGGGGCTCAATTGTAGAGAGAAGAGAAATATGAGATTGTTCAGATTCCTGCAAAATCTTCCTTCTAGTCTGAACACCTTTACTCTCATCACCAATGATTTGGCTTTCAGGGTGATTTTTTCTAATCATTCTGGAAGAAGATTGTACAGTGTGCTGTTCAGGTTCAGCTTTCTCATACTTTAATGATTCAGATTCTTCCTTCTGGGATTCTAGGACCTGTTCTTCTGTCTCTTCATTTGTATCTTCCAAACATGAATCTTCATCATTCCTTTGACTAATATTTCCATGACAATCTTCATCGACTTTCACATCTATGCAATCTACTATTTTACGCAGCCTCTTGTTATAACACCTATAGCCTTTGCTTTATGTAGCATATCCTAAAAAGATTCCTTCATCTGCTCTGTCATCATACTTGCCCAAATTTTCATCATTATTCTTGATATAGCATTTACTCCCAAAAACTCTGAAATGTTTAATGGTTGCAGGTCTTCCAAACCATAAATGATATGGTGTTTTGTCACTGTTTGGTCTCAAATGAGCTTTGTTAAGAATGTGCATAGCTGTATGCATAGCTTCCACCCAGAAGCCTTGAGAAATATCCTTTTATTTCATCATTGATCTGGCCATCTGTTGGACTGTTCTGTTTTTTCTTTCTACCACTCCATTTTGCTGAGGAGTTCCATCCATTGTATATTCTTTCTTGATGCCATGCTCATCACATAATTCTTTAAACTGTCTTGAACTGAAATCTCCTCCTCTGTCAGATCTGATAGCTTTAATCTTTCTTCCAGTCTGATTTTCAGTCAAGGATTTAAATATCTTGAATTTAGCAAATGCTTCAGACTTCTCTTTAAGGAATGCAACCCATGTTAGTATGGAATAGTCATCAATTACGAGCATGAAATAGTTCTTCTTTCCTGGATGGGCCACAAAGATCCAGATGGACTAGTTGAAGAGGCTTATTTGTGGAGGGAACACTCTTTGACTTAAACTGTGTTCTGGTTAACTTCCCCGTCTGACAAGGTTTACACACTTCATCACATGGTTTAGATATTTCTGGAAAGTCCCTTACTGCTGCTCTATTTTTGACTTTTATTAAATGATCAAAATGTAGATGTCCCAGTCTTCTGTGCCACAGCCAGCTTTCATCATATTTGCTGAGATAACACTCTTCTTTTTCTTCTTTTAAAATGTAAACATTATTCTCAGCTCTTATTCCTTTGGCAACCAGTTTTCCTGAGGAAACATTTTTAATTTTACAATCTTTAGCAGTGAACAAGACTTCACACCCTTTGTCACACATTTGACTCACACTGAGAAGGTTGTGCTTCAACCCATCTACAAATAACACATCTTGAGCCTTTCCTTTACCATTTCTAAGACTAACTATTCCCTTGCCTCTGATCTTTCCTGATGCATCGTTTCTAAATGTTACATTCCCAGATTTTTGCTCTGACATAGAAATAAACTTCTCTTTATCTCCTGACATATGTTTTGAACATCCACTATCAATGTACCAAGGATTCTTCTGTTTTTGAACTGAGAGCACGAGATTACAATGAGAACTCTCTTTCTTCCTCCATACATTTCATTCACCTGTATATTTCATTTTTGGTTCTGTTTTGTTCTCCTTCAAGTTACATTCTATAGCGTTATGCCCAAAGTTGTGACATATGTAACATTCTATTTCATTGTATAGAATATCAAACGGGTTAGTATTTCTGTTTTGTGTTCTTCTTTTAACAACTGATTAGATACACGACCCATATGATTATACGCTGATTGATGTGTCATATGTTTGTTATTTGACATCCTTCTCTGAATGTTTCTGAAATTGTAAAAACAATTGGCAGCTCTGTGCCCAAAGTTAGAACAACAGAAACAATAACCATTGAAGAAATTAACATACCTAACTCTTGGTGGATTTCTATAAAAGTAATGTATTGAGTTATGATGCTCATAATTGTAATTCTGATCTGCATACTTGATTCTGTTATATGGTTCTTTTTCATGAACTTTTGACTGTACCGATTTGCTATTTAGATCGGTATTCTCTTTCTTTTTATCACTCTTTGATCGATTTTCATTATTGTCTTTACATGCTTCAACATTTATTATTCTGGGAATTTCTGCCTGCTTGTTGTTCTGAAAATTAATCAAGTTTGATGATTCTTTGCTTTCTGAATCATTGCTACTTGCACCTTGATCATAGCCTAGACCAAACTTATACTGAGGTGACCTCTGTCTATTTAGAATGTTATTTAGCTCTTCTGAAGCTTTGATACTAGAGATATTATGATGATATAAGGCTTGAAATTTTTCTAAATCCTTCCTAACAATTACTACTTCTTTCTCTAGATGTTCACATCTGGCTTTACTTTCAGTTAGCTATTGTTTTAGAGCCTCTTCAATTTTCTTTGCCTCTTCCAGCTCTAGCTTTATTAGAGAGATGTCTTTTCCATTGGTTTCATACTGGATTAATAGTTGTTTTTCTTTTCTTTTCTTTATTCTTAGTCTATCAATCTCCTCTAGAGCACTCATCAGCTCTCCCTCCATGTCCACAATGGCATCTTCATCATTCATCTCTGTACAGCTCATCTCTAGATCCTCTATAGCCATAAGCATGAAATCATTCTCTTTGTTTTCATGGGAGGATTCACTTTCTGAAGTTTCGGTGGACTCATCATCATTCACATGTAGACTTTTCTTCTTGTACTTGTTTTCTTTACTATACCTCTTCTTTAGAAATTTATCTTCATCTGCAGAACTCTGCTCTTTCCTCATATGAGGGCATTTAGAAGCAAAGTGTCATGTTTTACCACAGTTAAAACATTTGAAAGGCAGTTTGCCTTTGTATTTTTCTGACCCCGTTTTCAATCTTCTCACAAATTTTGCTTCTATTTCATCCACATCTGCCTCTGTACTCTTTTCAGCTTTAAAAGAGGATTCTCTGCATGGGTTTTGGTCTTTACTAATCCTCATTTCATAGGCTGTCAAAATTCCTAGTAATTGGTCAAGAGATAACATTTTAAGATCACTCATTGCTTCTATAGCTGAGACTTTAGGGTTGAATCTGTCAGGCAGAGATCTCAGGATTTTATGAACAAGGAAGGTATCATCATCACTTTTTTTCCACCAAGAGCTCTCATAGCATTTACTAACTCATCAACTCTTAGGAAAAATTTACTAATACTTTCATCTTCATTCATTTTCAGTTGTTCAAATCTTAGCCTATGAGT
>LPNX010077174.1:150827-218054 GCA_001517045.1 Pseudotsuga menziesii
GATTCAATGCCTGTACATTACTTCTTATTTGAGCACCGACTCAAAGAGGCTGCAACCTCTGAATGCAAGCACCAACTTGCTGAGAGCACCAACTCTCACTGTAACCCAGCATCAACTGGGTGGAAGCACCAACTTACAGTTTAACCCAGCACCAACTGGGTGAAGACACCAATATTCAATTTCTACAAGCACCCACTTGCAGACAGAGACATAAAGTCTCCCCTAGCACCTCCCTACCTCCCTCATTTGCTAGACTTTCCAATAGAATCAAAATGCAACAATATAGATATGTCTCTGCTTACCAAACCACTCTGCTCTGTTCAACATCGGCTGTCTACTCCACTGTTCTGTTCAACTGTTCAACACATTCTTATGTTCCTCTGGTCTGCTCATTTAGTATCAGTTTACAGCACTGATCTCTTAATACTCTGCACACCATTACTCTCCTCAAAACAGCTAACAATCACAACTGTTCTGCTCAATATATATATATCATCTTCTGAGTTCATTTCTCTCTCTGTTTCATCGAAACAACATTCTCAAACCGTTATAGAACTGGTTCAGCTTCAATATCCTCAAACCGTTACAGAAATGGTTCAGCTTCAACATCCTTACTCTTCGAATCATCGTTATAAGCAGTTACTAAACGGTTCGCATTTCAGGTTCATTATAACTGTTAATCCACCTGCTCGAATCCTCAACTGTACAGGGCTCTTCGTATTCCTCTTCAAATATTACACTGGTACAATGGTTCAAAGAAGTGGCGGGTGAAACATCGGAGCTCACAAGAAACATCTTCTTCCGCAACATCGGAGGTGGGAAGAGGATCTCCTTCCGCAACGTCGGAGCTCGCAAGCAACATCTCCTTCCGGAAGTTGGAGGGATTTTGACATCGGAAGCCAAAAGCTTCGCACAGCCGCAACGGTGGGAAGAAAAAGACTATGGACACGCGATCCGCATCGGAAGTCGGAGCGCTTTTCACTTCGGGTGCTTAGCTGGTTTGAGAGCCGCAACGGCGGGAAGAAAAAGACTATGGACACGCGATCCGCATCGAAAGTCGGAGCGCTTTTCACTTCGGGTGCTTAGCTAGTTTGAGAGCCGTAACGGCGGGAAGAAAAATACTATGGACACGCGATCCGCATCGGAAGTTAAGCAATATCGATTCCTTGCCAAATTTGGGGTTTTTAAGGAGATCTGAGATGGAAACCCGGACGACTATGTTGCAGGTTGTAGTTTCTCAGTCTAAGTTTTTTGCTGAAAAATCATCCATCGGATTAAATGGGTTGACTTTGCCGTTGAGGCACCGGCGGATCGAACCCACGACCGTTTGCTCTGCAGCAGCCGCCAATTCTGAGGGAGACGAAATCACCATCCCTGCTGGGTTAGAGAAGCCATCATAAAGTTTTGTAGACAAATACCCTGTATTGGTTACCGATTTTCTCTTTTTTATGTGGTGGATTCATGGGAAGGTGAGGAAGATCGGATCGTGGAGTGTGCCCGAGGTTCATATCTCGATAGATCTAGTATTTTCTCTTTCTTTTCCCATTCGGGTGCTGGTGCCCTCTTTTTTCTCCAATATCTCCTCTAAATCTGGAGTCAATGTAGCAATTGACAGGTTTCAGGTATTTATTAAATTGTCCTCTAGGAAGTCGATTTTGGTGTGGGTTCATGGATCTCAATTAGTGGAGAATCTAAAAGTAGATCTAGAGCGAAGAAAGGGTTTTCCTAGAACCTCTTTTTTCTTTCTTCATGAAGGTAAAGTGTTGTAGGAAGACTCTAGGCTATCAGATTATCAGATCTGCAAGAACTCAAATATTTTTTTGATGCATCGTCTACAGGGGGAGTAGAAAAAAAGAGGACCCTCCGGTCCTTCGTCATATAAGGAAACAGCTCGGCCTAAGGGATAACAGAAAACCGCCTCATATTCTCCCCAGAATAGTCCATATTTTGTTGAAAATTTTGAATCCACACCAACCCTAGAGATCAAGAATCTACAAGTAAAACAACTTTTCAATACGCTACAATCTGTAGCCGTAATTTGTTGTTTTTAATGGGTTTTGGCCCAGATATTTTGATCTACATCAATGGATTTTTAACAATTGGACAACAAAATGGCAAATCCTCTTATGTTCCAAGGGCTTCTTTGTAGTTCAGTTCGAATCCCAAGAAGATTACCAGAAGATGTTATCGCGGGGACCTTGGTTTTGGGGGAGAGCTGGGATCTTCATAACCCCTCGGTTTCCTGAGTTTGATGCAAAATCCATGGTGTTAACTAAGATGCCAGTTTGGGTGAGGCTGCCAAATTTACCTCTACCCTTCTAGCATCATTTAGTACTGGAAGACATTGGCAATATTCTTGGTAGGTTTATCAAAAGTGATAGCGACAGGAAAGAGCAGGGGGTATTTACTTATGCAAGAATTTGTGTAGAGATAGATCTCAGCGAAGGTCTCCCTGACAGATTACAGCTGAAACATGAATCCTTCAATTGGAATCAGAGTTTGGACTAAAAACTACTGCTTTTAGGTGTATATTTTGTCATTTGACAGGTCATCTCCAAGAATCGTGCTCTCTTCCCAAAAAGTTTACTAAGAAAAAAAGGGGCAGACTACTAACCATAAAAATTGGCAAACAGATTATGTTCCGCCTCTAGATGAGGACGAGGAGGATGATGAAGAACAACCAGATCTACAGAAAAATGAGGAAAATGTGAAGAAATTTGAATCAGTGGATGCATAAACATTTGGAAAAAAGAACCATGGTGCAGAAACACTATCAAATGTTGTGAATCCTATGGATGTTTCTTTATGTGGAATAAAACGTGCACATGAAACATAAAGTTCAGATTCTGATAAGGATCAAGTTACTGTCTAGCAATCAGCCGAGTTGGCAAGTAAACAATTGATTGTAGCCGACTCATCGTGGGAAGGATGGACTGAAGTGAAATCAAAGAAGATGGGGAAAAAAGGGAAAAAAGAGACTTATTTTAACCCTTGATTACTTTTTCCTATGATGTAATATAGTTTATTTTTTCTTATTCACAGACCTTTGGTCTATTTTTGACTGTGTGTTATGGCACTAGAGTTGTTTTCTGGTAATGCATTTGCATCTACAAAATGTAATTTTGTTCGCCTCGACTGTAATAAAATTATGCTTTTTTTTTCTAGGAAAAAAAAAAGTTAAGCAAATATCGGTTTTTATTTGTTTTCCTATTAAATAGTATTTGGTTTATATATTTTTTTGTTTTATATTTATAAAAATATTTGGTGAATGTCGAATCATAATCAAGATGCATTTAAGCATAACAAGACACAATGACCATGAAATGAATCCCAAGTGTACGCTTGTTACGCTTGGGTTAATCTTGTCAAATCTTCCTATTGGCATAATTAATTAGTTTCATATTTTATACCATAAATGGATAATAGATCTGGTAATTAGTTTAAACATTAATGTTTTTCCTTTAAGACCCAGCCATCTCCACAAAATTCAGTGGTCGGCTGAGCCTATCTAGGTTCACTGGCCACTTTAATTGTATTTATTCTAGTAGATATGCTAATTTAAACTTAGCTAGCTAATGTATACATTATGCTTAAATGTATCTTGATTAAGATTTAAACAAGCTTCAGTTAAGCGAATTTAAGTTTTTGTTTTTTTGTTTTTTTTTTTGTATGAGTTTTTGTTTTGGTTTAATTAAATGGTATCTGTCTTATGTTTATATTAATTAGTTTAATGTTATGTTATACCATAAATTGATAACTATAATGATTTGGTAATTAGTTCAATGTTTAGCTCTTTTAAAGCAACCATCTCTACAAAACTAAGTGGCATCTATACAAAACTAAGTGGTAGGATATGTCTATAGACATCAACAACATTTCATTTTTTCATTAGCCTTTCATTTAATGTATTATTAATTCATATATTCTTTGATCTTGCTCAGTTGAATTGTTGTTTCATTGCATGCTAACTTCGCTACTGCCAATTTGTTAGAATGATCTCTAGATCCAACGCTTTCTGATCACTTTTAAAACATTTCTCGGAAATTTCTTCACAACTTTTTCCCTCTTTGCAATGACTCAATCATTTATCCCTGCTCTTCATTCACTTTCAACAATTAAAAGTGTCTTTCCTCCAACTCTCTATGTATTTTTGGAAACCAGTTATTATATTCCCATCCTCCTTTTCCTGCACTTGTTTGATATGTGTGTCATATATCTCTCAAATATTTTTACTCTACTCCTCATTCTGCTGATCAAGTTTACCTTTTCAACATTTGATTATAAAATTATTTGATCCAAACACCTGCTACTATATTCTTGCCTCCTCTTGTAGGATTTTATTTTGTTGTTGCTACTATCTTCCTGCTTCCTCTTGTAGGATTTTATTTTGTTGTTCCAGTTGATTAATATTTTCTTCAATTGTTGCATTTTTTGTAAGCAAATATTCCAACCTCTCTGCATCACTTGACAACATTTCTTTCAGCAACTGCCTCTCGTCTTCCATGCAAATTACTATATCCTTATACTCTTTCACTTGGACTTCCAAGAACTCGACTTCAGTGCTTCGCTCTCTATTCTTTTTTATTTTTTAGTTCAAGTTGATTAATCTTGTCTTCCATTGTTGAATTTTTTGTAAGCAAATCTTCCAACCTATCTACATCGTTTGACAACATTTCTTTTAGCAACTTCCTCTCATCTTCCATGCAGAATTATGTATCATTATACTCATTCACCTGGATCTTCAAGAAATCCACTTCAATTCTCATCTCTCGATTATTTTGGATTAGTGATCCTCTTTCACGATCCATCAACTCATTATTTGTTTTCAGCTCTACAAGATTATTTTCCATGTTTCTCTTTTCCTTATCCCAGAAATGATTTTCTTCTTCAAAATTTATTGGTAATTCTCCGGTCCTTCCCTTGGATTACACATTCAACTGGGAGTTCAAGGAATCAGCTTCAATTCTTGGTAAACAAGGGATCCACCCTTAAACAAGGGTTCCTTGAAAAAATGGAGTCTAATCATATTATATTCTACCATGAATCCAACCCACTCGGCTCGTGTTCCAAGGCACTCTTCTTGGTTAGCAAATTGGTTGCAACATCTGGACATCATATATATTAAATGCTTGATTGACGGGATGGGAAATACAACTATAATTCATGATATTTCTATATCAAGCTTCGTTCCGAATCTCATAATCGACAATATACATTGGTGAATTCTCTTTCGATAAAGGTGGTTTAGATGTAACTATGGAATGTCCAATTCGACTTCTTGTTTGGTGACTAGCTTCTACCATCACTTGTAGGAACTAGAAGAAATATTGGGGGATTGATGGAAATATAGGGTGAAGTCAACTAGGATCGCATCAATAGCATCTTCAATTGACAGATAATCCTGGACAAGTAGTGGAGATGGTGTGCTCCTGTGACATTTCATACCTGTGAAGAGAAGTCATAATCCTATGAGAGGAGGTGACTGGATTTCAGTGTGTTATGTCCTCATCTCATGCAACCATCAGGAAAAAAATTTGGAAATACATAAGGAATTGGAAGAAATTAAAGGGCGCGTGGACAACCAGGCGAATAGGACTATGTGTCTAGAAGAGAATTTTAACACTCATCTTCAAGCTCTAAAGTAGGACTCGTTTTCTAGCAATGCGACATCAGCTACTTCCAAGCACCATGAATATGCAGTTCCCCTTAGGTGGACACAACTATGGATGATGACATCAATGATCAACAAGGCCAATCTCAGAACCACTAGGGATTTTTTTGACTATAACATGTTATGTGTTTTAAATTTATTTTTGTATTAGGCCAATTTATCACAATTTACTCTATGTGGGGGTTATGCTCCTTTTTGAAGAATGAAATATGGTCTAGTAGATACATTACTATTGTTGTTTTTGTAATGGATTTGAATTAATTGACATTATCAAGTGTTATATCTGATTTTACCACACATGGTTGATCACATATTTATGGCTTTCCCTGTCACTCGGCAGACTCTTTAGACCCCATCGACTGATATTATACTTTGATAATTCCAAGTTCATCCCTAAAAACACTTTTTTATTGCTGTAGGCGAATTTTAATCCCATACTCGTGTGTACACGCGACTTTTGACCTCAAACCCACATACATCGAGATGTGTGCATATATCCAAATATTTTTGGAGTTTTCTTTCATGTGTGTCCAAACCATTTGACTCTTCACCTTCCATATGCCTCTAGATTGCTCGGATTTGACCATCCATTACCCCTTTCGAGTGCTATATAAGGAACCCCTTGGATACATTGAAGAGGAGGAATTGAAAAGAAACGAAACTATATTCCATTGTTGCCATAGCTTGCATATACTTGAGTTTGCATCCCTTTATCCCTTTGGAGCACTTTTTATTCTTCCCAAGCTTTCATTTGCTTGCAATATTGATATTGAGAGATGGAGGATTGAGGTGGTGGAGGCCTAGGTGGAGGACTCAGTTTCTCCGGTTCGTAGACGTGCCGACAGAGGTTGTCACTTGTGTAATCTCTGATTTAATCAATAGAAATATCTTTTCCCATCCAATGAAGTGCATTTGAATGAATATTGAATCCATGGATATGTTTAATTTCTTATACATTGTTGATTATATATGATAGAGTGGATCTAACACCATATTATATAGCATGCTTGTCTTGTTTGTTGTTGTTAAGAGAAAATTAATAGCACAAGTGGGATTGGAAAAATCTCAACGGGGATCTACTTCAACCATCAAGAATAAGGTATGATTTGAGGTCGCTTAGTGTTATATTTTTAGTTTCTCTTGCATATTGGGAAAGGATTGATTTCTCGTGTCTAGCTTTCTATTGTGGTACACCCCAAGCCATAGGAAGTTTCTCTCCGTAACAAAATTGGTGACCATACTGGGGAGGTTCCTAGTTGTTTCTCTTTGGGATTTTTTGGTATTCAATGTACTTGAATTGCTCTAATTTATATGTTTCTGTGTCGGGTCTGGGGGCATGTTTAACTAGTAGGGTCCTGAAGGAGTAAATTTTGTCTTAGCTTGTCTGTTTGCATTATTTTTCTTCATTTTTCTTCCTGTACGCAAGTTTAGATTTCACAGTCACATATACATGCGGCTTTTCCTTGAACAGTCACGTATGTACACCGATTTACTAAGAACACTTGCGTATGCCTTGATTTTGAGACTTAGTGGGAGAATTAAGTGTTTTTGGTTGATTTTGGATGATTGCTGAGTCTTCTTGGATGCTTCTAGAGTCTGTATACACCCTCTATTTCTGACCAGAGACTGCTTTTAGTTTTATTTTTTTTAGAAATGTTCTTGTCATTCATTTTCTACTTTTTGTTTTAGGATTAGTGCATCAGGTCTCTTTTACCTTGATTCTATGCTTGGTTGTTGTTTGTGAGTGGTTGCATACTTTGAGGGTTGTAGAGTCATATTTTTGTTTTCATATCTCATTTAATTCAAAAATACAAAAATATTTTGCTTTTTGCATAGTTATGCATTGCTTGCATTTTGCATTACCACTGTACTTGCATTAGGTTTGCTTGGTGATTTAGAGTCATATTTTCATATAGGAATGCTTGCACTTACATTTGAAGGAACAATTTTGCACTTCACGTAGTAGAATACCCTGTTTTTCATTCTACACATTGCATTTGCATTGCTTGTTAGGTGTGCATTTTACTTCATGTTGTGTCATAACACCATAAGTTGCACGACCATTACCCTTTGAGTAATCACAGCCAAATAAAATCAACGCTTAATAAAATGAATTACACTCTTTTCTTTTCTAGGGTGCATCAACAAGATTAGGTTTTAGGGTCTTGGAATAGTTCATTGTAAGTTAATTCTCCAAGACCACTAAACAAAACAATTAGGTGTCTATCCAAGTGAGAGTGTGAAACACTTGGTATAATTAGTCTTTCTCAAGATGCTCCTCTTACACGGGAGTTAAGCACAAGGAAGTGCACATGATTTTGATTGGGATGACCCTTGGTCACTTTCTGTGAGGACCGAATATATTTCCAGGATTGTATTAGTATCTGGGGGCCTTTGAGGTATTGACTGGTGCACCCCTGGGGTACCAGTTGCGCTTTCAGGATTCAGGATTTGCTACCCTACCCATATGGTCGATCTCGTCTATGCCTGCCCACCTAATCATTGGTTATATTGAGGTGACCTTAATTTCCTTACCTAGGTTATCGAGGGAGTATTTGCAGAGGTTATTATGCAGGTGTCCTAGCCAGGTAGGGGTCGGACAACAAACTCACTATATGCGTTGAGGCTAAGGGCCATTATAATTGGTTACGAACCTCCACTTGTTGTGTATGGGTGTCTCAAGCCTCTCCTAGGTGAGACATACCTGCTTCATTCAGGAGCTCACTTATCCTACCCTTGGTTTGCTTGTTGTTTAGATTTATATTTTCTTCGGTGTATGCTCTGTGCACGCTAGTTGGCTTAGGGTTGTGTAGATAAATCAAGTATTTTATTTTTGTTGAGTCATTGTGGATCCGGGGGTGGCTCCCTGTCACTCTCATCATTTAGCAAGTCTTCCACCTTCTACTTCTCCTCCTCCCTTGGGAGAGAGAGCCAGACAGTCCGAGTGGACTAGTCATCACTTTGATTAACATAGAGATCTCACCATGATTCATCATGGTTCTGAGGTCCCAGACCTTCTTCCTTCCCTGCCTCCAGCGGTATAATTTGAACCTTCAAGAACATATGGAACTCTGCTTGATTTTGGTCCTTATGGGGTTGGGCTGTCACAAGAAGAGTTATCACAGTTTCATGATTACATTAGCTCTAACCCCTGGTATTGGTTATACTATCCGGGAAAAGAGACTCACCATGCACCCACCAGCACTGGCCACATTAGATATGGCATGCCTAAAATTCTTGATATTGGTCCACTACCTCATGTCGAACCAGTTGGTGACCCTGGTACTGTGCCTGGGGGCACTTCCATTCTTTTCCATGCAGAGAGGTTTGGTAATAGTAGTCACATTGTACCATCCAATCCAATGGTGTAAATTCCTTCACACACATAGCCCATACCTAGCACTAGTGTTCTAATTCAGGGACCTCAACCGAGACATGTGAATATTGGAGGTACAAGCTATATTCCTTCACATTTTCCATCATCTTCTCAACCTATTCCTTCAAATGTGTTTTCGATGCATCCTCTTCCTAACTCTAATGGTCCTTTGGGCCGGGGTTCTACTGTAAGCCATGTCTGTCATACATCTGCTTACATTGTAGTGTCACAATCCCAAGTACCTCCTTACGTGTTAGCAAGTTTTATACCTACTTATGGATCATCTCATGGAGTATCTCATGGACCAGCTCATGGAGCTTCCTTTTACCTACCTATGGACCATATTATGGAACATCTTGTGGACCATTTCATGGTCCAACCTATGGAGCTTCCCATGGACCTTCTTATGGACCGTATTACAGACAAAAATATCAACCGTATGGGTACAGGTATGAACAACCCGCTTACTCTTCTAAATATGGCTTTGTAGCACCTCATACTCAAGGTACTCCGCATTACAATGATTCCATGCAGCCCTTCATGGGTCATATGGGAGGAGGTTATTATCCCACTGGCCAAGGCCATGGTGTGTATAGCAATCATCCTTATCCGAACCAGTCCTATCAGGGAGTGTGGCATCGACCAGCTCAACCTAGGCTCTCTTTCCTTGCGACCTTGAACCTACCTGAGTTGCCGATATGTATGAATGATCCTGTGTATCATGATCCGTCATGGCCAAAAGTCCCTACCAAGCTTCCTTCGGACATTCCCAAGTTTGAAGGTAAGGATGGTGAAGATCCTAGTGAGCATGTCACAACCTTCCACCTTTGGTGCTCTTCTAATTCCTTAACCGATGATTCTGTCTGTTTGAGGCTATTTCAATGCACCCTCACGGGTCTTGTGGCGAACTGGTATATAGAGTTACCCCGAGGGACTTATACTACGTTTGATGACCTTGCCATGAATTTTCTTAATCATTTCCAGCTACCCATACATTACAACATCGATACCAAACTCTTGTCGACCTTCCGGCAAGACAAAGCCATGCATATTTTAGATCATATTCAAGAGTGACGTAGACATAAATGATTAATTAAAGCGTTTATACCACTAGAGTTTCTTCTAGAGTGGTTCCTCAAGTCATTGTTACCTTATATTGTGAAGGATGTTTCTACATCCAAAGTTCAAAATGAGGACCAAGCTTTTTTTAGGGCTCAAGAGTTTGATTTGATCTATGCTCAGTCCAGACTCTTGTATGAGATTGTCCCAAATGCTCCAAGATCCAATTTCAACCCCAAGATTAAACCTGGGCCACATGTCGATGGTATTGTTGGCTCCACAAGTGCCAAACCTATAGGCACGGTTATGAAACAAGTGATCCAATTATCGCTTAACCAGCCTGCATTGGGACAAGCGACGACTTCGTCTTATCCTACCCAATCGGCGAGTGTACTTTCAGTGCAAACGTCGAACCCGAAAGGAAAAAAACATCCTGGAAGGAATAAAAAGAAAGGAAAAAATAATCGTAAGGGTGGGAATAAAAATGAAAATGGTAATAATAATGACAAGAAGATGAACAATGTTGGGGGGGGGATAAGAAGCCCAAGTGTAAGGTGAAGTTTCCTTATAAGTTGTGTAAGGAATATCACCTCACTCACTTGTGCCCTCGTATGGAGGACGCCTCGAATTTCATAGCACACGGCCCAACTGTGTTTACAAATCCTTTACCTAATAATCAAAATATGAACTCAAGGATAGTTGATCCTGGTTCTGCATCGAGTGGAACTCAAAACCTATCAGAGGCCACTAGTGGTCACGGTTGCATCAACATGAGGAATTCTAAAAATGTTGTGACGCATGCGAAAGACTATGATTCGTCACAATCTAACCTTGGGAAAGAACCTGCTCCACCTGAGAGCTCTTTGTAAATTAAAAAGCCTACAAATAAGCCTAAAGTTCTACCTCGCATTCCTAAGGGATTTTTGAAGTGCTCAGGGCACAATCCTAATGCTTGAGCCACCCAGAACTATTCAATTGTCAAGGATTTGGGCCAGACTCCTTGTGCAATGTCTGCATTAGAAGTGCTTCAGAATTTACCTTCGCAGAGAAAGGCCTTGTTGTCTGCACTTGGGGTTGGTGATGATAGTTCTTCCATGATCAAATTTGAAACTCATGGAATCCATCCTTTCTTACCTTACTACATGTCTCTTTGGATTCATGTAGAGTGTCTCAACAACACCATCATGTGTACTGTTATTGATGAAGGCGTTGTCACTTCTGTGATGTCTTTGGCTTGTTGGAAGGGCTTAGGTTCTCCCACGTTGTCTCAGTCTTCCAACATGTTGACTGATTTCAATGGAAGGTCATTTCAGATGCACAATATACTTTCTTCTCTAGAGGTCCAATTGGGAGTAAAGACTATCGCGATCAAGGTTGAGGTGGTTGATGCACCCCTTGACTACAATATTTTGCTGGGTAGGAACTGGATGTACAATATGCAAGTTGTATCCTCTTCCCTATTCTGAGTGGTTTGTTTTTTGTTGAATGGGAATATCATTACTATAGATAAAAAATATTTCTATAATCCAAGTGTAAACGCATCATGAGATTCTATCCCAATTATCAACCATTCTCATTCGGCAACTGAGAATGTGGGTGTGGGTATGTATCCTTCTCTCATGGGAACCTCTAGTTGTCCTGTGCCTATTCTTATGATTTGGTCTAGTCTTGGTGGGGATTCATCCTCGTCGAATTCAGTATCAATTTTTCCAACTTAACTAAAGGCTTCATGCATTTTTTGAAGAAGGACCCCCCTTTTTACTGGGATGAGCGAGTCCAGGAGTCTGTTGATGCTCTTAAGAAAGACTTAGCAATGACCCCCATGCTTAGTCCACCAGACTATAGCCGTGACTTTTTTATTTATGTAGCCGCATCTCAGGAGACGGTTGGTATGGTATTGGTTCAAGAGGATGAGGAGCTCCATGAGAATGTCATATATTATTTGAGCCAAAAACTTATTGATGTGGAACTTCGTTATTCCCATGTGGAGAATCTATCCTTAGCCACCATTTATGCGGTTCAACGTTTGAGACATTACATTCTTCTTCGCCAAACTTTGGTCGTAGCTCATATAAATCCATTTCAATTCATCCTCCCAAGAAGGATGATTGGGGGAAAGTATAGTAAATGGATTGTGATTTTGCAAGAGTTTGATCTCGAGTTCATTTCAGAGAAATCAAATAAATTGTTAATCTTTGTTGAGCTCATATCAGATTTCCTAAATTTGGATGAAGAGGGGGTTTATGAGGATTCTTTTGATGAGCATATATTCCTTGTCTCAACTACGGACCCTTGGTATGGAGATATTATCATGTATTTGAAAACAATGAAGGTCCTTACTCACCTCTCATGGGATGAGTGGTGACAACTAGGTCCCGTAGTGAAGAACTACCTCATAGTGGATGATACTTTGTACCATTGTGGGGTTGATTCCATTTTACGTTGTTTTTTAACTCATGATGAGGCTAAGGTCATGTTTAATGATTTCCATGGAGGGGCGTGTGATTGTCAGTTATCTGGGCTTTCTACAGCCCAAAAAATCTTAAGAGTGGGCTATTTTTGGCCATCCATCTTTAAATATTGCATTAATGTGGTCAAGAAGTGCCACCCTTGCTAGGTATTTTCATGTAATATGTGTTCGCGCCCCACCCCTTTGCATCCTATTGTCACCGCCGGTCCCTTCACCAAGTGGGGGCTTGATTTTATGGATTGCAACCCAGCTTCGACTGGGATGCACCATCATATTATTGTGGTTGTCGATTACTTCACAAAATGGGCAGAGGCTATGCCCATCGTTAAATACGATGGTGAAAGAGCCACACATTTCGTATTTAACTAGATTATCACCTGGTTTGGCATTCCGAGAGAGCTCGTCACTGACCATGGCAGGCACTTTTAGAACAAAATGATGGAAGAGTTGGCTTCTAAGTTAGGATATAAGCAAGATCACTCCTCTTCTTACTACCCTCAAGCGAATGGACAGGTTGAAGCAGTGAACAAGTAACTTAAGTCCATTCTCCAACGAACCATCGCACAGAGAAATAATAATTGGCATATCATGTTGTATCCTTCTTTGTGGGCCTATAGAATCGTGGTCAAGATTGCCACTAGTTTTTCTCCCTATCAGCTTGTGCATGGGGTGGAGTCAGTACTACTGTTTGAATGTGAAATCCCTTCTTCGAAGCTAGCTGTGGAGCTTTCACCAGATACTTCTACATTGGAAGAGCGTTTAGTCCACTTAGAGTAGCTTGATGAGCAACGCCAAGATGCTTCAGTGGATATTAAGGTGAACAAGTGTCATGTTAAGGTCTAGTATGATAATTCTGTTCGTCCTAGGAGGTTTAGTGAAGGTGACTTGGTCCTTTTGTGGGATCAAGCTAATGAACCCTTTGGGGTAGGAAATTTCAATCCTATGTGGCATGGTCCTTATGTGGTTAAGCATGTATGAGAGAAAGGCGCTTATGAGCTGGTTGATTATGAAGGGACAACCTTGGTGGAGCCTAGAAATGGGCTCTATCTCAAAAAATACTATGCATGATCTTCATCCAGGGTTGAATTTTGTATATTATTGTACAGTTTTCAATTGCATAGTTAGGTTTTCTTATGGTGATCGGGTTTGTTGATTAGATTTTGTTTGTTATGGAATATGTTGATGGAGTCTTTCATTTATATAGGATTCGCTGATGGTGCTAGTCACCACGCTCAAAACTTAGCTTCGGCTATGTGGGTGATCTATACTCCTACAGATGAAGTATTGTCTTCAAGAGGAGTAAGTTTACGGCCTTCATCAAACATTGTTGTTGAATATAGTGTCGTCATTGAGTTGTTGTGGGATTCCATTTCACATGGTGTTGTTTCTGTTGAGGTACGTCTTGATTCGCAGTTAGTGGTTTCACAACTTAATGGCTTGTATCGTATTATGGATCCAACATTATTACGAATATTCTTGCGTGTTAGATTGCTAGAACGACAATTTGAGAGTATAACATACATTCATGTTCCAAGAAATTTTGATCAAGTTGCTAATTCATATGCTAACTATGTACTAGATTGGAATTTTTTTCACAAACCATAACCATTTCACAAACACATTTTACACATGTAAATAGAATAATAATCGATCATCATAAATATTTTTCATTAAGTTGAAAAAAGGTGATGTCATAATACATAAGTGTCATATACAAAATAAGGGCTTCTAAGCCACAAAAATATACTACACAGTCATACAAAAAATATACACCCAGGTCTCTAAGCCTGAGGTGGAGGAGGGTGTTGATCATGGTAGCACACTATGGCTCTAGCTACCCAGGAAAACAATTGAACCCATGCTCATGGTACTCCAACCACCTGGCGCTGCATGGACTCAGAAAAGTCCTCGACTTGTGCCATGGGTACTCTCTGTGTCAATCGAACAAAGTTCATGTGAATGCTCTAGAGCATCTGCTCCACATCTGCACCCATGATCTCGTCACCTCTTCCCTTCCGTCGATGATGAGGAAAGACATCCGGCCACCGTGGTTCTACATCTTCATATACATAACAGAGTATCACTATGTGTCATCGCACCAAAAACATGTCTTTTGATTTCATATATCAAAAAACACCAAAAAAAAATTAAATAATTCAAAAATGAAAAGTGGGTTTGGGATTCGTTACCTATGTCTCCATAAGCCGCTCCTGGTGGTAGGGGCATGTCTGGGTCTCTGCGGAAGTCGATCCCTGCATAGGGATAGTCCTCTATGGCGACGATCTGTCTCCACCACCATTGAAAAAAATCTATTGGGTAGGGGTTAACCACCCTTCCACCTCCCATTCTGCACATGACATTGGCCCAACATCCCTAAGCTGGATCCCGGACTCCATGTGGAGCAATGTATACTCTAGGGTTAGCCTTGGAACCCACTCAAAAATGAATGTGCTCAGTATGCTTCCAAACTTGAAGTTCTGCACCCTACCCATCTTGCAGTCACCGAGATGTTGTTTCATGTTTCCCAATAGCGTAGTACTCCAATCATATAACATAGGTCACATACACTCTACCGCATAGAACATCAGTGGCCTTGATGCCTGGTGAAGTGATGCCAAACCTACAATCCTACCTAGTTCCAATAGTTTGGATTTTATCCCTAGGTTATGAACTGATTTTGTCGGGATTTGACTCCCAACCTTCTCTATATTGGGAAGGAAGTATACAGCTATGTAGTCCTATATAGTCAGCATGCCTCCTGGCCCACGGGATCATAGGTTCACCACCTCCCCTCATCGAGACAAACCTGTGATAAAATATATGTCCTCAACCTCAATGTTGAGTGACATCCCATCTATCTGAAAGGTTTCAGACTCTGTATCCTAGTAATCTACCAATAGCTGGAGTAGTCTTGGCTTTGCCCTCAAGCTGCCAAGGAACCAAAAATTGTATAGACCACATGCCCATAATGTTTATTGATCCATGAGGTCATCCTGAATAGCTTCCTCAACATTACCATGTTCCCTCTCTCTCCACTCTAGCACCATCCTGCACATAAATCACAAAATTTGACCATTATTTTCCCATAAAAACCATGTTCGCAACCCTATACCCAACTGTCTGCAAAACAACCGCATATGTATGTGGATTTTGTGTCATTTTTCATGTATGGTCAGCCCTATATACGGAAAAATGCCTAATATCCACATGGGCCAAAATTCCCAAGTTGGGATGGCCTAAAAAATTAATTTGACTGTGAAAATTTAAAAATTTTATATGAAATGAAAGGAAGGGGCAAGGAATTTACCTAGATCAAATGCGGAATGTTTCCGTCGGATGATGCTCCCAGAATTCACTTCTGAAGTTTTGGACTCAAATGCACTATGATGGGTGAAATTCAAAATGGTATGAAATTTTTTAATTTTCACCATTTTATAGAAAAAAAATTAATTTTTTACCCACTTTCTATAGTTTTTTACCGCTTTTGACCATTTTGGACCTTTTGAACTAATTTGACATTGTAGGAGCCCATTTTGAGTGCGGTTTGACTGTGTCTTCAACTCGTTCGTGCCTATTTTAGGTATTATGTCTAATCTGGCATATAGGTTAGGATTTCACATCCACTTGCATCTTGCATAACCTTATGACCGTTTCATCTTAACCCTAGGTACGAACCCATTCCATCTTGTCACATAACCTTCATGCTGCTTTTAGAAGTGACATTATGTGAATCGTAGAGCTTTCCCATACATGGGTACCCTAGTTAGATCATGTATTGCATTTGGTACCCATGCCAACATTTCTCATTTAGGGTGTGGGAGTCCTTTGTATAGTACCGCCATTTCTTTGAGCAAGAGCCTCATAGTCCTCTTGAACATTATGCTGGCCATTCCCCTGGGACTCCCTTGTATATGTCAAGTTGTAATTGGATTATCATGAGTTTTTCGTGCCTTATTGAGCCTTATGCTGACTTTCCCGACTTTTATTATCAGCCATATAGCCTAATCTTGTCTCATTTCTAGCCAAGCAGAGCCTTTTTACATATCTTTTGCAACTTGATTCCCCATTTTTTACCAGGAAGGGACCTTCCCCCTGAGTGTCATTATCCTACACATATTCCTTGCATTGAGAATAGGTATGTTCTACTGCTTGTAACTAGTTTGATCTCTCCCCTAACACTCGTCTCCTCCTAGATTTGTAACTATAAAGCACTTTTATTCTTTTCAATATTTTCAAAATATCTGAAAAAATATAATAAAAAAAATCAAAAAACCAAAAATATGGATAGGAAAAGATGTTATCTTTGGCAACAGTTGAGTAATGTCACCTTCGAATAGAGAACTATATATCACATCCATTGGTTGGGTTATTAGTTTGACTTTAGGAGCTGTACCCGTTACTCAGAGTTTATCTCCATCGACTAGTTATGCTTCCAGTCCATATGGAGCCTCTGTTGATGCCTCCTATGTCATAGAGATGTCCCAGCTTGCATATTGAGTCCATGCTTCCTACCTTCAGTCACCATTTTTCTATATGCTCTTGCTCAAAGGAATTTGAACCCTGAGTCGGCCATTCCTCAGTTATCTTTACTTTGCATGTTGGCCATTCCTGGTACTGTTGCTGGTTCATGCACATATTGTTCGATTTATTCCACATTATACAGCATTGTTGAGTACCTCATGTTGGTTGATGGGGGATGCCTTAATTCCCTCCTTCCAGCGGATTCCATCCCATCGACTTCAGATCATTTATTCTGGGATAGGATTCTAGAGTCATTTGAGTTCCTTGAGACTTACAGTCATTAGAAGTAGGTTTTCTCGCCATCGACAGTTTTGGGAATACATCAATGTCCCTGTTGCACCTAGAAATCTCACATTTCTTAGCATCTTCCATGAGAATTTCACTTTGCCTTTCAACCTCCCAGAAAGCTTAACTTGAGTCACCTTGGTCACTTTTTTCCTAGACCTAGAAGGAGCGGCGCCTTCATGTTTTTTCCACAAAGCGTCACCAACACCTATCCCAGTTGAGCAAAAAGCATCGTTTTCCTTCTTCTTTGGAAAAAACCCTAAGTCGACACTCCTAACAGTTTTGCTAAGAGCGTCGGTGGTCAGTAAATGAGAAAAGAAGATGTTTCTAGAAGCTTCCATGCAGAAACCTCCTTGGGGTTCGTTCCTATATGCTTGGGAGAGGTGGCATTCGCCTTCCTCACCCATAGGGATCTCATCCTATCCTTTTTCTAAGTCATCTCTTGAGTTCTAAGACTATAAATGGATCCTTCATGAGAGTGGAGGAGGCCAGTTAAAGCACCCTCATGCTGCTAGTTTGAAGTTTGAATTAGAGGCAAAGCAGAGTTAGCTTGTGGTTGGATAGGTCTTCATAGTCATAGGAGATTGTAGACATTATTGTTGAGAAAAAATCCATCAACATCAAGGCTTTTTGGTTGTACTTATTTCTCATCCATATATTAATAGAAAGACATTTCCCTTTCCTATATTTGATTGTATTGATTGTAATTAGATATTATTGGATTCCTTGATCACCAATATGAATAGTCAACTTATCATGATAGTCCAATCCCTTTCGTTTTTCTTGTGATCTATTTTGCAGGTACTGAACTATTTGTAAGGAATTTCTGGAGAGAAGACAAGCAGATCCCAGGTTGAGGTATATTGTGTTTTATGTTAATTGATTTGGTTATTCAAGGAAAGGATATGTTGCTATGTCTTTTTGTTCTGTAATTGTGTTTTACATTGCAGAGGAACAAGCCGTGTCTACAATGGTTAAGAATTCCTGATAACAAAATTGGCGACTCTACTGGGAAAGGCTTAATCCAGTCAAATCTAGGGAAGATTCAGTCAGATCTGTTGCAAATTCAGTCAGATCTACAAACTTCGATAACCATTCCATCTATGAAGGTCATTCTCTCTCCTTTTAGTTGTTTGAGTTAACAAGGTAAGCTATCTATCTTATGTTTCTGGTTCTTTGCCTCTATTTTGAGTAGTTTAACCCTTTTCAGTCTAGCTCATTTTTTTTCCTGGTTTCTCCTACAGGCTTTCATCCTTCCAGTCCACTGTTTAGTGGTGATGTTTCCTTTGTTTGACAGAGTGTCGGTTTATTCCAGGGCATGATTTATTCTCTTGATCGGAGCGTCGACACCGCCTTCTCCTTTGACTGACAGAGCATCGACAACACCTGTGTCCAGAAGGCTAGGACCTTCATAGCATCCTGGGATGCCCTGGTGCAGTGCCCTTCAGAGCGCCAAGGTAGGTCTTCAAAAACCGCATGTTTGGAAATTTTTTGTTCAAAATTTTAAATTGTCCTGTTCTCTGAAATTTTTCAATGTGGTTTGCTTGCTTGTTTCCTTGCTGTCTGATTTACTCGTTTTTGTGAGTCTAATTCTCTATTCGATCTCAGATCCAAAAATATTATCTTTTACATTGTTATAAACAGAATTGGAAACATAGTTCAATTTTGGGTTTTTAGTGAAGTATCTGAAATTTTTCTTTTGAAAAGAAAGCCTATAGCCTCTTCCTAGAAGATTAGTATTTTTTTTTAGAAAAGACTGCTTTGTGTGCCTCATATTTTCAAGAAAAATACAAAAAGAATCATTTTATTTTTCTCTTGTTTATGCTTGCAAAAATTTCCATTTCCATTTTGCATGTGTGATTTAGAAAAATAGATATTTTTGACATTGTAGCAAAAGTTAGTTTTGCATGCATGTTAGAGGTTTCTTTCTTGCATTTTCAGAAACTCTGGAGTGCTTGTTTGAAAGAGTTTTTGTGTTTGAAAGGACTTCATTTGCATTTATTTATTGGATCTTGTTTTGTTGTTGAAAACAACTTTCTTTTGGTATATTGTTGAAAATAAAAGAAAAAGGTTTCTTCCTTACCCTAGTTAGTTCTCATTGAAGTCAAAAAGTGCATTTACATTTAGATTAATTTGGATCATTGGAGATAACATTCCACAAGCATTCACCTAATCGTCCAGATAAAATTGACGGTATCTTTAGGTCCAAAAATTGTATATAAATTTGGAGTGATAGGTTATTGACGTGTTCGGGCATCATTAAGCGTGGGAGTCGTTGTTATTTATCCGCACTACAACCCGGTACTGGCGCGGTTCTTCCACTTACTGTCGGTATATTGAACGGACTTTCATGTACCCTTGAGGTATATAGAAAGGTACTTCACGTACTCGATTATATATTGGAAGGCCCCTTGTGAACGGATGTGCATTAGACAACACTGCTACTGATTTGAGCTCCCACGTGCCTTGCGTATATTGGGATACCCCGCTAGGATACCCTGACCATATGAGAAAGCCATTTGGTCGTCTTGTATGGAGAAATACACTAAAAACACCATTCAGGGAGACTACTATGCACGTACCCCTGAGGCATATCACGAGTTGCACCTACTTAACAATCCTGCTGAGAGACTAACTATTCTGAACCCTTCCTATCACTTAAGTCTGCTTGTGACCTTCAGCTTTGCATTGGTTTTGTTTGTGTGTTTTTCTCCTTTTTTTTGACCTAGATTAGGTAACTTTGACCACTACCATGGCTGAGCAACTTGCGAGACGTCAATCTCATAGATTACAGGGTTTATCTCCTGACTCTCCTCCTACTGTGGAAGGACAAGAAGGGGTAACCATGCAACAAAAAGCTTCTGCTAATGTTCCTGTAGGAACTACCCTAGCTAGTGAAACTAGAGAAGATTTTACTGTTTATACAAATCCATTGGTTCAACTGCCTCCTGCAGCCGATGCTTCTGTGCATCCACCATTGGAAGGCTATGTCAATACTACTGCCCCACCAGATTATGGTCCAAATGCTCCTTTTTGGAGGACTTCTATGGGCCAGGCTATTACTTAATTTGGGGTTATTAGACCTTCACCAGGGAACCCTCCTTTGGGAGAGGAGGAACAAAGAAGAATTAATGCATCTCTCGATCGAGCTCATAACTTTTCAGAGAGAGTAGAAAGAATCATTCCTCCACCTCTGTATCGTTATGAAACTATGTTGATGTGTTTACCCCGTAATACAGATCCTTGTCCTTTATCTGAAATTAAACCTTCTCCTGAAGGTCATCCAACCTATGGTGAGACTTCCCACAACCCATGGCCTTAGGGATATCGTTCACTAGCTCAAGTGTTAGGTCCTATTGAAGGAGTTCCATTTAAAGGTAATCCAGGTCCAAATGACAATCCTATAGTCTCACATCTTGGCCCTGTTTCTAGGCCTTCCATACCAGTCATGGTTGGGGGGGAATCCACAAATCAAGTTATGTTAGCACACTCTAACGCCGGGTGGAAACCCCCGGTGCAAGTTACGTCATCTGTTAGTGGAATTATTACTAGTTTAGGACAAGTTGCAGCTGTAGCACAACCTGGAGTAGTCATCCCTCCTATTAATACCAATGTTGTCCCCCCCCCCCCATCCAGTTCAAGCCAACCCATAGGGGTGCAACCTGTTAATAATCCAGCTTCTTAGGGATATACTTATCCAAGAACTCAGCCACCTACGGTCAATCAAGTGTATCAACAACCACCGCTCGCAGCTATTTATCCTGGAATGCCGTACCTTGGGAATGTGTTTGTACCTTGGGGACAACCCAATTGGTCCAATGTTCTGTCATATGGAGGATATTTTGTGAATATTGCTGGAGGATATGGTGGAACCCCCCCCTGGAGGACCACCGCGTGGACCTGGAGGACCCAGAGGACCTGGTGGACCATTTGGAGGACCACCACTGCCTGGAGGACCACCACTACCACCACCACCTTCCGAAGGACCCCCTCCTTTTGGTGGCCAATGTCCTCATGGAAATTTCGGAAATCAACAACCTTTTCAACAAGCTTCAGGGGAATCATCTATACCCATCTATCAATCTGCATACGGTCCTACTGGCCAAAAAATGCCATACCAGGACTACCAGTATCCACAACCAAATCAACAACTTCCATTTCTAGCTACTTTATATCTGCCAGACTTGTCAATATTGATAAATGACCCAATCCACCATGACCCCTCTTGTCCTGCCATTCTTGTAAAGTTGCCTTCCAATATACCCAAGTTTGATGGTAAACTCGGTGAAGATCCAAAAAAACATGTGATGACATTTCACTTATGGTGTTCATCCAATTCTTTAATGGATGAATCAATCTGTCTAAGGATTTTTCAAAGAACCCTCACTGGTATTACCGCAAAGTGGTACATTGAGTTACCATAGCACTCTTTTTGGGACTTCAATGCCTTAGTGATGGCCTTTTTAACAAACTTTCTATTTAGAATATGATATGAAATAGGTACAGACCTTTTGAATTCACTTCGACAAACCACATCAACTCACATCTCCGATCATATCCATGAATGGAGACAAAGACAAAGGTTAAATAAGGCCCCCATTCCTGATCAGTTTCTCGCTGATTGGTTTACAAAGTCTTTACTTCCACCTATTGCTAGAGATGTTGCCATGGGAGGCGTTGTTACTAAGGAGCAAGCTATTAGTCACGCTCAGTACCTAGACATGGTTTACTCCTAATTAGGTACTCTGTATGATCTGAATCCCCATGCTCCTCGACCTGCAACTGATCCATCCAGACCTACAACTGAACCACCTCCTGATGGTGTACTTGGTTCGGTTCAAAGGCAAATGGCAACAAAATATTCTAAGAAACAAAATCAAACTGCCACTCCGTCAAATCAACCAGTACCATCTACCAAACCTGCACCCTCTCATGTTTCTTCCGCTAAAGTAAACGTGATCCAATCAAATGAATCTTCCAATGGAAAGAAGAAAGGAAAAAATAAATCTAAAAAACCTAATAATCAACAGGAAGGAAACAAAACACAGAATTCAGATACCGATTCAAAAGGTAAGCGAAAGGTAAAATATCCTTGTTTAATCTGTGGAGGTGACCATTTTACAAAATAATGTCCTCATCATGAGGAAGCTCGTAAATTTTTGAAAACTTCACCCACCCCAACAGTTTTGAAAGATCCTTTCCCTTCCCAACAACAGTTAATTGATCATAAGTCCTTGAACGAAACTTCTTCCTCCACTGATGAAGCTCGAATGATGTCTATTGAAACGGTTAATTTAAATATAAGATCACACAGTTATGACCCTCTCCGAAAAAGAAACCTGATGATGCTCCATCTGAAAAACTCTCAACTTCCACACCTCCTCCTAATAATGGTATTCAAATTGAAAAACCTATTCCAGAAGCAATTTTCCGTCCACCAAAGGGTACTCTACGTAAGTCCATAATCAATCCTAACGCTCGTGCAGCCCAATATTATATACTCTAGAATATTTGGCCCAAGAACCCTGTACTATGTCGGCTTTAGAGGTACTTCAAACCTTCCCAACTCAATGGAAGAACTTACTTACTGCCCTTGGAGCTATGGATCCTGAGAATAGTAATATCATCACTTTCAAATTGGATGATTTCAAGATGAGACTCTCACATCATTTAGCTTTCTATATCACTACCAATATTTCCAGAAAGACTATCCATCATACCACTTTGGACGAGGGTGCCTCTACATCAGTTATGTATTTATCATGTTGGAGAGCCATTGGTTCTCTAGAAATCAATCATTCACCTACCACCCTTAAGGCTTTTGATGGTCATGGCTTTCAACCCTATGGATTAATACCTTCCATCCATGTTGAACTGGGGAGCAAGTCAGTCTCCATTCACATTGAAGTCATCGATGCTCCTTTGGATTACAACTTACTCCTAGGTTGTAACTGGTTCTATGCTATGCAAGCTATATCATTGACCAATTTTCGGATCATCCATTTCCCATTCCAAGGAAAGATTATTATTGTTGATCGGTTAGATTTCATCACACCTAGATCCATTACAAATGATGCAAATAGCGTTCCGCTCCTGAATACCCCATAGTATAAGGACATTGGAGTAGGCCTTATCAAAGACTCTTCACTGATGGGAATTTTCCCTCATTTGATCCTCCTCCTGCTTCTCAAATTTCATCTATTAACATGATTTCTACCTCTCATGCAGACAAAGGAAAATCAATTGCTGATTAATCAACATCCTTTTCCCCTTTCGAAGAAATTTACAATGAAATCCAAGCTACCAGTGATTCCCCCATCAATGACCATTTGTTGGTGGCCTCAAACCATTATCACATGCCATACAAGATCGAAACCCCCTCCCCCATCTCTAGATTATCTTTCACATACATTTCCTATAGATGAATCTATTATGGAATTTATGTCGTTAGAGGAGATTCCTTGGGAAGATTATCATCACAGGTCTTGTTTCCTTCCCCCTTTCCATATGGTAGAAATCCACTTCACCTCTACGGTTTCATCTGATATAGTCCTCAACCCTTAGTCTCTGATCCTCACTCGTAGTGTCAATTCTGAAGGAAATGTATGCAACAATACACAAACTATGCACGTAGACATATCAATGAAACCTAGTGTTTCTGAAAACATTTTCATAGGACAGAAATATTCACCTAAAGAGGTTCAAACATACATGACCCTTTTCAAGGAGTTTAGAGATGTCTTCACATGGACATATGAATAAATTCTAGGGATTGATCCCTCTATCCTCATTCATGAGATCAAAACTTACCCCGATGCCAAGCCCTTTCATTAGAATCTACGATAGGTCCATCGAAGAAAAGCAGTCGCTATTAAAGAAGAAGTTGAGAAAACTTCTCAGGGATGATTTCATTTACCGCATACCATTAACAGAATGGGTGTCCAACATAGTCCCTCTGAGAAAAAAATAGGGTACTATTAGGTTTTGTATCGATTTTAGGGATTTGAATTGAGCTTTTCCAAAAGACAACTTTCCCACTCCCTATATTGATCAAATAATCGATAATTGTGTCGGAAGCATTATTTTTTCTTTTATGGATGGTTTCTTCAGCTATAATCAAATTGATATTCTCCCGTCAGACCAACAAAAGAAAACATTTATTTTCCCTTAGGGGACTTTTGATTATCGTAAACTGCCTTTCGGTTTAAAGAATGATGCCGCGACATTCCAATGTGCCATGTCCTATGCTTTTCATGACATTAAACATGTTGTGGAACCCTATCTTGACGACCTGCCTTCTCGTTCCAAGCAGAAAGATATTCATGTCGATCATTTGAGAGCTATGTTTCTGTGATGTCATCATTTTAATATTCGTATGAATCCCCGTAACTGTGTTTTTTGTGTAGAAAATGGCCGACTTCTTGGCTTTATTGTTTCCAAAGATGGCATCAGTATAGATCCCTTGAAAATTGAAGCTATCTTATCCCTATCTGCTCCCATGAACGTAACTGAACTCCAAATTTTGCAAGGGAAGGAAAACTTTCTACATCCTTTCGTCTGCAATTATGTAGAAAAGACACACGGTTTCATGAGGTTGCTCAAGAAAGATACCCCTTTCATCTGGGATGATTTCACGCAATGTATATTTGATAATCTCAAACATGCACTTACCCATGCACCAGTGTTGCAACCACCTAATTATGCTAAGGACTATTCCTTGTATGTGGTTGCATCCTTGTCTACCATAGGCATGGTCCTTTTTCAAACAGATGAACACGATCAGGAACATGTGATTTATTACGCAAGTAAGAGTCTTTTGGACTCTGAAACTCGATACTCACATGTGGATAAACTTGCTCTGGCCATGGTCATAATGGTCTAGAAGTTTCATCATTATATCTTGCTCTGCACCACCATTGTTTACGCGGATTCCAAACCCATGTACTCTGTTCTCACATGGAAAGTGCTTGGGGGAAAATACTCACGTTGGATTGTGATTCTCCAGGAATTTGAGTTAGAATTCACTAAAAGAAATTCTAAGAACTCTCTCGTCTTTGCAGAGCTTATATGTGACATTCCCCGTACTATTGAGACTACAAAGCCCCTTGATTCATTGCCCGATGAATCATTGTTTCTCATTAGTATGACTGACCCATGGTACAAAGATATCATTTTGTATCTCTAGACCTTACAATACAAGCCCACTGCTTCTCGCAATGAACATCATCGTGTTCACCACCAAGCCAAAAGTTATCTTATCTTGAATGATACCCTATAACATCGTGGTGTTGACTCCATCTTACGACGTTTCCTTACACATGAGGAGGCTAAGATCATTTTAAATGATTGCCATGTTGAAGCTTTTGGTAGTCATCTCTTTAGGTTGGATACTGACCAAAAAATCTTGCATGCCGAGTCTTTTTGGCCTTATATTTTCAAATATTGCATCGAAATAGTCAAGAAATTCCCACCATGTCAAATGTTCACTTCCAAAAAATGCACACATCCAGCTTCGCTTCATCCTGTTGTAGCAGTTGGCCCCTTTGCAAAATGGGGCATAGAATTCGTGCACTATAGACCTACCTCAACTGGGGGGCATGGATACATTATCGTGGCTGTGGAATATTTTAGAAAATGGGCTGAGGAAATGCCTACATTCTCCGAAGACGGTAAGACTGCTGCATTATTCTTATTTAACCATATCATTGCGAGATTCAAGATTCCTAGGGCCATTGTGACTGATCATGGGTCACATTTTCAAAACAAAATGATGGTAGAGCTCAGTGTGAAATTAGGGTTTCATCATGATAACACTACACCATACTATCCTCAGGCCAATGGCCAAGTTAAGGCTATAAACAAATTATTAAAAACAATGCTTCAGTGGATGGTAGGGAAAGCTAAGTCAAACTTCCATTTATAGCTTTTCTCTGCACTCTAGCCTATAGGACTTCTGTCAAAACTTTTACCAGTTTTACACCTTTTCAATTAGTATAGGGGCTGGAAGCCACTCTCCCGATAGAATTTGAAATACCTTCTTTAAAGCTTGTTGTGGAATTATTACCCAACACCACTATAGACGAAGAAAGAATCCTCTATCTGAACAAACTTGATGAAACTCGAAACGATGCTGCCTTAGCTAATAAGGCATATAAATGAAGAATGAAAGTTCAATATGACAAGACTATCCAACCCCATTCTTTCAATGAAGGAGACCTGGTCTTGACTTATGACTAGAAGCATGACAAGCTGGGGGTAGACAAACTTGAGTCTATGTGGCATGGACCCTATATTGTCAGTCGTGTTTTAGAGAAGGGGGCATATGAATTGGTTGATTACGACGGGATACCTTTGGGAGAGCCCTGAAATGGGCTCTACCTCAAAAGATCCTATGCCTAGGTCATCTAGCATAGGGTCTTTGTAAATATTTTTTATAGTTTGTTGTGTGTCTTAAGCTTTGAGAGGTGTGTCTTTTGTGTGATTTAAAATGTGTTTTTTTCATAAAACCCTACTTATGCATGTCTTTTTTCTGATGGATAGATGACTTCCTTCACTGGTTTTACTGATGGTGCTCATCGATATACACTTAATCTTGCATCAGCATCTTGGGTACTGTACTCTCCTACTAGTGAGCTGGTTATTTCAGGGGGTATTCTTTTAGGTCCCTCCACCAACAATCTGGCAGAATATCAAGCCGTGATCGGATTGTTGACGGAATCCCTAGCTAATGATGTAAGGGAAATTAGGGTTTACCTAGACTTAGAACTAGTTGTTCAATAGCTTAACTGAGTCTACACTATTCGAAATCCCCTACTTCTTCATACTTTCCAAAGAGTTAGGTTTTTAGAGAGGTATTTTGAGTCAGTTACATATCATCACATTCTAAGATATTTAAATGTTGTGGCAGATTCCCTAGCTAACTATGTCTTGGATTGGCATATTGCTCATACTTAAAAGTCCATTTGAAGCATAAGAACATATGTAAATTCATAAGTAGATAAATCATTCCACACATCACATTTTCCCACACACAACTGTAAATATAAAAGTTTGTCATATATATAAAAGTTGTAGCACCAAGATACAAAACTTGAGCTGAAGCATCTGTAGCTTTCAGTGCCCGTTCAGGACCGTAAAAAGTTCATAATACATATACATAGGGAAAAATATGAAAGCTTCGAAGCTTTCAGTAATACATATACAAAAAGTGAAAATCAAGATAGACAAATCATCATGACTCTCATGGTAGTATGCAATGGCTTGGGCCACTCTACGGAGTAGCCTGGAGAACCGTCTAGAGACACCTGCAATATGGCGCTGATAACACCTAGGTACCTCATCAGTAGTCATGTCAAGGATGCCCATAGTCAAGCGTTGTAGTTTTTCCTAGAGATCTTCGAGCTCTTCATCAACTTCAGAGCGATATAGCATTATATCCCTGGTACATGCTCGCCTAGCGATAGGCGACATCCCTACTGGATGGACAGATCCAATGTCTACATGAAAACATTTTTATCTTAGTACTACAAAATAAAAATGAAATAAATACAAAAAATTAAAAACGCAAGTGGATAATGTTTTTTCTTACCTCGGTCATCCCATTCTTCTCCCTCAGGTAGAGCTAGCTCCAGGTCATCACGGAAGTCTGCCCCTTCATAGGCATAATCCTCCACCATAAGTAACTAGTTTCTCAACCAGCGAAAGAAGCCTGGCCCCTAGCTAAATTTGGGTTCTCCGCCCCCAAGACAAGGCATGGTTGTAAGCCATGCAAGCATCCTCGAATCCTCATGATCAAGTCTGGTAATGGTCACCTGTGGTCGTAGCTAAGGTACCCGCTGTAAGATAAATGACACTATCACTGCTCCATAGCCAAATTGCTTCAATGTTCCTCTTTTGCACTTGTTCAATTGACTCTTCAGACACACCAACATTCCTTCACACCAGTTGAAAACAGTGGGCTCCATGCACTGCAAATCATATAGCATATGTGATCTGCTGGTAAGGTGGGAAACCCTAGTACCTGCCACCTTGCCGATAGTATACACCACTATCCTCAAGGGAAGATCTACTATGGACTTGATCTGTAGTTTCCTGGATTGAGTCTATGTACCTAGTGATCAATGCTGATCAATAATATCATCCAAGGATCCTTCTCCTTCTCGTGCTCTAGATAGAACTATTGGGATTCCCCTATAGATAAACCAGTCAGAAAATAAATATCCTCGATCTCTATAGGTAGGATATGGACTCCCACCAAAAAATTCTCTTGTTCGGGATCCCACATATCTATGATATATTCTAGCAATCGGATATGTGCTTTCATCCCAGGTATCTAGAAATAGTTAAGAAGCCTGCAGTTCTGTAGAGCCTCAATGGTGGCTAGATCATTTGCAGCTTGGTTGTCTGGGACTTCATGTTCCCAAGTTTCCTTCCAAATTACCATGGTATACCTGTAACATGAAAATGTTGTAATTAGAAAATATATCATGGCTAACAGAAAGAAATATAAATGAAATAACAAATTACAAAGAAAGAAGAGAAAACATGAAAAAAATATTTTTTGATGGATTAGGGTTTAGTTTTTCTTCCTTTTCCTTCTGCGACGCTGCCAGCCTTTGTGGGCAGAGCACCATGGCACTTCTTCACATGGTTTGCAAAGCATCGGGCACATGTCTGCTATGGACAGAGCACCTACGGTGCCTCTGTCCTAGTTTGACAGAGCGTCATCGAGGGCTCTGCCCGATGGCCAAAGACCCTATGGGAAAAAAATGCCTCTTAATGTGGCCAAAAACCTCTTTTGGGATGGTTAATCCCACACCAAACCATTACAAAAGAAATATCTACCTTCTATCTTGTCTTTCAAACAATAAAATACATTTTAGGAACTCATATTTTAACAATGCAAAGGAGACAAAATGACATTTATTGGACATATAAAGAGAGAAGGATCAAATGCTTACCTCTTATGTGGAGAAAGAAACAATGTTGAAGTAAAATGCCCTTGCCAAATCACCGGAGGAACTCTTTCTATCAAAGCCAACTTCCGAAACTCACCAATGGTAAAAAGAAAATGGTAAAAATAACTTACCTACCCTTTCTATTTATAGAATATTTGGAGTTTTCAAAAATACATTGTAATTTATTTAAATTTGAAATCCACTAGTTAAAAAGGTGGAAAGGAGCCAAGGAAAGCAGGCTTTCCTTGGGATATTGGCTTGAATTTTGGGCAGTCAATAATATGTGCAATTTTATTTCAGAATATGAAATTTCAATGTACAGCAAATTTTTTACTTTCTATATTTTTGAAAAATGGATTTTAATGGTGTTTTTTGAGTTTTTCAGGTAAATATTGGGTCATGGTTACGATGTAAGCTATTTTTGTCTTTTTGAAGCTTAGAGCAAAACTAAAAAAGTACCAAGCGTCATTTTACACTTTTTACATGCTCATTAAAATTCTAGTAGAAAGGTGTCGCGTATACTTTTTCGCTTTTTCAGACTCGTTAAAAATGGATTATGAAAAAGGGAACCTAGTTCAGGAGTTATATTTAAGCTCTTTTCAATCTCCTCAAAACACAAAAAGATTTCCAAGCGAACTTGTTGCATTCACACTTGTAAAAGAATCAGAACGGTCGACTAGTCGGGGGTAGGTTATCTCTTTTTCGGACCGACTAGCCTGATTTACGAAAACGGACCATTTGGATTTTTCTTAGTCATTTCAGACTCTCTAAACATGAAATGACAAATGATTTTTCTTTCATTGGACTCGTAAAACAAAATGATGAAAGACCCTATTTGGGAACGAACCCCTCCTTTCTCAGGTTCGTAAAAAATATGAGAATGGACTCATCACTTGATGAGCTTTAGCAAGTGTTTGATACCCTCTTTGAACTCGTAAAAAGGAAAAGGGGCACTCACCTTTCGAGGTGGGGAAATCAAAAGGAAAGGGGAATGGTTTTCATTTGTTTATATGGCAGTAATCTATAGTCCACCTTTGAACATGCCACTTGTTTGCATTTACATATCTGAACAATTGGGTTTTTCAGCTTGTCTCTAATTCGATCCACTTTTGTGAGTCACTTGACTCCTTTCAGTCAATTCAAAGAATGCTTTTTCATATTCCTTGCATTACACTTGGTTCTATTCTCATTTGATTCAATGTTTCCATGTCATGTGTCATGCCATCAAACTGTTCAAAGGATGTCTCTCCCAGAAAATTTAACTCATCAGTAACTTCACTTGTCCTTAAAAGTCAGTCATGTTTGAGTCAGTCCCATTACTTCAAATCAACTTTTGTTTCTAGTTTCATGTCACTGATGTGGGAATCATCATGGCCCTCCTGTGACAAGTCAATTCATGTCGACTTCATGTCATTATCTAGGAATTAGACTTAGAAACCTAGATAGTACCTTGGGCCTACATGCCTCAATGGCAGGTTACCTCGCTTTCAACATGAGTTTATATCATTTAATCTTGATTGAAATATCTCATCGAATGTTCGACTTCAAGTCCTTTATTCACATTCAGTGGTATGTATTGAGATACCTTGGGAATCATTGACATTAATGGTGGTTTCCCTCACACTTGTTAACAGTTTACATTATTGACTGGTAATAAAATGGTTTCTACCATGTTTGACGTCAATACATTGTAATCACATGGTTAGATTTGTATCATTTGGAAGTCAAAATGAAGACCCTGAGTAGTTAGGCTAACATCATCATTTCCTATACCTAGGTTGCGTTTGGAGATCATTTAGAGTCATGACACGGATCCACATTGTATGTTTGGTGGTTGTGTTCCGTATTGAGGTTAAGGAACATGGAGCTACTTTGTATATTCCGTAGCTATATCCTACCTTCTATGGTAGTTTCATGGATCTACATTGTAATATTGGTAGCCATGATGTGGTCATCGTCATAGATCTGCAGTGTATTGGTCCGCAACTACGATTGGTTTGGATGAGGTCAGTTACTGGTCCTATATGAGTTTGTCTCTCTTTTCCTTTGTATCATATGGAAAAATTTGCAAACTATTTTACCTATCACCTTCTTCTAGCTTCATACTTTGGGGGGAATTCTATTGCACCTAGAAATCTCACATTGCTTAGCAGCTTCCATGAGAATTTCACTTTGCCTTTCAACCTCCTAGAAATCTTGACTTGAGTCACCTTGGTCACTTTTTTCCCAGACCTAGAAGGAGCGAAACCTTCATGTTTTTTTCACAGAGTGTCACCGGCGCCTATCCCAGTTGAGCAAAAAGCGTCATTTTCCTTCTTCTTTGGAAAAAACCCTAAGTAGACGCTCCTGACAGTTTGGCTAAGAGCGCCAGTGGTCAGTAAATGAGAAAAAAATGTGTTTCTAGAAGATTCCATGTAGAAACCTCCTTGGGGTTAGTTTCTATATTCTTGGGAGAGGTGGCATTCGCCTTCCTCACCTATAGGGATCTCATCCTATCCTTTTGCCAAGTCATCTCTTGAGTTCTAAGACTATAAATGGAGCCTTCATGAGGAGAGTGGAGGAGGCCAAGAAAAGCACCCTTATGCTGCTAGTTTGAAGTCTGAATTAGAGGAAAAGTAGAGTTAGCTTGTGGTTGGAGAGGTCTTCATAGTCATAAGAGATTGTAGACATTCTTGTTGAGACAAAAGCCATCAACATCAAGGATTTTTGGTTGTACTTCTTTCTCATCCATATATTAATACAAAGACATTTCCCTTTCCTATATTTGATTGTATTGATTGTAATAAGATATTATTGGATTCCTTGGTTACCAATATGAATAGCCAATTTATCATGATACTATCATCCCTTTCGTTTGTCTTTTGATCTATTTTGAAAGTACTGAACTATTTGTAAGGACTTTCTGGAGAGAAGACAAGCAGATCCCAGGTTGAGGTATATTGTGTTTTATGTTAATTGATTTGATTATTCAAGGAAAGGATATGTTGTTGTGTCTTTTTGTTCTATAGTTGTGTTTTACATTGCAGAGGGACAAGCAGTGCTTGCACTAGTTGATAATTCCTGATAACAGTCCCCTGATCGATGGATTCTTCCAAGTGTTTGACCTCAACACATCTATTCACACTTGTTAGATTGCACTCTAGTACCTAGATTCCCATTTTCATTATTGGTGGGTGATCTCGCGTCTGTTAACGGTATACATCAATGACCGGTAATCAGACGATGGACTACTATGTTCAACCTCGAAACCTCTATTTTCATAGTAGTACATGTAATTGTAGTGGTTTTTGTAGAAGACCTTCCATCTTGGTGGCATTCCACATATGCTACCTCCTTGATCGTGGTAGTGTTCATGAGATTTCAGCTCTCGTGATTTGATTCCAGTGTATGTCAGATATCTTCAGCCAGTATGGAGATCTTGATCCATTGTATATCTTCATCATGGAGATTTTGATCTATTATATATTGTACATGGCGATGACCACACATGTCACATTTTGTATATCATGCTTATTCATGGACATTGTACTCTTATGTATCCAATACTGCTTTATGTATTTGTAGTCACATGCAGAGATTGATTATTGTACTATACTGATGGATGGCTGGTTCTTCCACCTGTTTCTTCATCACTCCAATTCCAGGATGGATTTTATAATGTATTTCGGCCATCATGTTACCCATCTGACCTCACACATTAGGGGGCATCTATTATAGCTGATTTTACCACACATGGTTGATCACATATTTATGGCCTTCCCTGTCCCTCTGCAGACTCTTTAGACCCCATGGACTGATATTATACTTTGATGNTTTGTATTGTTGTACGCAACTTTTAATCTCATACGCATGTGTACACATGACTTTTGACCTCAAACCCACGTACATCAGGATGTGTGCATAAATCCAAATATTTTTTGAGTTTTCCTTCATGTGTGTCTGAACCACTTGACTCTCGGCCTTCCATATGCCTCGATATTGCTCTGATTTTACCCTCCATTACCCCTTTGTAGTTCTATATAAGGAACCCCTTACATACATTAAAGAGGAGGAATTGAAGAGCAAAGAAACTATAGTCCATTATTGCCATAGCTTGCATATACTTGAGTCTGCATCCCTTTGTCCCTTTGGATAACTTTGTGTTCTTCCCAAGATTTCCTTTTCTTGTGAGATTTATATCAAGAGACAGAGGATTGAGGTGGTGGAGGACTCGGTTTCTCCGGTTCGCAAATGTGCCGACAGAGGTTGCCACTTGTGTAATCTCTAATTTGATTAATAGAAATATCTTTTCATGTCCTATAATGTGCATTTGAATGAATACTGAATCCATGGATATGTTTAATTGCTTATACATTGTTTATTATATATGCTAGAGTATATCTAACACCATATTATATAACATGCTTGTCTTGTTTGTTGTTGTTGAGAGCGAATTGCTAGCGCAAACGAGATTGGAAAAAGCTCAACAAGGATCTACTTCAACCGTCCAGAATAAGCTATTATTCGAGGTCCCTTAGTGTTAGATGTTTGTTTTCTCTTGCATATTGGGAAAGTATTGATTTCTCATGTCTAGTTGTCTGTTGTGGTACACCCCAAGCCATAGGAAGTTTCTCTACATAACATCAAGCTATAGGATTTTATGAAATTTTTGGTTGTTTTGGCTCCCAACCAAAACTTCCTCTCAATATAACTATATACTCGTTTATGTGGAAAAAAAATCTCTAGCACACAAAAAATTTCATTGATTTTATTAATAAATACTTCAAAATATAAAATTCCCCCAACTAACTTACATAGTGGGTATTCCAAAATAGTGTATTTAGTGATTGTGTAGCAATTTTATCAAACAAAAAACATTCATTGCCTATGTTGTTGGATCAAAAATATAGTCTCTCTTCTATGTATGTGTGCAATGTGTTTTTTTAATATCAAATGGCTTCCGTTATCTTCTTATTCGTGTGACCATTTCACACTTATTGCCTTGGAAAATTCAATATAAAGGACTTTTTGCACCTACTATGAAATGAATCAATGAAAATAACAAGTAAAATGGTTTGAAAGAAAAATGTTCTTTGTTCCTTAATTTGCTAAAATAGGGAAAAATACCATAACTTGTCTAATGAAATGAACACCCAAACTATGGGTAGGAGTTCTCCATTTCCATGTTACTTGCATGTTAAAAAAAAGTTCTTGTTCCACCAAAATAAGGTAATGGCTAACAATTTTTTGACACAATATTGATTGGCATGTGATTTGTCAACAAAGGTGTCATTGACAAAATGATGTTCAACATTAGAATTGGTTGAGATTTCACGTTGTTGTTGATTGGAATTTGTTGATGGAGATGTTGCGGTTATTGTTGAAGGAATGTCGACATTTTAAGCCTTAGCTTGGCTCATCTTCAAGACAAAGTTTGATGCCAAGAAACGTTTTCTCAAGATACTCGCTCCAAACTAGGATACAATAGAATTGGATGAGATTCTGCAGTGATGTTCATTGGAATTTGTTGATGGAGATGTTGCAGTTATTGTTGAAGGAATGTTGACATATTGATCCATAGCTTGGATCATCTTCAAGACACATTTCGATGCCAAGGTATTTTTTCTCAAGATACCCGTTCCAAACCGGGATACAATAGAATTGGTTGAGATTCTGTAGTGTTGTTCATTGGAATCTGTTGATGGATACATCGCAGATATTGTTGAAGGAATGTCGAAGTTTAGAGCCATATCTTAGCTCACCTTCAGGATAAACTTTGATGATAAGAAACGTTTTCTCAAGATACCTGCTCCAAATTGGGATACAATATAAATGGTTGAGGTTCCGCGGTATTGTTCATTTACATCTGTTGATGGAAATGCTACAATTATTGTTTAAGGAATGATGACCTTTTGAGCCATAGATTGGATCATCTTCAAGACAAATTTTGATGCCAATAAATGGTTTCTCCTTTGGGCTCATGACAGGGATAATATTGACAAATCATTGAGTATCTAAACAACCAATTCCATCGCAATAAATTCACCATGGATCTTGAAGAAAATAAATCCATACCCTTTCTTGATGTATTCGTCATGAAATAACAATATGGTAGCATAGCGCATCCGGTATATAGGAATAAAACACACATGGACCAATACCTCCATGCATATTCCCATCACCATCCAAGCCAAAACATGGGAGTGTTGAACACGCTATTCACTAGGTCCTTGAGAATCTCAAACTTTGACCACTTGGAGGCAAAAATAGAACACCTATGAAATTTCGTCATGCGAAATGGATACACATCCTCATAGATAAATAAACCCCTCAACAAAAAAAGGAATAGAAAGAAAAAAAAGAGTACAAAAAGGTGAGTGAAAGTGAGGCCTTTCCACCTTACATACAAGGAGTGACTAACAAAATAGATAAGCATCTATAATAAAAGAACATAACATATTTGTTTACACCTCTACACAGCCTCATAAAACACATAAAATCAATTAAAGATCCCATTGATCCTTATTTGCACAAAGGTGTGTATCATATTCCATGTGAATGTGGGAAGTCGTACATAGGGGAAATTGGCAGATATAGTCTAACAAGGGTTAAGGAACATAGAGCGGACACACGATTATATAGAATTCATAAGCCAACTATATTAGAACATTCTCACAAAACTAAGAATCTAATTAAAATAAAAAACATGAAAATTCTGGCAAAAGTTGACAATTATTCCAAACGAAGGATAAGGGAGGGCATTGAAATAGCTAAAAAACCTAATTTCCTAACCCGAGATGATGGATTCATTATAAGCTACACTTGGTTACCAACACTTACTTAAATTCTACGGCTTACTTATGATGAGCCAAAACCTTAAATCAAATAATTTTAATTAATTAATTAATTAATTAAGTTGGCTTATAATAAGTTTAAAACTTGGTCCTTGATAACATTGTTAGCTATAGTTTGGAAATCCATGGTTGTTATATATTTATAGATTTAGAAAGAGAGTAAGTTTTTTTGAATCATACTTTGTCCTAAAGATGAACCATGCTATGACTAGAAATATCGGATTCCTTCCATGATAATTGCAACATCTCCATCAACAGATGTCGATGTTCAGCATATAGCATGGTTGACAAAGAGGCAATCATCACTTGTGGTATCATTGAAAACAATCATTCATAGAGAGATGATCATCAACAACATAGTCATTGATGATAATGTTTTCAACATGAATCTCTTCAATAGGGGATTCCACCCTCGACATAACTGACGCAATGACTATGACCAACCAAGACCAATGACTAGTAGACACATCTCCTACATTTTAAACTTATAACTATTGTTAATTTGATTGCATTTTGTATCTTTCAATAGTTGATCCAAGTTTTGGAATCTCTAGCCTAAGTTCTTTTATTCTTATGGTGGATATTATTAATACTAGAAGGGGCACTATCCTTTATTGACTATAGCAATTTATGCTTATACTTTAAATATCTAATCATGGCTTTAGACTCAATGAAAATACATCATGCTTCAATCAAGATAGTCGGGTAAGGAGTATGATGTTTGATTTGAAAATTATACATTCTAATTTTCTTTTGTATGTTCTAAAGTTTATTCCAACTGTCACGATACATGATGAAAACTTAGACATCACAATCATACACAATAATTGAGATAAGTAAAATGCTAAAATAAAAATATAAAAATAAAAAATAAAAATAAAAAAACTCATTTTGGTTCGAAAGTTTAATATTTTTATACTGCTTTAAATACCATAAAAAGACCCTCCAACCATTAGTGGTTTTGAGTCTATACTCAATATTGTGATAATAGTTTAAATGACAATTGAAATTAATTCCTTAGTAAAAATGCACCTCTTGAAAGGTGTCATCACCATACACAATTAGAGGACATATTCTTTTCTTACATTTTTTATTATCGTAATCTTGATTTTATCAAGATTAATCATAAGCTCATTTTTTTGCAAAATTATTGGATAACTATGAGCTAATATGATAAAAAGTATTGTGTGTTTTTCCTTCACCTTTAAAATTAGAACGCAACTAGATATATATAGATGTATAATGCAAAAAACTAGAGATTATAATGTAGAATACCAAATACAAACACAATTGAAATGCAATGTTGTAGATTATAACCTTGTATTGAGATAATCCAATAGAAAAAAAATTCACTTACATCTTAAGTTGGAGTGACCTTGCATTTGAGCAAAGATCCAAATACAAAAATACTCAACTGAACAAGCCATATCCTTTTAGTTTTTTAAATAGGATTTCAATAGCCAAAATTTCAACTACTTGTGGTCACATCATTAATGAGTCTCAACTACCTAGTGCACCTTGATTAATGAAAATACCAATTTTGCATAAATTAATTATCTACACCTATCTAATGGGTCTTATTCAAAGGATATGGTTGCATACATTAATGACTAACTCCTGTGTAGCATGAAGTAGAGAGTTTATGGTAGGACCCTAACATTTCCTCCCCATTCAAGTTAAGAAGCATTATCCTCAAGCTTGAAGGTGAGGAAATTATAGTAGAATCATGGTTGGTTCTCATGTGGTATCTTCTAGTTGCATATATTTCCATTGGATCAATAAATCTTTGATTGTGCACTTGCACAATCAATGGTATTTGGTATCTAATGATGTTCCTAGTTGAGACAAATGGAACTCTCTTCATCAAGTTCTAATAACTTGATCTACACTTTACAATTTGTTTCACGACCTTCTTGAGGAAATACATATGAAAGACCAAATGAATTTTAGAGTGATTTTGGTAGAGCTAGCTTGTAGGCAACCTGTCCAATGCACTGTAAGATCTTATAGGGTCCATAGAAATTCATTGATAGTTTTTGGTGGGGTTTATTTAAGTCTCACGTGTCTCAATATTTGATGGTATTGGTATATTTGCTTTTGTCCATGTGTGTCTTATGGTTATTCTTAGCCATTGATGTTCATGTTACAATCATTTTTAGAATCTATAATCAGATCAAGTAAGGAAAGGGATGCTTGAGCCTTGAATAAGGATGAAGATTTGAACACAACTTACTAGAATATATAAGTCATCGACAATATCCTCTAAAAACATGTATTAGGGGGGATTGTATATGCTTAGGGTTGTTCCATAAAACCGTCGATGATAAATCGTTAGGACATAATATATGGGAGGATATGATTCCACAAGTGGGGGTAGTGAGAGGGGCCTAAGGGAAAAGAGATTTAGTGAATTTTAACTAAGATCTTAGGCTCTTGATTATAAATTTGAATTAGTGATATATCAGAAGTCCTCAAACCCATGATTATTAGAGTTGAATTAATTAACTTTGTTTTATATTAACCTAAGCTTGGAATTAAAGGGGCAAATTATACTCGTCGCGAGGACCACATGGAGAATTATGAACATTTGGATATAATGTGGGAATATGGGGATAGATAATCATATTTTATCATTGATTCTTGCTTGCATGAACTAGGTTGGAGAAAGAGAGGAAATAAAATTTATTCCAAAAAAATTGGGGAATGTACTTTCGTGCATAGATTATGCTATTGCCATTGAAAAGTTTGATATTGATTATTGTGTTGATTAGAGAAGAAAATATGGCCTACATATGAGAATCCTTGGAATCCTAATAGTGAGATTCCCTATCCAACCTATGCCAGAGCACTAGAATGGAATTGGGATAGCTTAACGGAATCCTTGTGGAGGAGGTTATCCCATTTCTAGTGTTGTGTTATCCCGGTTTTTATTAGTTGTGAAAATTACAAGCTTCAAACAAAATTGCGCTGTATTTCCTACCACTTAACTTGTGGCCTATCGATGTTACCATTGAGATTTGCCTTTTTTATGAAATTGTTGTATTACAATCATCAAGAAAGAAATAGTTACTTACTTTAAGATATCAAGAAAGAAATAGTTACTGGCTTACGCCTATTCTTGAGATCGAGTATGCAAACATTTAGATTAATGGTTGGAAATTATTGAAATTACAAGAGCATTACGAGATTGTTGTCTTATGCCTCTTTTTTAGTTTTTATTAATTGTGGTAATGACAAGATTGAAATAAAATTGGGTGGAAGTTATATTTTCCAGTTAACTTGTGGCCATGTTGGATATCATTGAAATTGCAGGAAAAAAACAATACAAAAGTATTATCATACTGTTGTTTTACTTCTTTTTCCAGTTTTTATTAATTGTGGAGATGACAAGTTTCAAATAAAAATGGGTTGTATTTATTTCCACTTAACTTGTGTCCTATCGATGTTCACTGGCCAGAAGATAAGTTGTTGTGCTAGTTCTTAAGTATAAAAACAAGATAAGAGTCATTCTGAATATAGCTTGGAGGTTGTCATTCTAGAATCACCATGAAAGAAAACTGATTTAAGATCCTTGAATGGACCTTCCACTTATATGAATCCGCAAGGGATATAACAAGTTTGATGGAATTCGTTTTGGTTACAAGGGAAAATACTTTAGTATAATCAATTCCTTCTACATGATAAATTCCTTTAGTAACTATTCAAGTCTTGTGTCTTTAAACACTTCTATCTGATTCATACTTAGTTCTATACATCCATTTACATATGACAAGTTGTATTCCTTTAAGAAGAGGTACAAGATCCCAAGTATAATTCGCCACTAATGATCAATATTCTTCATTCAATGTTACATCTCAATATAGATGGCCTAAAACTTCTGCGAATATTTTTGGATCATGAGGCCCTGGTACTTGATCCAATGTATGATGTCGATCTAAATGTTCATTAGCAATATTATCAACCTCTTCTCATGTTGCATGGACCCATTTGAGAATCTCTTAAAAGTGTTAGCTCAAGGTCATGTTCACCAAAATCAACTAAGGGGGGTGAATAGGAAGAGGTGGATTCTCATTGTCATTGTCATCATTTGAAGAAAAAACTAGAATAGGAGCACTAGGAAACAAGTTGGGAATATAATATGGCACATTTATCAAAGATGGCTAGCAGGTCGAAGATGACAAAAATATTGAATTAGATATGTAAGATGAGATACCTGCATCAAACTTAGACATCTCACCTAATAATATTTTCATTTGAATGAGGTTAAACAAGTATATAACTTTTAACATCTTTAAAATATCCAACAAAAAATGCACTTCTCACTCTTAGATTGTAATGCTTTCCTTTTCTCATTAAGAATATGAGCCGAAGTTTCACTACAAAAATCAATTATGAAGTACATCTAAGATGAAACTTACATTAAATATTTCAATTACCAACCAATTCAAGGTACGTGATTTACTTAAACCTAATTATCATAATCTTTACTTCATGAGCATTCATTGATTATCATTATCTTTACTTTATAAACATTCATTGACATTTCAAAATTGAAAGTTTTATTTATTTATTTTATATTTCATATTAAATTTCAAACTTTTCAATATACAACTAACATCGTTGAAATAAACATTTGACTTATAATATAATTTATTTCAACTATAGACTCATAAATGTTTATATAAAATAAAAAAATATTCAAAAGAAATTTTAAAAATGACATTTTCATTTTCTTTGTGTAATTAGGTTTGATGTTGAAAATATAAAGAACTGATAATTTCATTTATATTCATATTATATATATAGGTTTTATGAGGATGATTGTTGAAGTGAATAACTCTCGATTTGATTTATTTCATTGATAAAACATTAATTTACACATTGAATATGATGGTTGAGTTTTATATTCCAACTATTTGTTTCACTTTTCTATTTGACTTTTCAATTTATTTACTATTTACATTATTTACATTATTTATGGAACCATAATCTAAGGATTAGGTTTCCAACTTTTCCCCTCTTAATTTGAATGGGTCTTTGTGAGTCCGAGCATGGTTCTAAATCTTTTAAACGTTTCTCGTCCAAGTTCTTCGGTGAAGATGTTGGCAAATTGCTCATTTACGGAAAATGTCATTAATGCATTGTCTTTGCCTTTACATGATATCGAACCAAATTGTACTTTGTGTTGATGTGCTTAGTTTGATCATGAATCTGGGTTTCTTTGACAACTTGATTAAAGAAGTGCTTTCAATCCATAAGGGAGTGGAATTTTCTTGCTTCCCCTGCAAATATTCAATTATGTTCTTGAGCCACACAATCTCTTTTGCTGCTTCTGCAATCGAATATGTTGGAACTGACTATTTGTGTGAACACCAAAAACTAGTTGTCGATCCAAGACTCATTGTGTATGTAGAAGTGAACAATCCTATATTTTTGTCGACATAAAAGTCTAAATCAATGCACCCAATGAGTTTGAAGTATGCCATCTTAGTGTACTTTAGTCCAAAGTCTTGAGTCCCCTTTAAGTATCTTAGAACTATTTTTGTTGCGGACCAATATCCTTCACAATGTTTGTGCATGTATCTGGAAAGAATTCCAACAACAGAAGAAATAAATGGTCTAGTAGTGGTAAAGTAGATAAAAGATTCCTACAAGATGTTCACTAGTTTGTTGCATCCTAAAATTATTTTCCTTCACTTGGTGTAGGATTCAACTTTTGTTCCATTGGATTTGAAAGAGGGTTGCATTCTGTAATGCAAAATTCGCTCAACATTCTCCAACATAATTTTTCTGAGATATGAACATGTACTTAGGATGTTGAGTTACTTCAATTCATAAGTAGTAATGAGGATGTCCCAAATCAGTCATTTCAAAATATTTCTTCAAGTCTTTTTTTATGGATGCTATATATCTTCATTGTTCCATGTCATCAAAGATCATCTACATATACAACAAGAAATAAAATATATCTTCCAATTTTCTTCATGAACAATGTTGCATCATCAAGATTATAATGCTTGAAATTTATCTTTAGAAGATGCTCGATTATCTTTTCATACCATGCTTGTGGTGATTGTTTTATGCCATACAAGGATCTGACAAACTTGCATACCTTTTGTACTTGTCCCTTCACAACAAAACCTTCTGGTTGAGATATCAAGACATGTTCTTTCAAGTCTCTTATCAAGAAAGTTGTTTTACATCCATTTGGTGAATTTTCCACCCATTTTGTGTTGCCATGGAGAGAAAAGTGTTGACGGTAGCCCATTTTGTTGTGGGGAAGAATGTTTCTTCATACTCAACTCCTTCTTTTGTGTATATCATTTTTCCACAAGCCTTGCTTTGCGTTTGTTAAGTGAGCCGTCTGATTTGTATTTGTTGTTATATACCCACTTACAACCAATTAGTTTGGTTTCATTTGGAGGGTTAACCAGCTTCCAGGTTCCATTATTTATTAGTGCATCATATTCATTTTACATAGCCTCTTTCCATTCATCACATTCATCTTCTTATATAAAGGAAGTTGTTTCAAAGTTAGTAGATAAATTCAATTCACAATCAAATGAGATATCCATGTAATCAACTGAGTTATCTACTTCTCCTCCATCATATTGTATTTTTGAGTTTCTCCTTCTTGTCTTTCTGACTTCATCTAGATGGATACTTTCAAGTGTATTTATGGCCCATTTTGGAATCTTCTTTGAAGGTCTAGTTGGATCAGTTAGAGTTTATTCATTCTCTTCAAGGTTCAATCTTCCAATCCTCTCAGTAACATCATCCAGTTCAGGTGAAGTGGTGGGAACTTCTTCTTCATGAATATCTTCATGAGGGGGGTGTTGGTGCTTGAAAATTAAATTCCAAAGATTGGTCGTAGTCCAATATTAGGACTCCCCCTTCAATATTTGGAATTTCATTATCAAATTCAGAATTTGTCTTTAGATGGGAAAACTTGTCCAGACAATCAAGTTTTCTTTCAATAGACATGTCATTTTTATTAGTTTCAAGAAAAATGACATCTTTGGAAACACAAAATTTCTTGTTTACCTCATCATAAATACGATATGACTTGAAAGTTTCTGAATATCCCAAGAAAATGCATCTTCGACTTCTAGCACCAAGTTTGTTTCTTTGTTCCTTTGGTATCAAGGCATAACAAGTTGAACCAAAAACTCTGAGATGTCTAACTGAAGGAAGGCGGCCAAACCACATTTCATGTGGAGTCTTGTCTTCAATGACCTGAGATGGAGTTATATTTCTCGAATGGATTTATATTTCTCAAACATGTTGCACATTCTATTGCATCACCCCAAAACATTAGTTTCACATTCTTAAAAAACATCATTGATCTTCCCATATTCATTAGTGTTCTATTCATCCTTTCTGCTACATCATTTTGTTGAGGATTATAAGGAACTGAAGTTTGATGTGTAATTCCATGTTTGTAAATATAATATTAAAATTCATTAGAGGTGTATTCTTTACCATTTTCATATTGAAATGTACCAATGTGATCTTGTGTTTGATTCTCTATGCATGCATGAAAGTTCTTGAATGTTTGAAATGCTTCATACTTTGTCTTCAATAAATATACCCAACACATTCTTGAATAATCATCAACAAAGGTCATGAGGTACTTATTACCTTGCAGAAGGAATAGGCATGGGGACACATAAGTCAGAATTAATCAATTCTAACTTTGTACATGATAGATGCACCGAGAGGAGAATCAATTCTAACTTTGTACATGATAGATGCACCTCACTCCTATTGATGCAATTACTGCTAGCATAGATCCATCATAAAACCATATCAAGCATCAAGAGGGATCCAATTTCTTGAGGTGTAAAATTTTTTATTTTAATTTTTTTACACATAAAAAATAAATAATCACGAGGATTAAATTGGCATTAGCATAATATATATGCAATTTTCATTGAAACACCTGTAAATTTTTTAAGCCGACATTTTTTAATCTTTTGTTTTTTAATTTTAATATCACTTTTTAATTTGTTGTTATTAAAATATGTCATGTTACATAACATTACGTGATAACATCTCTCCCATATTGGGATGTATAACACTTCTTTGCTCTAAGTGCAATTATTTTGATGAGTTACAAGGTTAGGAAGGTTCGTATTGTAACAAAAAAATTTAAATTGAGATCTTATGTGGATGTATGTTAGGAAATCTAAGAGGAAGTGCTTTTCATCCTCAACACTCATAGTCTCAAAAATATGACAAATATTTTTAGCTCGCGGAGTTTTACGAAAGGTCCAATGCCCTATTTCACTATGAAACTCATGAATGTCTTGATATGCCGACTATACTGAAAGGGTAGAAAAGAAGTACATATTGATTAAGAAAAAAAGATCTATGCTTAGCCACCATTTTACTACAATTTGTTTTTGTTTGACTATAATTGATATACTATCGTCTTTATACACAAGCTTCCATTCTTATTTTCATTGACGGAAGACCTATGGAAAAGTAATGGGTGAAGGGATATGAGAAATCCCCAAAAGTAGAACCTAGAAGCTTTGTGCTTTATGACTCATATGCATGGAAAAGTAATGGGTAAGGGATATGAGAAATCCCCAAAAGTAGAACCTAGAAGCTTTGTGCTTTATGACTCATGCATTTCATTCAAGATTATGTTTCATATTGTTTTGTGCTTTATAGTGATAATTGATATTTTATAGCTGTAACATTTCATGGTAGCCATGAGGAGTGGTGATTGAAGTAGGATATTCAATTTTCCTCCTACAAGGGAAATGTTAGTTGTCCTTGCATTGATAGTGACAATTACCTTTTTATGATGGGAATAGTAATACAAATCCAAGTTGTCCAGAGATTTTGCAGAGTTTGTTTGAGGCTGATGCGAATATGCATCAGATTTTTTGTAAATAGTTCTAGGGTTAAGGTTGGTCCATCTGTGCAACTTTTTATAGAGGAGTTACTGTATATGAACGGAGGAGACGGAATGGATCCATACATGGCCTATATTTTTCTTTGATTTCCTTCCATGCATTGAAACACAATAATGGAATCATCACATAACAGACACTATAATCATGTCAATCAACAAATGTAGTATGTATGCCTCTGCTTCTACGTGCATGATTAGTCTTAATATATATTAAATGTTATAAATTGTTGTAATTTAAAAAATCGATTAAGATTCTCCCTTCCACGGTTTCAAATAGTTACACGTACCATATTTATATTTATATTTTTCATTTTTTAATTAAAGTCAAGAATAGCTCCACATGTATATTAAAATAATAATGGAAAAATATTTGTTAAAGTATTGTGGTATTTAATGATAATTTTTTTATAGTATTTTATTTTCATTATAAAAAACAATTATTAAAATAAATTATGTAAGTTTTTATTTATTTTTCTAAATCTTGGACAAGTTAGAATTAATATTTATTAAAATTAATAATCATTATTATAATTAAAACAGATTAAAATAACAATATTATTGCATTGAGAATAAACAGATTAAAATAACAATATTATTGCATTAAGAATATTTAGGTATATTGATTTATTTAAAAAAAGTTATTTAGAAATGTAGATTTTTCTTAATGTGTAAAAAATTTAAAGTAAAATTTGTTTACTTGGATTTCTCATGGTGTTTAGACTTCCTTGAATGGATCAACAAGATTATACTTAAATGCATCTTGATTATACTTAAATGCATCTTCATTAAGATTTAAATAAGCTTTAGTTAAGCAGATATTAGTTTTTTTTTTTTTTTTATTAAATAGTATTTGTTTTATATTTATAATAGTATTTGNTTGGTGGAGGCCAATCATAGGCCAATCATAATCAAGATGCATTTAAGCATAATAAGATACAATGACCATGAAATGAATCTGGAGTGTATACTTGTTAGACTCGAGTTAATCTTGTCAAATCTGACCATTGTATCTTGTTATGCTTAAATGCATCTTGACTAAGATTTAAATAAACTTCAATTAAGTGAATTTAAGCTTTTTTTTGTTTTTTGTTTTTTCAGGTATGAGTGTTTTTAAATTAAATAGTATTTGTTTTATGTTTATATTAATTAGTTTAATGTTATGTTATATTATAAAATGATAACTATAATGATTTGGTAATTAGTTTAATGAAAGCAACCTCTCTAGACATCAACAATATGTCATTTTTTCATTGACCTTTTCATTTAATGTATTATTAACTCATATTTTCTTTGATCTTGTTCAGTTAAATTGTTATTGTATTGCATGTTAACTTGGCTACTGCCAATTCGTTAGGCTGATCTCTAGCTCGAACACTTTCTGATCACTTTTGTTCACAACTTTTGCTCTCTTTGCAATGACTCAATCATCTATACCTGCATTTCATTCACTTTCAACAATTCAAAGTGCCTATGTATTTTTGGCAACCAGTTATTATATTCCCCTCCTCCTTTTTCGTGCACTTGTGTGATATGTGTGTCATATAGCTGTCAAAGCCTTTTACTCTACTCCTCATTCTTTTGATCAAGTTTACCTTCTCAACATTTGATTAACACATGCTACTATCTGCCTGACTCCTCTGGTAGGATTTTATTTAGTTGTTCCAGCTGATTAATCTTGTCTTCCAATGTTACATTTTTTGGATTGTTTGTTTAATTAACTGGAGAGATTTGGCTTACGTATTATGTATAAATAGAAACCCTATCAAGTAGTTGCGCCGACAATGGTATGACTTATTGGACTAATTTTTAGGATTATTTATTTATAATTATGTGTAATTTTAAGGACTTTTTATTTTTATTTTTATTTTCATATGTACTCAAAAACTCCTCCATAGAATCCAACTCTTTGGACAAGTGTTTTAAATTTTTGTATAATTAAAAATATTTGCTTACATAGTTTATTTTAAATTTTATATAATTAAAAGGTATAAAGTCACGGTAAATTTTTCTTCTTCTATATTTTTTAATATTTCTTTATGCTTATTATATTTGATATTTTCCTTTTTTTTATTCTTTTTATATGCTAAATAAATTTGGAAATAAAATTGATTCTATACTGATCGTCATTTAAATTAAAAATATTTGCAGTTATCTTTACGTAAAATATGTCAAAAACACTTTCTAAGTAAAATATCAAATCCTTTATAAGTGTAAAAATTCTGCCACACAAAGAGTGGTACACTAGTAGGTGTAGGGGTACCCGAAATATGGTTGAAGCCTTCACCCTCTACCTAGGCCTTCCACTCATTAGGGAAAGAGGAATAAAATCAGTAAAAGTAAATGGGGATTTAATGGTGGTCATCAAATTCTTGTGCTCGGGAGCCAAATAAGACTCAACACTACCAGCGAAATCATGAGAAGAGCGAACCTCTTATCCCAAACCTTCGAAACAATCTAATTTCATCATGTTCTAAGACATAACAATGGGAGAGTAGATATTTTGGAAAACAAGGGAGCCCCCCTTAAACAAGGGGTCCTCAAAAAAAAATGGAGTCTAATCATACTATATTGGACACCATAAATCCAACCCACTCGGCTCGTGTTCCAAGGAACTCTTCTCGGGGAGAGGATTGGCGGCAACATTTGGACATCATAGATATTAAATGGTTTATTGACGGGATGGGATATACAACTATCATTCGTGGGAGTGATATATCAAGCTTTGTTCCAAAGCTCATAACCCATGGCATACATTGGCGAATTCTCTCTCGATAAAGGTGGTTTACAGGTAACTATGGAACGTCCAGTTCGGCTTCTTGCTTGGTGACTAGCTTCTGCCATCAATTGTAGGAATTAGAAGAAATATTGGGGGCTTGATGGAAATATAGGGGGCATCAACTAGGTCAGATCGCATCAAGAGCATCTTCAATTGACAGATAATCCTGGACAAATAGTGGAGATGGCCTACTCCTGCAACATTTCAGAACTGCGAAGAGAATTCATAATCCTTTTAGAGGAGGTGAATGGATTTGAGTGTGTTAGCTCCATCATCTCCAGAAACCATCAGGAAAAAAATTTGGAAATTGATCATACAGTGGAAGAAATTAAAGGGCTCGTGGACGACCAGGAGAATAGGACTACATGTCTAGAAGATAGTTTTAACACTCACCTTCAAGTTCTAGACTTGGACTTGACTCCCAACAATGCGACGTCAACTACTTCCAAGTACAATGGATCTGCTCCTCCCCTCAGGTGGACACAACTATGGATGGTGACATCAATGATCAATAAGACCCATCTCAGGTGGACACAACTATGGATGGCGAGATCAATGATCAACAAGGCCCATCTCAGAAGCAATAGGGATTTTTTAGACTGTAACATGATATGTGTTTTAAATGTATTTTTGTATTAAGCTAATTTATCAGAAATTGTTGTATGTGGGGTTATGCTCCTTTTTTGAAGAATGCAAGATGGTCTAGTATATACATTACCATTGTTGTTTTTGTAATAGCTTCAAATTAATTAACATTAGCAAGTTATAGGATTTTATGTAAATTTTGGTTGTTTTGGCACCCAAAATTCCTTTTAATATAACTATCTATTTGTTTATGTGGGAAAAAAATCTCTAGCATGCAAAAATTTCATTGCTTTTATTAATAAATAGTTCAAAATATAAAATTCCCCCAACCAAATTACATAGTGGGCATTCAAGAATAATGTATTTAGTGACTATGTAGCAATTTTATCAAACAAAAAACATTCGTTGCCTATGTTGTTGTATCAAAAACATAGTCTATCTTCTCTCTTTGTATGTGTGCAATGTGTTTTTTTAATCTCAAAAGGATTCCTTTATTTTCTTCTTCATGTGACCTTTTCACACTTACTACCTTGGAAAATTTAATATAAAGAACTTTTTGCACCTACTATGAAATGAATCAATGAAATTAACAAGCAAAATGGTTTGAAAGAAAAATGTTCTTTGTTCCTTAATTTGCTATAATATGGAAAAATACCATAATTTGTCTTATGAAATGAGCACCCAAACTATGGCTAGGAGTTCTCCCTTTCCATGGTATTTGCATGTCAAAAACAAAGTGCTTGTTCTACCAATAAGGGGATATAAAAATAGAATGGTTGACACAATGTTGAATGCCATGTGAGTTGTCAATACAGGTGTCATTGAAAAAATGATGTTCAACATTCGAATTGCTTGAGATTTCATAGTGTTTTTCATTGGAATTTGTTGACAGAGATACTGTGGTTATTGTTGAATGAATGTCGACATTTTTATCCATAGCTTGGCTCATCTTCAAGACAAAGTTCGATGCCAAGAAACGTTTTCTCAAGATACCTACTCCAAACTGGGATACAATAGAATTGGAAGCAATTCCGCAGTGATGTTCATTCATTTTTTGATGGAGATGTTGTGGTTATTGCTGATGGAATGTTGATGTCTCAAGCCATAGTTTGGCTCATCTTCAGGACAAAGTTCGATGGCAAGGAATGTTTTCTCAAGATACCTGTTCCAAACCGGGATACAATATAATTGGTTGAGATTCTGCAATGTTGTTCATTGGCATATGTTGATGGATATGTTGTGGTTATTGTTGAAGGAATGTAAACGTTTCGAGCCATATCATAGCTCACCTTCGGGACAAACTTTGGTGCCAAGAAATGTTCTCTCAAGATACCCACTCCAAACTGGGACACAATAGAATTGATTGAGATTTTGCAGTGTTGTTCATTGGCATATGTTGATGGAGATGCTACGGTTATTGTTGAAGGAATGTTGAAATTTCGAGCCATATTTTAGATCATCTTCAAGACAAAGTTCTATGCCAAGAAACATTTTCTCCTTTGGTCTCACGATAGAGAGAATATTGAAAACATTGTTGAGTATTTAAACAACCAATGCCATTACAACAAATTCACCATGGATATTGAAGAAGATAAACCCCTACCATTTCTTGATGTGTTAGTCATGGAAAAACAAGATGGTAGCATAGCACATCAGTTATATAGGAATAAACCATAGATGGACCAATACCTCCATGCATATGCTCATCACCATCCAAGCCAAAAGATGGTAGTTTTAAACACACTATTCACTAGGACCTTGAGAATCTCAGACTTCAACGACTTGGAGGAATAAATAGAACACCTATGAAATGTATTCATGAGCAATGGATACACATCCTCACAGATAAATAAACCCCTCAACAAAAAAAGAATAGAAAACAAAAGAAAGAGGACAAAAGGTGAGTGAAAGTAAGGCCTTTCCACCTTACATACAAGGAGTGACTGACAAAATAGGTAAGCATCTATAGAAAAAGAACATAACATCTGTGTTTGCACCTCTACACAATCTTAGAAAAATCATAAAATCATTTAAAGATCCCATTGATCCTGAGTTACACAAAGGTATGTATCATATTCCATGTGAATGTTGGAAGTCATACATAGGGGAAATTGGAAGATATATTCTAACAAGGGTTAAGGAACATAGCATGAACATATGATTATATAGAGAGCATCCAATTAAAATAAAAATCATGAAAATCTTGGAAAGAGTTGACAATTGTTCCAAAAGAAGGATAAGGGAGGCCATCAAAATAGCTAAAAAACCTAATTTCCTAAACAGGGATGATGGCTTCATTATAATCTGCACTTGGTTACCAACGTTTACTTAAATTCTAGGGCTTACTTATGATGAGCCAAAACCTTAAATCAAATCATTTAAATTAATTAATTAATTTGGCTTATAATAAGTTAAAAACTTAGTCCTTGATAACATTGTCAACTATACTTTGGAAATCCATGGTTGTTATATATTTATAGATTTATAAAGAGAGTAATTTTTGGGGAATCGTACTTTGTCTTGAAGTTGAGCAAAGATATGGCTCAAAACATCGACATTCCTTCAACAATAACCACAAAATATCCATCAACAAATGTTGATGTTTAACATATAAGATGGTTGACAAAGAAAGTCATTGAGAGAGAGGTAATCATCTCTTGTGGTATCATTGAAAAAAATCATTCATAGATAGGTTATCATCAACAATAGAGTCATTGATGATGATGTTGTCAACATGAATCTCTTCAATACGGGATTCCACCCTTGACATAACAGACACAATGACTATGCCAACCAAGACCGATGACTAGTAGACACAACTCCTACATTTTAAACTTATCAGTATTGTTAATTTGATTTCATTTTTTATGTTTCAACAGTTGATCCAAGTTTTGAAATCTCTATCCTAACTTCTTTTATTCTTATGGTGGCTATTATTAATGTGTTATTAATACTAGAAGAAATGATAGGGATGCTACCCTTTCTTGACTAGATCAATTTATGATTATATTTTAAATATCTAATCATGGCTTTAGACTCAATGAAAATAGATCATGCTTCAATCAAGATAGTCGAGTAAGGAGTATGATGTTTGATTTAAAAATTATACGTTCTAATTTTTGTGTATTTTCTAAAGTTTATTCCAACTGCCACGAGACGTGATGAAAGATTAAACATCACAATCATACACAATAATTGAGATAGCTAAAATGCAACAAAAAAAAAACTTATTTTGGTTTGAAAATTTAGTAAAAACCATAAAAATACACTCTGACCATTAGTGGTTCTCTACTTAATATTGTGATTCTAGTTTAAATGACAATTGAAATTAATTCCTAAGTAAAAATACATAACTAGAAGACATATTCTTTTCTTACATTCTTAATTATCATAATCTTGATTTTATCAAGATTAATGATAAGCTCATAATTTTTGCAAAATCGCTGGATAACTATGAGCTAATATGATAAAAAGTTTTTTATGGTGTTCCTTAACCCTTAAAATTATAACACAACTAGGTATATAGAGATTTATAATGCAGAAAACTAGAGATTATAATGTAGAATACCAAATACAAATACAATTGAAATGCAATGTTGTAGAATATAACCTTGTATTAAGATAATCCAATAGAAAACAATATTCACTTGCATCTTAAGTTGGAGTGACCTTTCATTTGAGAAAAGATCCAAACACAAAAATACTCAACTGAACAAGCCATATCCTTCTAGTTTTTTAAATAGGACTTCAATAGTCAAAATTTCAACTACTTGTAGTCCCATCATTAACAAGTCTCAACTACCTAGTGCACCTTGATTAATGAATATATACTCATTTTACATTAATTAATTATCTACACCTATCTAATGGGTCTGATAGTTTGTCTTAAGATCTCATTAGATTATCTAGCATCTTTATCTCAAATAATAACAAGTACATCAAGATGCATAAGATATAAAAGATACATGAGACACAAAGATTTTCACCGAGGAAACCATAAAGGAGAAAATCCTGCAAACTTCATTAGAATAGTAAGATGATCAAAGCAATAATAAGAAGTATTCAATGGCTATATATCTCTCCTCGTCTGGTTGTCTCTCTCTCTCATTCAAACTTGAGAGTGTGAGTTGTGTGTATAAATCAGGGAGAGCGCCTCCCTATTTATACCCTTTTAAGCATGGGGGATTCACGTTGTTGAGCAATATCTTATCACGTTCATTCATAAAGGGGTTTTTTAATTGTGAAAGATAAGGTCAATATATTGTAGGTATTGGGGGGGCGGGGAATAGGGTATGGAGAATTTCAGCGGGGAAACCATAAAGGAGAAAATCCTGCAAACTTCTTTAGAATAGTAAGATGATCAAAGCGGTAATAAGAAGTATTCAATGGCTATATATCTCTCCTCCTCTGGTTGTCTCTCTCTCTCTCTCATGTGAACTTGAGAGTGTGAGTTGTGTGTATAAATGAGGGAGAGTGCCTCCCTATTTATACCCTTTTAAGCATGGGGGATTCACCTTGTTGAGCAATATCTTATCACGTTCATTCATAAAGGGGTTTTTTAATTGTGAAAGATAAGGTCAATATATTGTAGGTATTGGGGGGGCGGGGAATAGGGTATGGAGAATTTCAGCGGGGAAACCATAAAGGAGAAAATCCTGCAAACTTCTTTAGAATAGTAAGATGATCAAAGCGGTAATAAGAAGTATTCAATGGCTATATATCTCTCCTCCTCTGGTTGTCTCTCTCTCTCTCTCATGTGAACTTGAGAGTGTGAGTTGTGTGTATAAATGAGGGAGAGTGCCTCCCTATTTATACCCTTTTAAGCATGGGGGATTCACCTTGTTGAGCAATATCTTATCACGTTCATTCATAAAGGGGTTTTTTAATTGTGAAAGATAAGGTCAATATATTGTAGGTATTGGGGGGGCAGGGAATAGGGTATGAGGATTTTATAAGTATTGGGGGGTACAGAAAGGGGTTTCTAGTAAAAATAAGGAATATATTGTAAAAAATGGGGTTTTTAATTAGAAATATGTATTGGGAGGGGGGGGTAAACAAAAGGATTTTTGTAACTAATTGTCAATATCTAGTGAAATTAGGGGTATTCTTTAATATCCTGTTAAGAACCTGTGTCAACCCTCCTATTTATTTTGTTAGTGTATTTTAATGGACGCTTATGCTTTGTAAGTCATCCCGTTAGTATGTTGTATTATCCCACATTCATGGGTGATTAATAATTGATGTTAAGTCGTCCAGCTAGTATGTTGTATTATCCCACATTCATGGGGAGTAGTAGTTGTTTACATTAGACTTAGTATATAACCAATTGTTGAGGCCGATGAAATCATCAAAGAGTTATTTTGTATTGAGCTTGCTCAAAGGAGGTTGCCCCTTGAAGTGGCCTGCGATTAATAAAATCTATTCTATGATCCATTATTTCTTTCATGTCATGCAGTCTCATTGTTTATTGCAGGAGTCTCTCCACATCTGGTATTAGAGCACTTTCCTTGGCACAAGTGGGAAATCTTTTTTTGGGGGGAAAAAATGGGCAAAACTAGATGACAAATTTTAGATCAATTTCTGAAACTTTATGCATATAATTAGAAGAAATAGGTGGAATATCTGAATTCCTTTTACAAAAATACGTAGTTTCAAAAAAAATCATCTCGTTTGGAGTTCCAGAAGTGGAGATATCGTGGAATTAAAATCAGCAATTTTTTAGAATTTCGATGACGGTCGCGAACATTGAAGAGCGAAAAGCTTTTGACCAGGTTCCCATATTTCTATTATGATTGAGTGGGTAGAAGCAGAGTAGTTGTTCATGTTCCATAAATAGGTTATAATAGAGATTCTAAGCAATATAGATCGGGTTATGTTCATTTTAAAACTTTCGTCTCAAAACCCCAGCTCTAATTACGGGTTTTTGGGCATTGGGTGGCATTTTTGCCACATTTTTTCTAGCACTATGATTATTGTAGTACTTCTTCTTCTTGCAGTGGTATTCTTCATTCGGATTAGGGAATAATCCCTATCTGCTTAACTGTGGGAAGTACTTAGGCATAGCCCTAAAACTCATTGTGAGGAGTACCATAGGAACCCCGAAGTAGTTGGCCATTGAGAGGACCTGCCAAGTGAAAGGGGCAACGACCCCCACTGGATTGACTAGATTCCCATCCATGTGGAAAACCCAAGAGTTTTCATTTGTGGCCAAGCAGTTAGCAGTTTTACCTGTGCTATGGAGTGAGGGGTACTGCCCCAATACACAAGCCGTCAAATAGCCTTGGTGGCCAAGTGAATCCTGTGAACCTTTAGGAAGTTGAATATACCTGGGGTCCATATCTATTTACACTTGATAACACACATAATTCCAGAACTGTCACATATCATTTCCTCCATTTCAAGTTGATAAAGCACAGCTTTCTAGCACAGACACAGATCATTTCTTCAGGGGAAAAAAAAGTGTAATTTTTTTTTTAGCCATATATTCTTTGCTTTAGCTCTGTTTCCCTTGAAACTTCACTATAACCCCTATAATACCATTCTGCATATTGCTTCCTTGAGGACCCTATCCTCAATTCCACTTCCTGAAACCCGAAATTCCACATTTTTCCACGGTGTTCGTTTTCCATTTCTGCTTCATTGTTCATCCATTGCTTTCACCCCACTTCTGCAATTCACCTTTTCTGCTTTCATGTCCCTCAGCAAGTGTTCAAAACCCAGTAGAACCCCAATTATCCACCTGAGTTTTTCCCAACTCAAAATTTTCCTTCTCTAAAGCCCTTTCCGTTTTTGTTTTTCTACCAATTTCCCTAAAAAAAATGCTTATGGTTGTCACCCGTGTAGGAACAAATAGACACATGGAAGAGGAAATTACCACCAACAATACCAAACTAGAAACTCTGGATCAAAAAATTCTCAGCTTCCATCCTCTGCATTCACCCATGAACAACCAATAATAGCATGGGTCTTCTACAGGAATTGGGTCCTCTTCCTCTAGCAACTTTCGTGGGTCGAAGCTTGATTTTCCTCACTTCAATGGTGATGATCTGACTAGATCTATTTATAGGGACGAGCAATATTTTAGTCTCCATAACACTCTTGATGTCAATAAAGTCTCACAAGCATCCTTTCATTTGGAACATGAATCCCTTCAATGGTTCTATTGGTACATAAAGGCTCATGAAGTGCCACAATGGACAGATTTATACCAACTCCTTTTGCATCGATTTGTCCCTCGTGGTTTTGATGACTTCATAGGAGCACTCACCAACCTTCACCGGACTAGCACTATTCGAGAGTATCAGACCAAATTTGAGAAATTGGTCAATCACACAAAAGGATTGTCTGATGCATTCTACAGGAGTTGTTTTATCAGTGGTTTGAAGGATACAATCCGATCTGAGGTTAACATGTTCTGTCCCAACACAATGATGTTAGAATAATCAACCCATAGTTAGCTACCTTAGACATTAATTTCATTATTTTTGTCTTATTTGCCTAGTTCATGTGTCCCACCTTATGCAAGTTGTCATTTACCTATCCATAGTGGTCAAACTTGCCTATTTTGACTCATGTAGCACTTGGGAAACCTCAAGGAATCAATTCTACTTTATTCCTGACCTCCTAGGCGCCCTTCTGCTTTTTCTGCTTTATTGACTGCTTTTTCAGTGCTTTAAGGCAATTGGGAAAGTTTGACTAGGTGAGCTTAACTAGTTTTTTGTCCTCCACATCCTCCACTCTTTTCTCCTTTGAAAAGCATGTATGAGTTGTAATTCCATCACTCTTTAGCTTTCCTAAGTGCTTTTTCCAATTCGTGAGCTCCATGACTGATTTGGAAACTACTTTATGCACCTATGGGGGAATTGCTTAATTTTAGTAAGCCTGCTTTTGACTAGATTCGAATTACCTACTCATGCATTCGAATCTCCTATGTAATTATTTAATGCAGCAACCTATTATGTTACAGGGTTGGCTATTGAACACTGAGTTAATACAATTTAGTGTTCAGCTCCATTTTCAGTCTCTTTTGTGAGTGATTTTGCATGATCAATTGATAATTGTTGTGAGTAAAATTGTTCTATCATTGGGTTCAATTTCCACATGGTATCAGAGCCATTATACATCGATTTCTCTCCTTCAAAATTGTTTTGCAGGTTCGACATCAGTGACTAGGAGCCTTCTACTGACAGCCGGGAAAATTTCTAAGTTATGGATCAATCTCAGAAGATCATCTTGACTCCCTTCAACTTCTTTGAATGGAAAGCAGAGATGGAGATACTGTTGAGAGCGAAAGGCCTCTACAGGGTGACTATGGCAATAGAAGCAGAGCCCAATGCAGCTACAGAGAAGATAAAATGGCACAACAGGAGGGATGAGGCTTATGGTCTCCTGTGTCTTAGTATTTCCAGAGACCTCCTTTTCCATCTTGATGGATTGACATCACCGAATGAAGTATGGGAGAAGCTTATTGATCTTTTTGGAAAGACAGATGAGATGAGGGGACATCAAATCGAAAATGAGCTGATTTCCCTGAGTCCCAATAGCTTTGAATCACTGCAACTCTATTTCTCCAAGTTCAAAGCACTTGTTTTGCAGCTAAAACAATGTGGGATCGAAAAGAAGGATGATCAGCTGGTCTTGGCCATTCTCTCAAAGCTTGGCCCTGACTATTCAGTATTTGTTTTGACCTTCTATGCCACAAAGTTGACAACTCGAACCTAGAAGATGCCTAGCCTTGCATATTTCATGGAATTTCTCACACAAGAACAGGACAAGCTGGTGATGATGGGAACCATCAAACCATCCAAAGACCAAGCTCTGGTTGCTGGAGATTCGAAGGTGGATTCAAAAAGAAAAAAGAAAGCTAAAAATCCACCTGAGCAAAAGAGAGACAAGAACAAGTCTCCAGAGGAGCCACAAGGTTCCAAGAAGAACTACCAGAAGAAGAAAAACAAAGGAGAAATGAGCAAGTGCACATACTACAATAAGGGCAATCACATTGAAAGCTCTTGTATGAAGAAGCAAATAGACATGCTGACCCAACTCCTAGAGAAGAATGGAATCTCCCTTCTAGACAGCTCAAAGAAGAGAGAAGGAGGATCAAGTTTAGATGACAGTGAGAGAGTTCATGCATTGGTTGCTAGCACATCAAGCTCACCCAGTTTTATCATTGATTCTGGAGCTTCAAGACACATGGTTTCGACCAAGGAGGCATTCTCCTCACTTGACATGTCGAAAGGACCACCTATAGTACTGGGAGATGACTCTCTCACTGAAAGTTTGGGCAAAGGGAGGATTGATCTTGATCATGGTCAGTTCAGCAATGTGTTGTATATGCCTGGTCTTGCCTACAACCTCTTATCAGTGTACCAGATGACTCACACTGGGTCTCCAAATAAGGTCATATTCTCCCTTGATGAAGTTGAGATCACAGAGATCTCAAGTGGTAAATTCATTGCAAAAGGAGTTGCAAATCATGCTCAAAGGTATACATGTTCTCACACTTCCTACCCTACTCAAACCTCTCTGCTCTTCTGATTCATGCTAATGAGGCAAGCAAGATTTGGAATGAAATATTTGGCCACCTAAATTACAAGTATCTTTCTGATATTAGTGAAAAAGAGATGGTCATAGGGTTGCCCAAGATAAAATTTTCCAAAGGAGTCTTCCAAGGTTGTATCCTAGGAAAACACCCAGAGCATAAATTTGAGAGAGCTAGTCATGAGAGAACCTCTGCACCCCTCGAGTTGATCCACATTGATGTTGCTGGCCCATTCCCTCATATCTCCATGAGTCTGGCCAAATATGCATTGACTTTCATAGATGAATTTTCCAGGTATTGTTGGGTTTACTTCCTGAAACACAAGTCTGAAGTTTTTGGCCTCTTCAAAGTCTTTAAGGCTTTGGTTGAAAACCAGTCTGGGAGGAAACTCAAGGTCCTCAGATCTGACAATGGTGGTGAGTATGTCAAGTCTGAGTTTATCAATTATTGTGTAGATGCAGGTATTCAGATGCAGCATTCTATCCCTTACACACCACAACAGAATGGTGTTGCTGAGAGGAAGAATAAATCACTGAAGGAGATGGCAACATGCATGATGGAGGCCAAAACTTTGCCACCAAAGTACTGGGCCGAAGATATCAACTGTGAAGCCTATATCTAGAATAGGGTGCCTCATAAACATCTTGATGGTATGACTCCTTTCGAAGCATGGAGTGGGCACAAGCCAGATGTGACCCATTTCAGGATTTTTGGCTCAAGGGCTTGGGCTAGAATTCCAACAGAAAAGAGAAAGGCTTTGCAGCCCCAAAGCCAAGAGTTCCTATTTGTTGGGTACTCTGAAGATTCAAAAGGGTACAAGCTGATAAATTTGAGCACAAACAAAGCCTTCATTGAAAGGTGTGTTCAGTTTCAAGAAGAACCCCTTGCAGCAGTGGAAGTTGGAGAAACTTCTTCACCACCTGAACCTCTGAAAGTAAGTGAAGAGTTTGTTGAACATGCTGATTCTGATATGTCTGATAGTGATGAGTTTATTTCAGACCCTAACATCCCTACAAGGCCAAAATGGGCAGCCAAGACACTACATGCAGCAGGAGAGCTAGTTGGGGATCCCAATGACCCAAGGAGGACTAGATCTCAATTTGAGAGTGATCTGTGCATGAAGGATCCTATGTTTGCTGAGAAATGATATTTGATGGTGGAATTAGATCCTAAAACATATGAATAAGCAGCAGGAGATCCAAGATGGCAAGCATCCATGAAGGAAGAGTTCAGCTCACTCCAGAAGAGCAACACATGGGAGCTAGTGGATCTTCCCCCAGGGAGGAAGTTAGTTCAGTGTAAGTGGTTCTACAAGACCAAATTTGCTGCTGATGGTTCACCTCTGAAGTACAAGGCCATATTGGTAGCCAAGGGCTACTCACATGTTCATGGCATAGATTACAATGAGACCTTTGCACCAGTGGCAAAGATGGATTCCATCAGGCTAGCCTTAGCCATTGCAGCCTCAAAGCAATGGGAGGTACATCACATGGATGTAAAGTGTGCCTTCCTAAATGGATATCTCACTAAAGAGATATATATGCAGCAGCCTCAAGGATTTGCTACTAACCCTTCTCTTGTGTGCAAGTTGAGAAAGTCATTGTATGGGCTAAAGCAAGCCCCCAGGGCTTGGTATGCCAAGATTGATAGCTTCTTGCTATCATTGAATTTTGATCGGTGCAAATCAGATCCAAATGTATATTTGAATTTAATTAATGGTTCATTAATGATCATTGTGTTATATGTTGATGACCTCCTCATTACAGGAAGCTCAAAGGATGAGATTGCTTCCTTGAAGGGTGCAATGAACCAAGCCTTCTCCATGACAGACTTGGGACTCTTAAGCCAATTCTTGGGGCTTGAGATTGCTCAAACCAAAGCTGGAAACAAGGTGCACCAGTCCAAGTATGCCTTGGATTTGCTGAACAAATTCAGAATGAAGGATTGCAAACCAAGCAAGACTCCTTTCCTTTCAGGAGTGAAGCTAGAAGAAGTTGATTCTTCACCTATGGTAAACAATACACTGTATAGGAAATTGATTGGATGTTTGTTGTATCTTACACATACTAGACCTAATATTTCTTATGCAGTAAGTGTGGCTTCTAGATACACGGATCAGCCTCATGAGATCCATTGGAAAGCAGCCAAAAGGATCCTTAACTTTGTTTGGGGAACAAGGACACATGGGATCTTCTATAAAGCAAAATCTGATCTTGATTTGATTGGATTTACTGACAGTGATTGGGCAGGTAATAGCATAGATAGAAAGTCCACATTAGGATATGTGTTCATGCTTGCAGAAGGGCCAATCAGCTGGTCAAGCAAGAAACAGAGTGTCATTGCACTCTCATCTACAGAAGCAGAGTACAGGGGAGTTGTTAATGCAACAACTCAATGTTTATGGTTGCAGGGTTTACTTGGAGAGTGTGGCTTCGAATCAGAGTACTCAACTACCATCTACTGTGATAACCAGAGTACCATTCGAATCTGTAAAGATCTAGTTCAGAATCAGAGAACCAAACACATTGATATCCATATGCACTACATCAGAGAGCTTGTGCATGATGGCACCATTCACCTACTCTTATGTTCATCTTCAAAACAAGTAGCTGATATCTTCACCAAAGCATTTTGTGAGAATACCTTCAAAAATCTCAAATCACTGTTGGGGATTGTTGATCATGCTGTGAAGCATGAGTGAAGACAAGATTTCCAAATTTTGTTTTACAGTCCATGTTTAAGGGAGGATTTTCCCATGTGATTTTTGCCTCTTTCCTTGTTTAAATGGACATGCAGTATGTAAAGGGTGACTAAGCCTTGTTGCTAGGCCCTATAATTTTCTGATATATTACTCATAAGTCAGGATTAAGGGGGGGTTTTAGAATAATCAACCCATAGTTAGCTACCTTAGACATTAATTTAATTATTTTTGTCTTACTTGCCTAGTTCATGTGTCCCACCTTATGCAAGTTGTCATTTACTTATCCATAGTGGTCAAAATTGCCTATTTTGACTCATGTAGCGCTTGGCAAACCTCAAGAAATCAATTCTACTTTATTCCTGGCCTCCTAGGTGCCCTTCTACTTTTTCTGCTTTATTTCCTGCTTTTTCAGTGCTTTAAGGCAATTGGGAAAGTTTGACTAGGTGAGGTTAACTAGTTTTTTGTCCTCCACATCCTCCACTCTTTTCTCATTTGAAAAGCATGTATGAGTTGTCATTCCATCACTCTTTAGCTTGCCTAAGTGATTTTTCCAATTCGTGAGCTCCATGACTGATTTGGAAACTACTTTATGCACCTTTGGGGGAATTGCTTAATTTTAGTAAGCCTGCTTTTGACTAGATTCGAATTGCCTCCTCATGCATTCGAATCTCCTATGTAATTATTTAATGCAGCAACCTATTATGTTACAGGGTTGGCTATTGTACACTGAGTTAATATAGTTTAGTGTTCAGCTCCATTTTCAGTCTCTTTTGTGAGTGATTTTGCATGATCAATTGATAATTGTTGTGAGTAAAATTGTTCTATCACTGGGTTCAATTTCCACAAATGATAGAAATCCTATGGTTGGATAAGTTGGTGGAGGACAAGATCAGGGTTCAGCAATGCCCCAAAGCCACTTTTGTTCCATTTAGAAATATAGTTTCCCAAAGACATCCAAACCCTCCAACTCCTAGACCCACTCCTATCAAGCATTTGTCTAAAGCCGAGATGTGGGAACGTAGGGAAAAAGGACTTTGCTATAATTGTGATGGGAAATTCACATGGGGACATCAATGTACTGAACAAAAGCTCTATCTCTTGTATGTGGTTTCTCCCCCTGCACTTGAAATTTGTGAAGCTGCTTAGGATCTAGTAGACGATCAGGTCGACATTCAGTAGTTGCCTGTTGACCCTCATTCTCATGACAAACACCCAGAGATATCTCTCCATGCATTACCCGAAGTCATCGCCCCACAAACCATGCAGGTCAAGGGTTTCTTCAAGAATATCCTTCTTATAATACTCATTGATTCTGGTAGCACCCATGATTTCATTGACCCTCAGATTGGCAAACAAGTTGATAGTTTTGTCCATCCTTGCTCCATATTTAAATTCATGGTTTCCAATGGGAGCACCTTACCTTGCAAAGGAAAGTGTCGTAATGTGTGTATCTCTATTGGATATTATAACTTGCATTCTAAGATGTTTGAGATGCCTCTAGGAGGATGTGATGTGATTTTGGGCACTCAATGGTTATGCACACTTGGACCCATCTTATGGAATTTTGTTGAACTGTGGATGCAGTTTTCAGTCAATGGGAACAAACACACATTCAATGTCTTGCAACCAGGTTCTCACAGCATCATCAGTTCACATCACATGGAAAATCTCCTTAAGACAAATTCACATGGTGTCATCTCTCAGCTCCATTTCATTCAAATGCAACCTTCAGTAGACTCAACTACTCCCTTGGATCTTTCATTCTGATGCACCCTTCAGATGCCTGATTTTTCCAAGCCCTTCACTCTTGAGAGTGATTCTTATGACAATGGACTTGGGGTTGTCCTCTTTCATGATGAACATCCCATTGAATTCATCAACAAATCCATTTCTGGAAATAATTTATCCACCTCTACATATGAGAAGGAAATGATGACTATTTTGCATGCAGTACAAAAGTAGTGGCCATCCCTCTTAGAGAATCCTTTCTGCATCAAGACTGATCACCAGAGTCTGAAATATTTCTTGGAACAACGGGTCTCATCCCCAACACAACAAAAATGGGTTAGCAAACTCAGGGATTATGACTATGAGATCACTTAAAATAAGGCTAAGGACAACCTTGTGGCGGATGCTCTTTTCCTCACATTTGATGCCCATGTTTCTCTTTCAGTTATTTCTATGCCTATTCCAACTTGGTTACACTCTATTCAGCAAGGCTATGTCAATGAATCCTCATTGTCAGAAATCATCCAACAGTTGGCCAGTAACCCTTCTGTGGTACCGCATTCATCTTGGGATGTATTTTCTCTGAGATACACGGGTGGTTTGGTACTTCCCTAAAGCATAGATCTTAAACATGAGGTATTTTACGAACTCCATGCTTCTCCATCGGCAAGGCACTTTAGGTTCATCAAAACATATGAGCTGTCACGACGTAAATTATTTTGGAAGGGGGTGCAATGAGAAATTCAACATATGGTTGTCAAATGTGCTCCTTGTCAGCACCACAAGGGTGAAACTACACTCCTTTCCAGATTGCTTGAACCTTTTCCCACCCCTACAACTATTTGGACATATATTTCAATGGATTTCATTTAAGGGCTCCCTAACTTTGGAGGGAAGACCGTAATCTTGGTTGTGGTGGATCGACTCTCCAAATATAGTCAATTTTGTGCTCTCAGCCATCCATATACCACCTCTTCAATCACACAAATTTTCATGGACCAGATATTCCTTCTTCATGGAATCCATTCTTCCATTGTCTCAGACCGCATGACAACTTTCACAAGTCATTTTCGCCTCACTGACACCAAACTACACATGAGTTCAGTTTATCACCCACCAATAGATGGTCCAACTGCAGTCATCAACAAATATTGGTAAACTTATCTTTGTTGTTTCACCTTTGAAGAACAACATCAGTGGGAAAAGTGGCTCCCTCTCGCTGAATGGTGGTACAATAATTCCTACCATACTGCATCTAAAATGACTCCATATGAAGTAGTTTATGGTCACGCAGCTCTAGTACTCCTTCCATCCACCCCCAACAATTCACTAGTTTAGGCAGTTGACATGGTTCTTCGAAACCGACATCAGATTCTTCACCTCCTGCAGGACAATCTTCACATGGCAAGAACCCCCATGAAACAACAAGCCGACCAGGACCGTTCTGAACGCACTTTTCCAGTTGGTGATAGGTTTTTCTTTATCTGCATCCTTACGTGCGATCCTCCTTGAAAATCAAAGGGAATCAAATGCTCACTCCAAAGATCTCTGGCCCATATACAGTTCTTCAAAAGATTGGTATGCTGCTTATAAATTGGCACTTCCTCCTTCTCACATTCAACAAGTGATTGGCACCAACATCAGTGCACAAATTGTTTTACCAGAATTGGATAGTGAAGAATCCATCATTTCAGAGATGGAGGCCATCCTCAATAAGCGCACTTATTAGCTTCTCTCTCGGTCCATCACAGAGGTCTTCAATTCAATGGCACAACATGCAACCAGAGGATGCTACATGGGAACCACTCCTTCAAGTTCAGCAATAATTTTCCACATCTTAAGCTTTGAGGACAAAGCTTTTCTAAGAGGGAGGGGATGTTAAGAACCTGTGTCAACCCTCCTCTTTATTTTTTTAGTATATATTAATGGATGCATATGCTTTGTAAGTCGTCCTGTTAGTATGTTGTATTATCCCACATTCATGGGATTAATAGTTGATGTTAAGTTGTCCAGTTATTATGTTGTATTATTTCACATTCATGGGGAGTAATAATTGTTTAGATTAGACTTAGTATATAACTACTTGTTGGGGCCAATGAAATCATCGAAGAGTTATTTTGTATTGAGTTTGCTCAAAGGAGGTTGCTCCCTCAAAGTGGCCTGCGATTAATAAAATCTCTTCTGTGATCCATTATTTCTGTCATATTGTGCATTCTCATTGTTTATTGCAGGAGGTTCTCCACATATCCTATGAACGAAGGTGCTATGACATAGTTTCACTAAGTGAATACCCGGTGCTTTTAAGTCACTGACCAAACATAAGACTCGAGCCTACATGTCATTATAGGAAATTTGAGGTCTAAAATGGGCCTCCTAAGGAAAAAGATAAAACAATAGTTATTAATTTTGGAGGAAGAATAAAAAAAACAAATTTTTTGTTCGTATTTTCAACATATCTCCCTATGTTTTTACTCAAATTCTGAGAGGGAGAGCTCGTTGGATGTGGAATTTAATTTCACATCCAACGATTACCCACACTGCATACTTTTGGCAGACCCCGCTACCCCAAAAATAAGAAATCCCTGAAAAAACGTGATGATGACATCATCATCACATTTTTTCAGGTATTTCTTATTTTTGGGGTAGCAGGGTCTGTCAAAAGTATACAGTACAGGTACTCGTTGGATGCAGAATTAAATTCTGCATCCAACAAGCTCTCCCACCTGAAATTTGAGTAAAAACACAGGGAGATATGTTGAAAATACAAACAAAAAAGTAGTTTTCTTTTATGACAAATATGTCAATTCAACCATTATGGTTGACTCATTTTATTGAAATTCTATTGGTTCTTGAATTCCAACTCACAAAATTTATTGTTGGCACATTTTCTTATAAGGCCCATTTTAGACCCCAAATTTCCTCTAATGCATATCACATGGGGCCCACTTCTCCTAGAGAGACTACAAGTACATATTACATTATGTTACACCTGGGACTAGTCACTATTTCCTCGACTTACAACAGAGGTTGTACCTCAAGGTCTAGACACAATTTATACATCCCGTAATGGGGTAACACGCATCCCCAATGTGGTTACAACAACATACAATGATAATGTACATCAGAATATCTTATGAAGTTACAAATACATCAACACTCCCTCTTAACGGGGAAGGTATTCTCTCTCTACATAGTCATCAACACGTCTAGCCAGGTTTCATCGAATCGTCGTCATCATGAATTCATAGAGTATTCATCATAGTTGCTGCCATCATCTTCTTATATTTTGATGATCGTACCCTACTATCTGTCATCAAAAGTTTCTACAAAGCCAACCTTTTTTCATGTTGGATGTAGGCCTAGTCCCTTGCCATGTCTTCATCACATCTCGAGCAAGCCTTCATGTAGAATCAGTCTAGGATCTTCTTCACATTGTGACATTGATATCTTGCATCTTCTGCCTTCATCTTATCATATCCAAATCATCTCTTTTGTCCTACATGAGACAAAACAACAAACAACCAAAGCATCTATGATAGACCTGTGTTCTATAAAAAGAACCACATACGTGCACCTCTTGTGCTTCATGACCTTATCATCTCAACATAGGAAATTCATATATCTCATATATATGGTAGGACTTATTACAACCCAACAACCTGCTACACCAGGACCTTTTTACATTCTTCTGGTCAACCTCAAGGGATTACATTTGAACAACCTATGTCCAGGATCTTTTCCATTCAAACTACCTTCGGGACAGATTACGTCTGAGTAACCTACATACCACGCCAAGACTTAGTATTACACTTAGCTAACCCACAGGGCGTATTAAATCTAAATAACCTATGCACCATGCCAGGTCTCAGTATTTACATTCAGATAACCCATCAAAGGACTGATTACCTATGAACAACCTACTACACCAGGATTTTTCCCTCTCAGACAATCTGTCTCACTTCCCATGTGAGATAATATGCTTTGTAACATATCCAAGGATAACCTACGAGCTTCGTTAGGATGTTATATCCAAGTATAATCCACATGACTAGTTACGTCTAAGCAACCAATGAACTTTGCCAGGATGTTATGCTCAAACAACCTATCTTTCTAGATATGCTAGAACACGTCACTCCCTCTTTTGAGGAATCTTGATCTGGATCACACTAAGTCTTTCTATGAAGTACTTGAACTTCACTCTCGCAAGAGGCTTGGTTAACACATCGTCTATCTGCTCCTCTGTTTCTACGTACTGGAGATTCACTGCTCCTCTCTACACCATATCCTTGATATAGTGGAATTTGATCTCGGTGTGCTTCAACTTGTCATGGAACACTGGGTTTTCCATCAACTTCATGCAACTCATGAAGGATTCACCTTGTTGAGAAATATCTTATCACGTTCATTCAGAAAGGGGGGTTTTAAATTGTGAAAATTAAGGTCAATATATTGTAGGTATTGGGGGGCATGGAATAGGGTATGGGGGGTTTATAGGTATTTGGGGGTATAAAAATGGGTTTCTAGTAAAAATAAGGAATATATTGTAAAAATAGGGGTATTTTAATCGTAAATATGTATTGGAGGGAGGCTCAACAAAAGGTTTTTTGTAAGTAATTATCAATATATAGTGAAAATAGGGGTATTCTTTATAATCCCATAAACAAAAGCATTACAACATAGTTTCACTAATTGAATACCCCGTCATTAGAGAGAATTTGAGGTCAAAAATGGGCCTCCTAAGAGATGTACTACAAAAATATAAGATATATTAAAATATTATGAGTTAGGGGTTTTATGG
>LPNX010077174.1:218380-235773 GCA_001517045.1 Pseudotsuga menziesii
ATATATTATTTTATAAAAAAATGTGAAAAGACATTTTTATGAATTATGAGTACTTTGCTTGAAAATGACAATAATATTATTTTATGAGAAAGTAAATTGTGAGTACTTTACTTGAAAATAACAATAATATTATTTTATGAGAAAGTGTGAAATGACTTTTATTGTGAGTACTTCACTTTATGACTTAAAAGTACTTGTACCACTACCTTGGTTAACTATGGATTTTCATCCACCATAGAAAATGTGACAAATAAGCATTCTTAACTCATGCAATGCCACCTCAACCATGGGGGATGATGTCATCTACTAGAATGTAATTGGTTGATTTTTATAGTACATTTTGGTCCTTTTGAGGCCCATTTTTTACCTCAAATTCTCTCTAATGGGCGCAACTCTAATTGTTGCAGAAGATGCAAGTCACATCCAATTGGAGATCAAATAAGTTAGATAGTATCTTTCACAGCCACATTGCCTCACAACTAGCTGAGCAAGTGGAAACATACTCTGCCTTGATTGTACTCAGTGCCACACATGATTTCTTCCTGCTAAACCATGAGATCATGCCAAATCCCTAATTGAAGCAGTAATCTAAGGTTCCCTTCTTGTCATTGGCACTGCCTGCCTATTCTGAATCAACAAAATTGTATAGGTTAATATTCTAATTCGCATCATATTTGAGCCCATAATCCATTGTACCTTTTAGGTACCTCATAAGATGATTTAACGCTATTAGGTGAACCTGTCTTGGATCCATCAAGAACTGGCTCAGGGTGTTCACTACAAAGCATATGTCTGGTCCCGTATTTGTCAGATACATCAATGAGCCAAACATCTAACGATACATCATGGCATCGACCTTCTTGGATGAAGTATCACTCAGATGCTTCAATTTAGATGCCATGGGTGTGGCCATAGCCTAGTAGTCCAACATTCTGAATCTCTTCAGAATCTCCACTGCATACTTCCCTTACACAAGGAATATTCCATCTGTACTCTGCCACACCTCCAAGCCTAAGAAGTAGTGCATCATACCTAGGTATTTCATCTTGAACTCTATAGCACGTCTCCTTCTTTCATATGTAATGAGTTCCTCGTCACCTATTAGAAACAAGTCATCGACATATAACAAGAGTATCACTGGTCTTCTGTCTTCCACCTTGAAGTAGAAGTTGGAATCTGCTTTACTCTTGGTAAATCCCAAGCTCATTGGGAATCTATCCATCATGTCATACCATATCCTCGGTGCTTGTTTCAATCCATTGAAGGCATTCTTTAATTTCCACACATGAGTCTTCCTGTCATGTGTCTCGAATCCTGGTGGTTGTTCCATGTACACTTCCTCCTCAAATACACCATTTGAGAAAGTTGTCTTGAAATCCTTTTTTTGTACTTTCTATTTCATAACTGTTGCCAAAGCAATTATGATCCTTATGGAAGTGTACCTTGCCATGGGTGCAAATGTATCTTCATATTCTATGCCTTCTGTATGTGAGAAGCCTCGTGCTACAAAACTTTCCTTATGTTTCTCGATGTTTCCATCTGCAGCATGCTTGATATTTTAGATCAACTTTGAAGTCACGTCAGACTTCTTCTCTAGTCTCAAAAAAACCTCCCAGGAATCATTCTTCATGATTGAATGATATTCTTCGATCATCGCATCCTTCCATTCTTTCTTTTCTGTAACCTCTTCATAGGTGGAAGGTTCTTTATCGATGATGTCACATAGCAAGGCCACACAACTATTGTAGGGTTTTTTCCTCTTTCTCTTTCTATGTATTCCCTCTGGAGCACCATATCTTTCAGCTTCTCGTAAGAGATCCCATACCCATGTTGGTTTCCTCTTGTGGGAGTCCTTCTCAAGGAATGTCTCTACTGGCTCTTGTGGTTATGTCATGTTGTGATATTCAGAGTCTTCTAGAATTATTTCTCCAATTTCCATGTCTCAGACTCTCGTCTTCTCAGGTTCCTCGACTTCCTGGATAGGACTCCTCCTGGATTTGAAGTAAGTCGATTATTCATCAAAGGTTACATCTCTACTAATGTCAATCTTCTTGAATCCTAGGAAGTATATTCGGTGGGCCTTTGATGTATCACTATATCCTACGAATAGACCCTTCCTCCCAGAAGGATCGATCTTGGTCCTTTTCTCCTTAGGGACATGTATGTACACCAGGAAACCAAATATTCGTAGATGGCTGACCTTGGGTTTCACTCCTAAGAAATCCTCTTCAAAAGTCTTGTTGTCAAGTACTCGATGAGGAGCAATTCTATTGCAAGTCTTGTTGTTGTCAAGTAACTCTTTTTGGTAGAGTTACTACCCATGGATTTTTTCATGGCCTAATGATTAGCTTATTAGCCAATTGATTGGCTCTAGGCTCTATGAGGGAGCTCTTATGGTAGTTCATGGGAGAACAACAAGTTAGACTTCAGTGGAAATGAAATATCTCCGCTTAGACCTTGACTACCTTATTCATTTTAAGATGCTGGTATATAAGGCAACGCAGCGTTTATCTAGAATTACCACCTAGAGAACCCAACATTGATTGACCATTAGTGGAAATAAGCGAGACACCACCATGTGAGGACGAAAATAATTGTTTAATAGAGCTGCTTTAACGGAACAACCATAATGGCGGAAAAGAGCGAAAACGGAGTAAATCCAACCGTTGTTATGGAGAAGCCCCTTTAGGGTGAAGTGGATAGGAACTGAACGACCCATTAGGGTGACCAACAGTAGTGTTCCCTACTGCGTCCTGAAATATCTGCCATGGAGCAAGCATTCGGGAGGAACCTTGAATGGGGATGGGAGGGCCGGGTTGTTCCAATAGCATGGAGTTAATTTTGTGGAGACAAATTTTTGACCCCGTGGAATCTGCCCCGCCCGGGAGACACGGAAAATTCCTCATAAGAAGCAGCAGGACACGCATGCATCATTAGAGCAGCCAGCAGGATATGCCTTGGGAGAAGCAGATCAATCACACTCACTTACTTACCGCCTTTCTTTAAGAACCTCAAAGAGCTATGTATGCTCAGGCTTTTAAATTCAATTAATTATTTAATTAATTATTCGATTGCATAATTACTTCTATAATTAATTACCGTAAGATCCGGGGTCTGGAGAGAGAATGAAGGGCTCGGGCTTCGCGAAACACAGCAAGCTACTTTTTATCTTACCAACCCTCGCACAACATCGGGCCCAGGCTTCGCAGAACACAAAACTAAGCGGGTCTGGGTTGAACCTTAGAGTATGAGGATAGGCCTTATTATAATTTATAACGTATACCATGATTTTGATTATAAATGGTCATTGCTTGGTCATATTTAGAAACGAGCCCAGTGGCTATTCTTCTTTAAGTGCAACCCGCATTTACACTAGTTTATAGGTGCTGTACCTAACCCAGATAAAGAACCACCACTTAGAGATCGAGATGCAAATCCAATTCAAGGTGTGGATCCAGTCGATGCCAGGTGTCAATTTATTCTTGCATGTTTTTGAACTGATACACGATATTACTTACGACGCACCTGTTTTAAGAATTTTATCAACTTCTTTTTGTATAATAACATATCTAATGAACGCCGAAAAAATGATACATTTACAAAATAGGCGTTCCCCAGATTATTACCCAGTCCCGCATTCTAACAGTCTCCCATTCTCACATTCCCCGGTCCCGCATTCACGCATACCCTATTCCGTTCAATACGCATCCCCATTACCCATTACCCCCTCATCTTTCAATTCTCCCCTTTCAACTCACCTTGAACTTAACAATACGGATACATGGTTACTATACCCCCATACCCTTTCAACTTAGACCCCCTTTAACTTACCGGTACAGAACACAGTTACACATCGAGGTGGTTCCAATTAGGTAGGTGTTTCCGATGATGAGGTTAAGGTTTACAATAAAGGTATTTTTACGATATGATGAGGTATTTTCCCAATGGGGAGGTATTTTTCCGATAAGGGACGTGTTCCCAATTAGGTTTGCTTACCGATAGAGGAGGTTGTACTAATGCACGGCGACTTCAATGTTTTGATTATGATTGGCGTTGGCAATAGCGATAGAAATAGCGATGGAGATTAGCAATTAACAATGGAAATAGCATTACAACGGCAGATACACATGTCACACTTTCTGTTTACCCGCCCAGGAAAAGCTTTCCGTTCTATCTGATTAACCCAGAAAAATAGGACATACGCTTCGACCCTTGATGTTAGCCCGCAACAGACAGCAGCACTTAACCGTGGGTCCCCCTAACCCCACGCATGACCCCTTCGGGGGGAAGTGTGTTTGCTTACCTCACAGCTTACATGGCTCTAACCCCCTACTATCCTGGAAAATTTCCAGGATGCTTAACATGACACAAGGATCTATTTACCAGATAATAGCTGCTACTTTCCCGGGAGGGAGTAAGGAGCTAGGGTTTAACAAAAGGAAAATATATGGCGTCGGCAAGGGCTGATAATACATTATAGCCATAATAACGGAACACAGTTTATCAATGCTCCCATTAGCACCTGTAGGAAGGAGACAGGACAGCAGTACACTTACCAACAACAGAAACACCCCGCCAGAGCCCACCAGAGAGAGACAGCTTGCATAATAGCAGCACACCAAAGAAGAAAAAGAAGAATCTGTATGTTCAATCTGCAATAGAAAGGATATCAGAACAGAAAAAAAAACACTTTAGTGGAACGCAAAGCGGAAATAAGAATGAGAGGATGTTTTGAAAAGCAGTAAGTTCAATAGGAAGGACACTTTATTTTCTCCTGCCCTAGAAGCTATACGCTTACCCAGGAAAATATGCCTTACACTTCTCCCCTTTCCCCTTGAGGTTCACCTGCCCTGTAGGCTTTCCGTTCGCGATGTGAGTCAGTGGGATGAGGTTCCACAATGCATGTTTACTTCGATGTCGATGCTGATAGGCGTTGGCAACAGTGATTAGCAATTCACGATAGCAATGGCGTTGGCAACGGAAAATAATAAAATTTCACTTTATGTTCACCTCCCCTCTATGCTTTCTGTTCTATCTGACTACCCCTGTACACCAGGACATACACTTCTACCCTTGGCACTATCTATTTACCCCTGGAAGCTCTATATATGCTTACCCCAATTAAACAGGACATAAGCATCTACCCTTGACACTCTCCGTTAGCCCACATATTAGTGAGTCCCTTATTACGTTATTCCATGGTGAGGTGAGTCCGTTAGTCATCGAGCGATTACGTTGTTAGTGAGGTGGTTACCAATAAGAGGTTACACAGTGAAGTTGTGACACTTTGATGTGTTTGTGGACATTGAGGTTTAAACCTACCCCGCTATTTCGCTATGCTATATAAAACAATAAAGAAAAACCCATATATAGAACCTCTCCAGAACCAAAGAGAGGAAACAAATGAATGGAACGCTTCGCGGGATGGCCATAAGATATGCGGGAATAAAATACAATAGTTCTGATATAAGAGAGGGATATTTGTAGCTAGATAACTGATGTGCTCTCTAATTAATTTTCTATTTATTATTATATAATAGGAAATTAAGAAAATCTCTATCTTTTCTTTTTTGACTATCCACATGCATGGATTGCACAATCTCATATATAAGAGGATATGAAATTGAGGGAGATAGATCTCCAAATTGGAAAGGGTTTCATTTTTTGTTTTGACCAATCCTATCCATTCATCCGGTGGGTTTTCTTACAATACACCTGATGTTACAGGGAGCCGTCAGGCTAGTGGGTGACTAGCACGTCTATGAAGGGGAGAGAGTTGTCTTGTTGGATTTCCATGGTAAGTTCGATGTGAGGAGAAATGTTATTTAAATGATTAAGAAAAGGGTCAAAGGAGGACAACCCTCAGGCCAAATGGAGTAAGGGAAAGCAACATTTGGGTTTAAGATGTAAGTTAAGTGCTAAATATTTTGTCTTAGCTACTATCGAGGATAAGGATGAGTCCATAGAAGTGACTTTGGTTTGTAACTCCATTCATAATTTGAACCTTTGAAGATAAATAAGGTGGAGGAAAGATAGATCTTAATGAGATTTAAGGCAACCAATTTGTCAATGAGATTGAGAGCTTCAGGGATAGGGATTTTTTGTCATTTGTCAAAACACAAAAGCATTCATGAAGGTAGTGGAACCCAAACCTTTGTTATTTATCAACACCTTGTGCTAAGATAAATCTCAAGACATGGATTGCTTGATCATGTGTCAAGTTAGTCGATCTTTAGGCACTTTGGCATATCTCAAGCTTCAAATTCTTTGATACTACAATTTCCCTTGAAAAATCACCAAAGCTTGTAGCATTTAAAACTTTGAGGGGGTCTCCAAAATGTAATACACATACATGTATGAAATACTTGAAAGGATAAATCCTCGCATGGATGAAGCACAAGAACTTGTGGGCTTGAAGGGGTTTCATATACAAAACCATCATAACCTTACCCAAGTGCATGAGAATGGAGACCCATTGAGTATATTAAGATGGCAAGCTATAGGGCCATTTTAGGCACTCAACAATACTAAGATTTTAACAACCAATGTTTAATGAAACACGACTTTCCTAATACTCAAGGATCTATAAAATAGATAAACTTTCCTAATAGGCCAAGTTGTAACAAAATTGTTTGAGAACCAAATGGGACTTGAATATATTAACAATTACACCACAAAATGACAAGGGTACTAAACACAAACTATTGCCTAAAAGACTATTTGCAATCACCCCAAATGAACTTGTTCATGCTATGGCATCCTAAAGAAGACATTCCAAAATAAAAATTAGAACCCATAACTCCTACAATGAATGCAAATTTTTTTAAGGGTCCACAATTGGGGAAGAGCGAAATAGATTTGCCCTTGGAGGTTCTCTCAACTTTGAGGAAGAGAAAGCTATTAGTTGTCCATTTTATTTCTAGGTCTTTGGTATAATCTATGTTGTCTTTCTTTCATGCAATGGGGATAATAATCTATGTTGCACTTGATTCTTTACCTTAAAATTAAGGAATATATCTAACTTTCCATCATTATATCCTCAATTTTGAATTTGTAAATTTATCAACCTCATGCATCTTTGTTGCACATACTTTGTTCTATGGAAGATAATATATCTAGAAGGAAGGATAAAAGAAGAAGAAGGATATTTTGTGTTGTAATTCTATCATGCAAGAAGGACAACGGTTTAGGCTACACTCGATTCTTCAACCCTGGAACCTAGGGAATATAGCTAACCTTCCATTGTTCTCTCCCAAATTTTGAGTTTGTGATTTTATTAACCTTGTGCAACTTTTTTTGAGATGCTTGCTTCCATGACAAGTAACACACATCAACTACATGTATTTACACCATCTACCACAATTATTATGTGGATTTACCTAACTGTAAGATAATATGGTCCTCTAGGTTGTTTCATTGTAGTTCCATTACAATAAGAAGTTAATCTAAGTCTTATGCTTGATTGTGATTAGTTTGTGTTTACAATTTGAGAATAGTTCCAAAACTCACCCAATCTTTGTCAATATTTTCAACAACTTAAAATTCTCAAATATTTTAGACAATATTATCCAACAAGTCTTTTAAAAGTCAAAGAAGACTTAAGTATTGGTATTAAACATGGTCCTTTAATAAACATATTTTTTAAACCATTTTCATCATTGAATAAGGATGTTGAAAAAAACCCTTTTCCTTCTAAAAACAAAATAAATTCATGATACACTTTAAATTTCCCTATCTACAAAAACACACATCACTAAGTATAAATTTAAATTTTCCTTCTAAAAACAAAATAAATTCATGATACATTTCAAATTTCCCTATCTACAAAACACACATCACTATGTATAAATTTAAATCAAAAAATCCAAATAATACATAAATATGAAATTTCAACCTAAATCTCAACAATGTCGATTGACTCTTCCTTGAACGTTTACTATCTAAATATGGCCACTATCAGATTTCAACATGAATCTTAACAATGCCATCCCATGGTATTTACCAGTTGATCCTTCCTTGACTTCAATATTACAAATTACAAATAAGGTGCAGAACTTTTTCTTTGAACTAGGATATCCTCGATACTCTTATTTTAGCGGGTGATATGATTCCATAAGTGATGGGAGGATATGATTCCATAAGTGGGGGTAGTGAGAGGGGCCTAAGAGGAAAGAGCCTTAGTGAATTTTACCTAAGTTATTAGGCTCTTGATTATAAATTTGAATTAGTGATGTATCCAAAGTCCCTAAACCCATGATTATGAGAGTTGAATTAATTAACTTTGTTTTTATATTAACCTAAGATTGGAATTAAAGGGGAAAATTGGACTTATCACGAGGAGCATATGGAGAATTATGAACATTCAGATATAATATGGGAATATGGGTATAGAGAATCATATTCAATCATTGATTCTTGTTTGCATGAACTAGGATGAAGAAAGACAAGAAATAAAATTTATTCCAAATAAATTGGGGAATGTACTTTTGTGCATGGATTATGTTATTTCCGTTGAAAAGTTTGATATTGATTATTGTGTTGATTAGAGAAGAAAATATGGCCTACATATGAGAATCCTTGGAATCCTAGTAGTGAGATTCCCTATACAACCTATGCCAGAGCACTGGAAAGGAATTGGGATAGCTTGAGGGAATCCCTGCGGAGAAGGTTATCCCATTTCTAGTGTTGGGTTATCCCAGTTTTATTAATTGTGGAAATTACAAGCTTCAAACAAAATTGGGTTGTAGTTCCTGCCACTTAACTTGTGCCCTATCGATGTTAACATTGAGCTTTGTTTTTTTTTTAAATTGTTGTATTACAATGGAGATATACATATTTTTTTTAATGATTAAAAAAATCATCAACCCTCATCACTTACATTAAGATAGCAAGAAAGAAATAGTTATTATCTTACGCATATACTTGAGATCGAGTATGCAAATATTTAGAATAATGGTTCGATATTATTGAAATTACAAGAGAATTACAAGATTGTTGTCTTAGTCCTCTTTTTAGTTTTTATTAGTTGTGGAAATGACAAGTTTCAAATAAAATACGGTGGCAATTATTGCTAGTTAACTTGTGGTCTAACTGGATATCATTGAAATTGCAGGAAAAAAAACTATATAAAAGTATTATGATATTGTTGTTTTACTTCTTTTTCCAGTTTTTATTAATTGTGCAAATCACAAGTTTCAAATAAAAATGGGTTGTATTTCTTGCCACTTAACTTGTGCCCTATTGATGTTCATTAACCATAAGATAAGTTGTTGTGTTAGTTCTTAAGTAGACAAGCAAGGTAAGAGTCATTCTGAATATGGCTAGGAGGTTGTCATTCTGAAATCACCATGCAAGAAAACTTGTTTAAGATCCATTGAATAGACCTTCAACTTATATGAAGCCACAAGGGATATAACAACTTGGATGGAATTCATTTTGGTTACAAGGAAAAATATTTTAGTATAATCAATTCCTTCTACATGATAAATTCCTTTAGTAACTATTCAAGTCTTATTTCTTTCAACACTTCTATTTGATTCATACTTAGTTCTATACACCCATTTGCATATGACAAGTTGTATTCCTTTAAGAAGAGGTACAAGATCCCAAGTATAATTCACCACTAAGGATCAATATTCTTCATTCAATGTTACATCTCGATATAGATGGTCAAAAACTTTTGTGAATATTTATGGATCATGAGGCCCTGATACTTGATCCAATATATGATGTTGATATAAAGGTTCATTAGCAAGATCATCAACCTCTTCTCATGTTGCATGGGCCCACATGTTGCATGGGCCCATTTGAGAATATTTTAAATGTATTGTTGCAAGGTCATGTTCACCAAACTCAACTAAGGGGCGTGAATAGTAAGAGGTGGATTTTCATTGTCATTGTCATCGTTTGAAGAAAAAACCAGAATAGGAGCACTAGAAAACAAGTTGGGAATATAATATGGCACATTTATCGAAGATGGTTAGCAGGTCGAAGATGACAGAAATACTAAATTAAATATGTAAGATGAGATACATTCATTAAATTTAGACATCTCACCTAATAATATTTTCATTTGTCTGGGGTTAAACAAGTATATAACTTACATATTTAAAATATCCAACAAAAATGCATTTCTCACTCTTAAGTTGTAATGCTTTCATTTTCTCATTAAAAAGATGAATTGACATTTCATTACAAAAATAAATTATAAAATACATCTAAGATGAAACTTACTTTAAATATTTTAATTACCAACCAATTCAAGGTATGTGATTTACTTAGACCTAATGATCATTATCTTTACTTTATAAACATTCATTGATTATCATTATCTTTACTTTAGAAACATTCATTAACATTTCAAAATTGAATTTTTTTTTTTAATTTTAAATTTCATATTAAATAACAAAATATATATATATATATATAAACCTTTATTAAAAACAATATAATCTATCTAAAATAAGGATTATTTTTTACAAAAATTTGTCAATATACAACTAATTTCGTCCCAATAAACCTAACGTTTATTAAAAACAATATAATTTATCTAGAACAAAAGGATTATTTTTCACAAAATATTAATCTATTATATATATATATATATAAACCTTTATTAAAAACAATATAATCTATCTAGAACAAAAGGATTATCTTTCACAAAATTTGTCAATATACAACTAATTTCGTCCCAATAAACCTAACGTTTATTAAAAACAATATAATCTATCTAGAACAAAAGGATTATTTTTCACAAAATTTGTCAATTTACAACTAATTTCGTCCCAATAAACCTTTGACTTATTAATATAATTTATTTCAACTATAGACTCATAAATGTTTTTATATAGTAAAAAAATATTCAAAAGAAATAAAATAAAAATCCCCAAAATTTGTGATGTAATTTTCATTTTCTTTGTGTAATTAGGTTTGATGTTGAAACTATAAAGAAGTAATGATTTCATTTATATTTATATTTTATATTTTTTTATGAGGATGATTGATGAAGTGAATAACTCCCGATTCAATTTATTCCATTGTCAAAGCATTAATTTTACATTGAATCTGATAATATAATAAATAGAGGAGCATAAACATGAGTGAGCATAATAGATACCAATATAGAATAATGAGCCAAGCTATCACTTAAATATATGAAAACATATAGTCATCAAGCAACTAATCTTAAGAACGGGTCATTTCTTGTTAACGCCATATTAATATGCAAGAGATGAATGCCATAAAAATGTCAATGCTTCCGTATAGGAATGTTAGAGACAAGAAACACATGTTAGTGCTTCCATATAGGAACGTTAGAGACAAGTAGGAACAAGACAACATCTGCAATCATAAGAATATAAATATCAAAGCAACAAGAACAAGGTGCTCATGACAAATATTTCAAGATTATAAGATTTTTCAAAGCCATATAAACATTGAGTAAAAGATGATTGAAATAAACATGACATGATATATATCAAAATATATCAAAATGTTTAACATGATCAACATATAGCAAATTATGATCAACCCATGATATCACATAGATTCAAAAAACTGGTTTTACTCAAGAAATTAATTAGCAAGAGCATATTATGATCATAAAGAGATTTCTTATAAAAACTATGAAATTTATTTTGCACAAAGGTCAGCAATAACATATAAATAAAGAAAATAATGATCACAAGATAACACATATAGAAGCATCATTATCATTATGTGTTATGTGTTATCTTGTGATCATCCATGTCAAGGAAAACTCCAAAAGGATTTGGATTATGCACACATCCCGATGTACGCGGTTATATGGGTCAAACCTGCGTATGTACGCTGTTATCGGGTAAAAAGCCGCGTATATCATTTTTCATATAGTTTTAGGGATGATCAAGGAAACATCAAAGGATAAAAGATGGTCCATGGGGTCTAAAGAGTCTGCAGCGGGACAGGGGAAGGCCATACAAAGTGTGATTCACCTGGAGTGGTGAAATCCGCTATAACAATAAACATGACATGATATATATCAAAATATATCAAAATGTTTAACATGATCAACATATAGCAAATTATGATCAACCCATGATATCACATAGATTCAAAAAACTGGTTTTATTCAAGAAATTAATTAGCAAGAGCATATAATGATCATAAAGAGATTTCTTATAAAAACTATGAAATTTATTTTGCACAAAGGTCAGAAATAACATATAAATAAAGAAAATAATGATCACAAGATAACACATATAGAAGCATCATTATCATTATTAGAAGAGTGAGACCATGTTAGAATATTAAGCAAAACAAATGGATCAAATAAAACAACGATATCACTTATAGATATGAAAATATATCCATTAAACAATAAGTCATAAGCATAGGTTCAATTCTTGATGTCACCATTACCATACTAGAGATCCATTCCCCTAAAAATGTTAAGCATCTTCCACACAAAGATGCTTATAGACATAAACAAGAATAAGACAACCTCTATAAACATGATGAATAAGAACATAAACCCTAATGCTAATATAAGAGATCAAGAAGCTCATGACAATAATGTCAAGATAAGAGATGAATAAAAACTGAATTTTTTCACCAAAACCAAAGACCAACAGCAGCTAAAAGATGAATCTGTGACTCTGTAGCAAAAAACATAGAGCAGAAAATTCAGAAAATTTAAAATGACCATAATTTGGTCAATATTTCCCGGAATTTTTAATATAACCTGTTTTTGGACTGAAGAAGCCATTCTGCATCCATCAACGTGTACAAAACAAAAATCTAGGCACTCAATCAAAAGATATTCGCTTTGCAATACTTTCGTCCATATGGAAAATTTCTGAAAAATAATTGATTTTAGTTCAAGGATATCTTTGCTTTTCGAACACAAAATCAGACGATTTTTTTTAATTGAGTATTTTTACGAGAGAAACTCAGATATGCAATTTATTTCTTAAAAAACTACACAGAAAGTGTTAGATCTGAAAGTTGTCGCCCAATTTTACATTAAACACTTCTCCACAATGGTCAGGGTTTGAAAGAAAAAATTCAAATATGTAATATAAAGCCCAGATCTAAAAAAATGCCACATGGGTATTATAGATCGGGTCACAAAACCACATAAAAAAAAATCCAATTAAAATCATGAACATATGTTGATTGAAAATAAAAAAATACCGAAGAATGTAGAGCACAGCAACCTACTCTGATACCAAGTTAGAATATTGTGAACATATGAAATAATATCATAACACAATATAAAATATGGAAAGCGTTACTAGTCTATCATTCTATCTACCAAGCAACATAAAGCATGACATAAAATTGGAGAAAATAGAACATTGATATACGTGGTTCATCTAATATGGGCTACGTCCACGGGAAGGGTTGCATCTTCCATTATTCTGAAAATAGATATCCAAGATTACATGGAATCCTCGCATATGCATCACATCAAGCTCCATCACCCAATCATGTCACAATCATGTGTCTACAAATGATATACACAACATGTAATGTGTGATGAACTACAATCAACACATACCCAAAAGGGCCTCCTTCACCTCTCTTATATACCAAGAGATTTGGATTACAATGCATCCCATAACACATGCGAGATCAATGAATTTCCACCTCTTTATCTAAAGAATGGCTACAAAGGATATAATTACAATGATGCATGTGGGACAACTCTATTTTATAATATTAGAGTTATTTTATGTCTTTAAATGATATTTTACCAATATACCACATAAGTCATCATTACATATTCTAACATTATGGAATAGATTAAAAGAGCTAAAGGTTCCTTTAGAGTTGACAAATGTTGCGATAAGGTTGTATGAGGAATTAATTTCCAAATTTAAGAGCATTAAGGGATGGTTAAAAGATATTAATTGTAATATTGGAGTCAAACAAGGATGCACCCTCTCCCCTACCCTTTTCGGAATTTACATTAATAAGCTATAAAGTTGTTTAGAAGAAGCAATTTGCACTAGAACGACCTTAGTTGGAATGGTCATCATCCTCCTTCTCTATGCTGATGATATTGTTCTCTTCGAAAGGATCCCCTCTGACTTTGATAATCAACTACAGGCTCTCTAAGATTTATGCTCTAACATGGGCATATTTGTTAACACCGACAAAACTAAAGTTATGATTATCAAGTCAAAGAAAGACGCTTATGCTAATTTTGTTTATGATAATAACAACATCGAGGAAGTGCCCTCCTACAAATATCTCAGAATAAATATCCATCACAAGCTCAATTTGAACTATAGCATTGAGAAAAGGATTAACGGAGGGTGGGAAGCTTATTTTGGCTTAGAAAACAATTATAAATTAGCAAATCTAGTGATGACATATAAAAAGAAGTTTATTTTTACAACTCTCGTAACTCTTGTTATCTTGTATGGTTGTGAAGTTTGGGGTTGCCACATCTCTCGATAATCTTGGAGAAAGATCGAGAAAATTCAAAAATAGTTTACCACATATAACCTAAAAATTAAGAGCAATATGCCCTATAATATTCTCCTTATAGAAATGGGTATTACCCCCATCGAAAGCATCACTATGTCTAATACATGATGTACAAGAATAAGATAAACAACATAGAAGGCTAGAGACTCCCTAAAATTGATTTAAATTCTAGTCAAGGCCATATTCGACCCAAGAGATGATGGTATAAGGATGCCATGGCTTGGTTAAATCATTGGGGGATTGACAAAAGTACCACTTTGTAAGATATTAACAACCTAAAAAATACTATCATGTCTAGTTCAAAGCGAGAATGTGGGACGAGAAATATTTAGAAGGTAAAAGAAAGTCAAGATATTAAAAGGAAGTCGTTAATCCTAATCCGTAAGATCAAAACCTCTCTCTTAACCAGTTTAAAGAAGAAGATTAATATAGCCAAGATAAAAAAATGAACTCTCATGAGCTTCATAGAGAAAGAAGGTGCTAAACAATTCCTAAAACACCATGGGAGAAAAGGATCTTCCAGTTCTGTGACTCTAGGAGCATTGACAATGAACTTAACTTTCTTTTAAAGTGTCATGTGTACACCCACATGCAATTGCAGTTTCCTAATCTTTGCTACAATTCTAATCTCCGTGATCTTCTAACTTCTCAAAATTCTGGAGACCTTGGAACGCTTCTTTCTCATCTTTTTAATCATAAGAATTAAATTTTACAAAAATCCAAATAATTTCTTTCTCTTTTCTTGAGGTTTAATAAACCAAAGGTTCTCAATAAACGTTAATCTTCATCATCGTTATATATATATATATATATAGATATAGATATAGATATAGATATTTCTTCAAATTTTTTATAAATTTTGAATTTGAAGATAATTATATATATATATTCAAATTTTTTATAAATTTTGAATTTGAAAATAATTTTATATTGTATATATAAATTAGATTTAACTTTAATAGTTATAAGATAAAATATTATATTTTTATCCAATTTGTATTCTTCTAAATAACACATTAAATTTATAATAAATATATACATTTAATAATCTCTTAAAAACTTGAATTTCAACACAACATAAATTATAAACTCTCTTGATCAAATATCTATAACCAATATCTTGATACAAGATAATATATGTTTACAAGATAACATCAAGAACGATAGATAATAGAAAGGCCAAACAAGGGAAACTCAAAATCAAAACCGAAAACAAAGGACAAATTCACCTGGTTATTAGGTAGGGGTCAGATTCTTACATGGGATCAATTACAACTCCGCGGTTTCCAGGGTCCTAGTAAATGTGTTCTATGTGGTACAAGTGCAGAGGATAGTCAGCACCTCTTTTTGGAATGCTCTTACTCTTTGGGTATCCATTCTTACTTTGCAACTCGATTTGGGTATACTTTCCCCCATTCTAATTCTGTCTTTTCCTTATTGGATTTCTGGTTTTTCCATACCACTCCCTCTATACACTATAGATATATTCCGTTTTTTATCTTCTGGTGTATTTGGAAACTCAGGAACACATGCCTATTTGACAATGGTGTGCCGATTGTTCATGCACTTATCTCTCAAATTGAAATCCTTCTGAACTTATACCCTGTTCCACCAAAAAAAAAAAAAAATTAGAAACATTGGTCTTAGTCCCATGAAGATTTTTCCTTGTGGCTTCTTTGATGGGGCTGCTGCTCAGCACATTGGTGGTGTGGGCTTTCTGATCTTTCTCAGTGATGATCATTACTTCATTTTCTCTATGGGCTATGGAAGAAGCTCAAACACCAGAGCTGAATTATTAGCACTTTGGGTTATTTTAAGAGTGAGTAAGTTGATGGGTATTCCCATGCACACAATATTTGGGGACTCACTTGTCATTATTTCTTGGCTTAACAAGTGCGCAACTCTAAATGTTCCATCTCTGACACATTGGTGTGATGACATACTTACTATGTTGTTGCATGTCCCTCATGTGATCTTCAAACATATATATCATGAGCATAACTCAGTGGCGGATGGTCTCTCCAAACAGGCTTTGAAGTTGGATATGGGTTTTGGAACCTTCTCTAAATCCCTGAAAGGAATGATCATTGATTAAGGAAAATTTTTGCTTTTCTAGATTGTGCAGAGTTACTTGTACTCTTTCTTTTGGCACTCAGTGATTGATTTGTCTATTATGCTTTGTTTGCTTTGATAGAGACTATTTGCAGACATGTTTTGCTCGAACTTGTCTATTTGAAGATCACTCTCGATCTTATCCAGCATATTCTGACCTGTTTTATCATGGATGATGAGAAAAGTCTGCTATGATCAGACTTTGTGCACCTATTCTATGGGCTGGTTGTATGATTGTTTAGTTCTATAATGTCTGTGTTTTGATGTGAGAACATATCTGCTTTCTATGCCAGGAAAGTATGGCTATTGTATAAGATGTCTTTTGATTCTTATTGAATAACAAAGACTGGTATTTTTTCCTCTAGATAAAAAAATTATTAAAAAAAAAAAAAAGTGGAAAACAAAACCCATCTAGAACCCGCTCATGCAATTTTCATTTGGATGTTTTAAAATTCAATAATTGAGATTGGATAGTCATTTTTTTTTCTTGTAATCTGATGCTTTTTATTTTGTAAAATCTAAATAAAAATGGTTTATTCTAATTGAAATTGTATAATTTTTAAATTGTTTTTTTCATTTTCTTGATATGTATACTTTAAAAATAGTATGTCGAATGATGGTGATCATCATTCTTGATTTTCACCCATACATTCTTTCATTAGTCTAGCTTGTTTTTGTAAAATCTCAAATGCATGGAGACAAGTTTTGAGTAAACATGATTTATCCTTTCATAAAGTGTTCCCAAATTGTTGTTATAGTTTTTTTTCAAGTTTGATCATTAAACTTATCAGTACTTTCTCATATAT
>LPNX010077174.1:235960-248419 GCA_001517045.1 Pseudotsuga menziesii
ATAAAAATGGTGGAATGGTGGCGCGACTCAATGGTAGGATGTTTTTCTGCCTTCCCTTGTGCTTTTGTTTATGGTATTTGGTGTGCAAGAAACTCTTGGATATTCCTCAATCAAAATATCACTGATGAAGTCACCTCTACTATGGTTATGTAGTGGACGTGGGACTTCAAGTTTGCACCCAAAAAGGATAAAATTTGATCTTTGAACCCTCCATCTATCAACTATAGTATGCCTCAAGCCTTTTTTTACAGGGCTACCTAGGGAGTCCCCCCCTCTAGGAGGAGCAAGGGCGGTCTTATACATCTCAGTTTCTTAAAAAATTAGCATCATATTTTCCCCAGGACACTGCTTGAATAACAAAGCAGAACTCTTAGCTATGTGGGAAGTGTTAAAAGTAACTCTCTCTCAGAATATTTCTCACATTCAACTCTTTTGGGACTCACAAATGGTGGTTGATTGGGGAAACAAGAAATCCAAGATCATTGTGTCTCACTTACAGCATATCCTAGCCACTCTATACAGTCTAATTAATTCCTTCGAGCAAGATACAATTAACCATGCTTATCAGGAGCTGAATAGAGAAGCATATGAGCTATCCAAAATAGTGTTATCTCTTAACTGTTGAATTATCCTTCGAAATTTCATTGTAAATAATATTTCATTTATTCGTTAGTAAATTCTCGTTATCTAACTGTAGATAACGGTTTTGATTTCCTTTATATGTATACTCTTCTATGAAATACTACATGGTTTGTTGAGGTTCGTCACGGCTTGTTTCAGTAGTATCAGAGTAAGGCAGCGAAACATTGGTGAGAGAGAAGGCGCTCGTGAAGGAGGATCCAGCAAAAGAGCTATTACAAAGAAAAGAGAGTTGCTTAGTAAAGATTGTGTAATAAATATTGCACATAAAGGGGATACTACACGTAAATTGTTTCAATAATTGTTTAGAAGAATTATTTACTTATTTTCTAGGAACAAAAAGGAAGAGACCCATCATTTGTATTTGAGTGCAAGATTTGGTTTCTTTAAATTAATTATTAAATCATTGGGGAGCTCTTTTTAGAAAATAAAAGTTTTTAAACTGCCATTTATATTTGGGTGCAAAGTTTTTTTTAAGTTGAATTGTTAAACCTTTGGGGAAATATTTTTAGAAGATAAAACGATTTTAAAAAACATTGGCGAAGAGGAAAATAATATATCAGACTGTAATTTGCAGATAGTAAATTTCAATGACATCTTTAATTTCAATTGTTGAAGTAATTATGTCTCGTAAAGAAAATTATCATGAATGGTTTCGTAAAGTTAAAAATACCCTTATTTTTAATGACATGTGGGATGGAATTTGTGAAAATGAGAATTTTGAAGATAAGAAAGATGGAGATGTAATAGATGAAGTGGATAAAATCCACCAATACCACCTACTAATGCCAAAGAGCTAGCATTATGGAAAAGCAAGGACAAGAAGGCTTATGCCTTGATTGTTGCCCCTGTAAGTGAAGAAGTAAGTAGATACTTAGTTTCTATCAGAAGTGATTGGGGAGCATTAAAGAAACTAAAAGATTTGTATGGTTCACATTCTGAGCTTGAAATCATACAATTGTTAATGAAGTTATTTAACTTAGAATTAAAAGATAATGATCCAATGAAAGTTGTTTATGAAATTAGAGGTATTTTTATGATATTGATGAAACTGGTGTAAAAGTTGACATTCATCTTACTGCATTTATTAAGGCTCTCTACCCTTCCTATACTCATTATTTAGAATCACTTCAAGCTAGTGGCCAGATGAAAGCTATGACCTTTGAAAAATTGGTTGAGAAAATTGCAGAGAGAGATAAAGCATTTGGGAAGGAGTCTAATACCAATGAGGAAACTTTGTGTCTTGCACAGAAAAGGACACAAATCAAAAGAAGAATTTGCAAAGGATGAAAATCGAAGCAGAGGTTAAAGTAGAGGAGAGAGAGGACAATATAGAGGAAGGGAGGCAGATATAAATAAGGAGAGAAACAATGTTATAGATGTGGAAAAAATTGATCATACTGTCAGCTATTACACATTGTAATATTGGAATTGAAGAAGCTTTTAGTACTTCATTTTCTTGGAATGACATTTGGTTATTAGAGCCACGTGCCATATGGAATTTAGAAAATACTTCTTTAATACATTTAGTGATCAAATTGACGAGATAGTGAATTTGGCAAATAAGTCTTAGTTAAAACCTTCAAGAATTGGATCTGTTAGACTTAAATTATTAGGACTTGTTGATTACATACTTTCAAATGTTCTTTATGTCCACGATTGAAGAGAAACTTAATCTCTCTTATGAAAATTAGACAACAAGGTCACTTAATACTGAAGAAAGTATGGGAAAAATATGACCGTAAAGGCAAAAGCTTTTAATCAAATTATATTCACACAAATAATACCATTATATAGTACAAAGAAGAATGCCACCTTGGTGAGAGATATTCTCTAGATCCTAACACCTTGCATGGTGACTAGGCTAGGCAATCTTATCCAAAATCCCTTAGTCATCATTTAGGATAAATCATTAATATCCTAAATAATAATTACAATAATTGTGACATTTAAACTATGTGATTGCTAATGTAATCCATAAGGCTAACATTCCCCCTCTCAATCACAAGTATATGTATTTGTATCAACTAAGCAATAAACACTAATGCCAAAGTTGATATGATGAATCTTTCTGAAGCCTTCCTTTGTGCTTCAATGAAAAATATCCCTATAAAATTGTCAATCTGAATGATTCATCTAAAATGAACTGAAATCCTAGAGTGAACAGCTTCCATGCCTGAACAATCCCTGTCTGCTTGACAATTTCATCATTTGCCCAGTGATTTAGCTAGAAGAGGCTGGCGTCTTCTGCTAATTGGTGAAGATCACCATGCTACAATCAATGAAGTGCTCTCTAAAAATGAGCCATCAACATTGTTATGCATTGATTAACATCTCAATGCATCACGAGTCTACCATCCATAGACTGTTGTTTTCATTAGTATGGCATCTACAAACTATTTTGAGTTTGCCATCTGCAAACTATAGTTCTTTATCTGCAATTTGGAGTTTTCCACCTGCAAACTATTGTTTCCTTTTAACATTTGGAGTCTGGCATCTACAGACTATTGTTGAGTCCCAACTTGAAGTTTGACAACCTTCATCAATATTCCCCCCTTTGTCAGCTGAAAGGTGAGAAGCTATGGGTTTTCATGTGGTTTACCCTTAACCAGTTCATCATTGTATTTTGTAAATGTACCCCCACCTTAAGATGCAAGAGAGTACCATTTAGATTTAAACTCAAAGTGGCCATGTGAAAACATCACATGTTATCTCATCTCGTGAGGGCCATGCTCAAAAGCTATGCCATAAGGGGACCACTGGATTTATATTCTATCAGGTTCTACAAGATGAGTCTTTACTTGATATTGAATTCTTCGGTAAGAATTATGCAACTTCTTGGTTGTCGATGTCCATTCCCAAAGATTGATCCACCCATAGTGAAGTTTTAACCTCGCAGGCTTGTTTCTCTTGGAACATTTTTTCTGATGAATGATTCTTCTTGCCACAATGTTAACAAGGATGGAGATCAAAACATTTTGTCTCCAAATGACCAACTCAATAACAATGTTGGCATTCAGGAATTTCTTCCATGTGATTTTCATCAACTTTGTGATTAGCTTCTTCATGGACTTTCTGAGTGGATTCTTCATTTATGAATCCTACACTCACAAACTGAATTGGTTTGGAGTATTCTGGAATATGAAAAGTCACATCTTTTTCATATCCAAGTCCTTTTCTTTTTCGGTTGTATTTAATTTCTTCCCAAGGTCTGATGATGGGCTTGGAAAGATAATTTTGAAGCTTGCTTTGACATCATTTGAGGTTGATTTTCTACATGTTGTTGAGGCTTTGAAATGTTTTCTTTATTGAACTAAAAAGAAAATGCATGAACTGTAGGTTCATGAATACCTTCATCTTTATCTTCATTTTTTTCTGAAGTTGGCTCATTGAATTGCGTCTGTACTGAATGTTGATTATAATCATCGTCTTCATCATCAAATAGAGAGTTGTGATGAAGAAGGACTTGTTCAGATTGCTTCATTAATTCCTGATCTTTGAGATTGCATATTTCATCATTGAATAGTTGTGATTGTGCTTGAAGAAGTTGAACTTTTGCTTGTGAAACTTGCAAACAAGTTACCATAGATTGAAGAGTTGATTTGTTGAGTATCACTGTATTGTCTTCAACGGTGATTATTAGAGTATTCATTAATTCTAACAATTCTCGACTTCACTCCATTTCAAAAACAATTGAACTTCATGCTCACTTGATCTTGCTCACTTGGATTGATTTGTTTTCACACTCGCTTGTACTTGACAGTTTCACACTTGCATATATGTCGCACTGTCCTGATATTTTATGACAATTTTAGGGTGTCGGGCACAACCGATCATGCAGGGCCAAAATGTGTTTTTACAATGATTGATGAGCAGAGTATTAAGGGTGTCGGGTTCAACCGAAAATGCACTCAAATACAAATTTCAGTTTGACTTTACTTCAAAAATACAAGTAAACTTACAAAATGACTATTGCAAGTATATTGTTCAACTAATGTTTGATTTCAAAACTTATTTGATCTTCAAATTTGAATACTAGTTGCTCCTTAGATTGACGTGTCCATTTTATTGTGTACCATAATTCCCTTGTGGATGAGTGTTGATGCTGTGGCAACCTGAATTATGTGGAGTGCTTGTTTGTCAAATTAAATGTGTCAAAGACTAGACAAATACTACTATCTTCAAACATCTGTAAGTATCATATGACAAACATACCACAATCACCATCACACACAAATTCAAAGTGTACGTAAGATCCCCTTATTCAAATTTCGGGTGGATCTAGGTTACAAGCATTAAAATAAGAGCTTTAGACCGACCCCCTTATTCAAATTTCAAGACAGGTCAAAGATTTCAAATTTATCTTTACAATGAATTTCACTTTTACGAAACTTTTATAACCTTTTTACAAATAGATTATTTGTCTTTTTCTTTTATCATTTTTTTTGTTATACCTACCACCATCCATTTCCCTCTTTACATACATGTTTCCACTTTACACTTATGTATTTCCCATTCTCTACCATATGCCAAGCCCCACATCCTTAACCATAGTTCATAAAACCATGAGTCATTATTTCAGGCACCCATGTTCAAAAACACTTTTAAACATTTTATAGCATGGACAAAACCTTTTTATGTCCCTTTTAATACCACGTGAGCCATTTGAAGAAAGAAAACTATTCTTAATAATGAATTTTACCTTTCCACTCAATTAAAAAACATGGGATATGACGTCACCTCTTTTCTTAAAAACATTTTTAGATGATTTTGCTTTTAAGTTTGTGAAGCGCACTTTTTTTCACACAGCTTTTCACTTCCTTCACGGCTTTTATTATGCAGACTTCTTCACGGATCATTCACCGATTTCTTGATCGAAGAAATGAAATCACATGAAGATCGCACATGTTGACATTTGTTGACATAGATCGCAGATGTTGTCACATTGAGATCGCAGAATCGCTGATAATCGCTGAAGAATGAACCGTCATTGTCAAGAATGAACAAGATTTATCGCTGGTTCAGATTGCAGGTGTAGTATTAGAGAATTGCAGATCGTTGGTGTAGTAGCAATCAGATCACAGATCGCTGATGTGAATTTGATGAGAATTGCAGATCGCTGATGCCAGATCGCTCGAAATGCCAGATCGCTCGAAATGCCAGATCGATGGAGATGGCTCAGATCGTTGTTGAAGATGCCACATCGATGGAGATGGAAATGCCAAAAACTTGTAGAGGCGGTGGCTCCCTTCCACATTGTATTTACTGTCATGAAAACAGAGTGCGCAACTCCTCATTCTAGAATTGGTCTTCAAACTGGTTCACTTTACATGTCGAACATATCTAATCTCGCAGCATAAATTCTCTCTCGATATCAGTTTGCAGCAAATTACAGGTCGAACACTTCCATCATTGATCCCCTTGCTCGATCATTACCTCGCACTTACCAACAGATTCAAATATCGTTTGATTAATAGCAAGCCCTCACACTACCATGGTGTCAAACCAGCAAGCTATAAACAAAAGCAAATCAATAACTCATCATCCATGAATGACTACCATGGAATCTGAGTAGTAATCCGACCCTTGAGACTAAAGCTCTGATACCAAATGAAGAAAGTATGGGTAAAATATGACTTTAAAGGTAAAAGCTTTTAATCAAATTATATTCACATAAATAGTACCATTATATAGTACAAAGAAGAATGCCACCTCAGTGAGAGATATTATCTAGATCTTAACACCTTGTATAGTGACTAGGCTAGGTAATCTTATCCAAAATCCATTAGTCATCATTTAGGATAAATCACTAATATCCTAAATAATAATTACAATAATGGTGACATTTAAACTATGTGTTTGCTAATGTAAGCCATAAGGCTAACAAATATATATGTTTGATGGTATCATTGAGATTAGAAGAGCTTATGATAATGTGATTGTAATTACTAGACTGAAAGATGAAAAAAATTTAAAGTTGAATGGTACCTCATCCAATTCACATAATTCTGCAAATTTGGCTCAACATAATGATAATTTGTCTTCCATCTTGTTATGCAATGCTAGATTTGGTCATATTAATTATGATAGTATCAAAATTATGAAACAGAAAGGAGTTCAAGGGAGTCCTACTATTCCAAGACAACTTTCCCAATGTGATGCTTGTATTTTAGGAAAGCATAGTAAACAAACTTTTCATAGTTCTATGTTTTGAGCTTCTAGAAAGATTGTTCTTATTGACTCATTTTTATGTGGGCCCGTACCTATTCCATCAGCAAATGGTAACAAATAGATAATGACTTTTATTGATGATTTTACAAGGATGTGGTGGGTTTATTTATTAAAATCAAATTTCAAACATTTGATACATTCGGAAATTTTTATTTGTGGATTAAAAATGAAACTCGACCCAATATTGAAACCCTTGGAACTGATAATGGCAGTGAATATACATCTCAATATTTTGAAAAATATTTGTAGGAGAATGGTATTAAACATCAAACCACTATTCCTTATAATCCACAACAAAATGGTGTGGCAGAACGTATGAAGAGGACACTGTTGAATATGGTAAGATCCATGATGTTTTTTAAGAATGTCAAGTTGATGTTTTGGGGAGAAGTGAGTTCTTTGTGTTGTCTACATTAAGAATAGGTGGCCTTTTGTTGCACTACAAAACAAAACACCTTATGAAATGTGGCATGGACATCTTCGAGCTGTCAAGCATTTTAGAATTTTTGGTTCCACATGTTATGATTTGATTCCTGAGCAACAAAGAAAGAAATTGGGAGCAAGAAGTCAAAACTGCATTTTTGGGGGATATTCTAATACTTCCAAATTTTATAGATTGTATGATGAAGATAACCGAAAATTTATTTGTTTCTAGAGATCTTATATTTCTTGAATTTGACAAGAATGCACTCACTATTGATAAACAAATTGCTCAGCTTGATAGATTTCATTCTAAAAAAATCTATCATGAAAGGGATAATGAAATTCCAAGTCTTGAATGGGGGGTTCAAATATTGAAGGGGCGTTCATGTTCTAAGTCAATTTTTGGAATTTCCTTCCATAACAACAAGTTCCTCTAATGCACAAATTAATGATTCTGATGCACAAGTTGATGAAATAGAGGGTCATAAAGTTGATGATATTGTTAATAGAATGGATAAGTTAAGTCTCATAGATAATGAAGAACCTTTTCTTGAAGAAGAAACAAACCAAACACCATAGTGACAAGTTCGTAGATCGACACAGACTAATACATTTCCAAAAAGGTATGATGATTTTGTCACATAAGATTGTGAGTTAAACTTTTATTCTTTTGATGATCCTACTTCTTTTCAAGAAGCAGTAACTAGTGATGTATGGAGAATTGCAATGCAAATAGAGTATGATGCTCTCATAAAAACTGAAACTTGGAGGTTGGTGAACCCTCAAATTGGAACCAAACATATTGGATGCAAGTGTATATATAAGAACAAGTACAAAGCAGATGGCTCACTTGAAAAACATAAAGCGATACTTGTAGCAAAAGGATATGCAAAGAAAGAAGGTGTTGGTTAGACATAAACATTTTCTCCTACAACAAAATGGGGCACTATTCAAACTCGGTTTTCTTTAACATCAGAAAAAAGATAGAAAATACATCATATGGATGTTAAAACGGCCTTCCTAAATGAAGACTTGAAAGAAGGTGTTTATATGGATCAACCTAAAGGTTTTGCTATCGAAGGTCAAGAACATAAGGTATGCAAATTGGTAAAATCTTTGTATGGTTTGAAGCAAGCACCCTGAGCAGGGTATGGAAAGTTAATTGAACATATTCTCAAATTGAATTATAATCATATCAATCTAGATGATGCAACTTTATTTGTCAAGAAAGTTGGAAGATCAGTTGTATATCTAGTTGTCTATGTAGATGATTTTCGTATCACAGGAAATAATGACGATTATATAGGTTGTATTAAAAGAGAGTTGAAAAAGGATTTTGATATGACAAATTTGGGATTATTAAATTATTATTTAAGAATTGAAGTAGATAAAAAATCAAAGCACATTTTTATTTCTCAAAAAAAATATGTTGGACAGTTATTGAGAAAATTTGGTGTGCATGATTGTAATCATGTTTCTACACCAATGGAGCGGAATCTAAATATTAATTCAAATTAAGATAGCACATTTGAAGATCCAACAAAGTACAAGCAGGTTGTTAGAAGTTTAATTTATCTTACTACTACTCGTCTTGACATAACTTTGGTTGTAGGAATATTATCCAGGTTTATGCATCATCCTTGTGAAGGTCAATGGAATGCAGGAAAGTGAAGGTCATTGGAATGTAGAAAGGTGAGTGCACAAATATTTAAAAGGAACTCAATCTTATGGCTTTAGATATTCTAAAGTTTCAGACTTCCATCTCACTGGTTATGTAGATTCTGATTTTGATGGAGATAAAGAGCATGGGGTGTCTACTTTAGGTTATTTGATGAACCTTGGATGAAAAGCTATCACTTGGAGATCGTGAAAGAAATATGTTCTTGTTGATTCTACAACTAAATCCGGATATGTTGCAGCAGCTCAAGCCACAAAATAAATCATTTGGCTTCGTGAAATACATGAAGACTTGTAGGAGAAACAATTGACTTCAACGCCTCCCTTTGTTGAAAAATATTTTACAATTCAATTGGCCAAGAATCCAAAATTACATGATCGAAACAAACATATAAACACCAAATAGCACTTAATTCATCATCATGTTGAGGCCAAAACCATTCATCTGATACATTGTTCTACTTCAGATAAAATTGCAGATATCTTTACTAAAGCATTGGGCCTTGAAAAGTTTGAAAAGTTTATAATGTAGCTTGGCATGTCAAATGTCCCTTCAGATTAAGTGGGGAATGTTGAATAATCCTTTGGGATTTCATTGTAAATAATATTTCAGCTATTCGTTAGTAAATTCTCGTTAATAATCTTGTTATCTAATTGTAGATAACAATTTTGATTTCCTTTATATGTAATACTCTTCTACGAAATAATACATGGTTTGTTGAGGATATTCACGGACTGTGTCATTAACCCCATATGCCTAGAAACTATTGAATGGGATGGTGATTGAACCTCAACAAACTCGCAAGTGTTTTAGTTTTCCCCCCTTTTATGTTGTGATATTTGTAAAAAAGTACAGGGATTTCGATATAGATAAACAGTGCAATGAAGTTGCATGCAATTTGTATGGAAATATATAGTCAGGATTTACCATCAATTGAGATTCTTTGGGAGTTTTTCATCCAAATCTAGAGATGGGATCCCTCATGGATCCAAGGAGGATGACATAGTTTTTTTTTTAATAATTCAGCAGGGTTCATTTATGATCAACCTCTCTATTTTTTTATGAAATGCCTTAAAAGGAAGAAATGCAAGTTCATTAGTTTTTTTAATGTAGTTCCTTTGAGGACAGTTCATGTTTATTCAATAAAATAATAGATTAAATCTTTGTTACAAAACAAATATATTTAACTTGTTAACATGTCAAAACTATAACGACTTAGAAATGCTTATTTTTAATCTTTTTGAGCATAAGCATAAAATTTTATATCAATCCAAATAATTCATTTATTTTCTCTTTAAATGAATAGATATTAACTACTACCACCACTATCACATAAAATATAACTTGCATATTTTGTTTTTGTTTTTATTTTTACTTTCAACTTTTCAATTTAATTATTTTTCATATATTAAAAAATACATGAATTTATTTTTTTTTAAACTTGGAAGTCTTAAGATACGATGTACTTTGAAATTGATTGATACCGCCAAAACAAACAAACAAAAAACACATAATGGAAAATTTTAGAAAATTAAATAATTGAAAGTATGAACGTAAGATGTGCTTTGAAATTGATTTATAGAGGCTCCTTTCCATCATCTCATGTTGTACTTTTTATAAGGAAATAAAAAGGGATGGAGACGACATACAAAGATTATAAATACTTAGTTATCAATATGAATTCTCATTTGACTTAGCTTTAGGATGGTGTTTTGAAATATTGGTTGTAACCTATCATTTTTGTAATAACAATTCCAAGTGTTAAAGGATTTTGTTAACTTAAAGCCAAACTTATTCAAGTGAGAAACATATAAAAATAACAATACACTTTTTATACCATAACAAGAGTTACGTGGTGGCAATGTGAATTCTCATTTGACTTAGCTTTAGGATGGTGTTTTGAAATATTGGTTGTAACCTATCATTTTTGTAATAACAATTCCAAGTGTTAAAGGATTTTGTTAACTTAAAGCCAAACTTATTCAAGTGAGAAACATATAAAAATAACAATAAACTTTTTATACCATGATTTAGTGAGAAACATATAAAAATAAGAAGAGTTACGTGGTGGCAATGTCTCTGACATTGCCACAAAATTTTTGAGGTTAAACACTTGTTTGTAAATGAAATTTATTATGAATCATTAAACATTTAATAATAAGAAACATATCATAACTCGAAGGTGTATCATTAAACATTTAATAATAAGGAACAATTAGAGCCTCCACTAATATTGCATTTTTTAAAACAAAATATATGAATTATATCAATAAAGATTATTGTTAATCTTAGGGTTTATCTCAAAGCATCAAATTCAATATATTTCATTTTATTTGTTGTAAATGTTTCATGGAGAAATTATGGTGAAAGAGCACCACTCTTATGGAATTTTATAGTTAGAGTGCTAAGCCAGAGCACTTCAATTTGCAAGCACAATAGAAGTGTATTTGAAAAACTACACATAAGTTAGTAAAACAAATTAAAATGTAGCAATTACAATTATTATATTTAAACACTCTTAACCACTTCAAACTCGTGATCCAACCAATTGTTACCCTTCATGGATCTTTCTACATTTTTCAGGAATAGAATGCAATGGAATAGCAATGAAGGGAAATAGAAAGCAATCTGCTGATAAATAACAACAAATCTTCATATAGGCAAGACATTATTTGCTAAATTACACTTTATAGCAGAAATAGTTCATCCATTTAGCTAACTTTTTAATAGTTAGAATAGATTATAAATCCATAGAACCTTACAAAAATAGCAATAGAGCATACCATTTGACAAGAGAAAGCGCTCCACAGTTGCATGTAACAACATAGTTAGATTACGAGGATTGCCATAGACCAGTGTGTCACCTACAGTATGCTTATATCCATGTCTATCAAACCACCTCTAAGAACTCTCCCTCTAGAATTCACAACGCCATCCTCAGAAACAAACACTTGAGAAGGGGAGGAAGGAGAAATGTCTTGAGATTCAACCAAAGAAACAAATGCAACAATCTAAATATAGATCAATCAAGCTATATATATATATATATATATAACTTCAGGAATTCTATTATGGATCCATATTCTAGGTTATTTAAGACATGTTTGTATGCACATTATGTTTAAATGACTATTAGCAGATTGTTAAGTCTGTACTAATTTTTTTTTTATGTAGTATGCTAGTAGAATAATGATAATGATAGGCATTTCATAAAGATTTGTTTTGTTTAAATGACTATAGGTAGAGCTATATATTATTTATAAAAGCCAATATGCATAAATATAATCAGACAAAGATAACAATACCTTGTAAAACCATATTTAACATTCATGAAGAATATACTTTTCATTTAAACTTAATAAAAAATATAATTTTTTTCCAAGAAAAAAAATCAAAAAGACATTGCTATTCTATGACTACAGGGAATTATTGGCCCTCAATTTCCTCCTCATGTTTGCATGTTTGTTTGATCATTGTTATCATTATAA
>LPNX010077174.1:253135-280950 GCA_001517045.1 Pseudotsuga menziesii
AATGTTACAGGGAGCTGTGAGGTTAGCAAGTGACTAGCACATCTATGAAGGAGAGAGAGTTGTCTTGTTGGCTTTCCATGGTAAATTTGATGTGAGGAGAAATGTTATTTAAATTATTAAGAAAAGGGTCAAAGGAGGACAACCCTCGGGCCAAATGGACTAAGGGAAAGCAACATTTGGGTTTAAGATGTAAGTTAAGTGCTAAATCTTTTGTCTTAGCTACTATCGAGGATAAGGATGAGTCCATAGAAGTGACTTTGGTTTGTAAATCCATTCATAATTTGAACCTTTGAAGCTAAATAAGGTGGAGGAAAGATAGATCTTAATGAGATTTAAGGAAACCAATTTGTCAATGAGATTGAGAGCTTCATGGATAGGGATTTTTTGTCATTTGTCAAAACACAAAAGCATTCATGAAGGTGGTGGAACCCAAACCTTTGTTATTTATCAACACCTTGTGCTAAGCCAAATCTCAAGACATGGATTGCTCGATCATGTGTCAATTTAGTCGATCTTTAGGAACTTTGGCATATCTCAAGCTTCAAATTCTTTAATACTACAATCTCCCTTGAAAAATCACCAAAGCTTGTAGCATTTAAAACTTTGAGGGGGTCTCCAAAATGTAATACACATACATGTATGAAAGACTTGAAAGGATAAATCCTCTCATGGATGAAGCACAAGAACTTGTGGGCTTGAAGGGGTTTCATATACAAAACCATCATAACCTTACCCAAGTGCATGAGAATGGAGACCCATTGAGTATATTAAGATGGCAAGCTATAGGGCCATTTTAGGCACTCAACAATACTAAGATTTTAACAACCAATGTTTGATGAAACACAACTTTCCTAATACTCAAGGATCTATAAAATAGATAAACTTTCCTAATAGGCCAAGTTGTAACAAAATTGTTTAAGAACCAAATGGGACAAATATATTAACAATTACACCACAAAATGACTAAGGTACTAAACACAAACTATTGCCTAAAAGGCTCTTTGCAATCGCCCCAAATGAACTTGTTCATGCTATGGCATCCTAAAGAAGACGTTCCAAAATAAAAATTAGAACCCATAACTCCTACAATGAACCCAAATTTTTTTAAGGTCCACCATTGGGGAAGAGTGAAATAGATTTTCCCTTGGAGGTTCTCTCAACTTTGAGGAAGAGAAAGCTATTAGTTGTCCATTTTATTTCTAGGTCTTTGGTCTAATCTATGTTTTCTTTCTTTCATGCAATGGGGATAATAATCTATGTTGCACTTGATTCTTTACCTTAAACTTAAGGAATATAGCTAACTTTCCATCATTATATCCTCATTTTTGAATTTGTAAATTTATCAACCTCATGCATCTTTGTTGCACATACTTTGTTCTATGGAAGATAATATATCTGGAAGGAAGGATAAAAGAAGAGGAAGGATATTTTGTGTTGTAATTCTATCATGCAACAAGGATAACGGTTTAGGCTACACTCGATTCTTCAGCCGTGGAACCTAGGGAATATAGCTAACCTTCCATTGTTCTCTCCCAAATTTTGAGTTTGTGATTTTATTAACCTCATGCAACTTTTTTTGAGATGCTTGCTTCCATGACAAGTAACACACCTCAACGACATGTATTTACACCATCTACCACAATTATTATGTGGATTTACCTAGCTGTCAGATAATATGGTCATCAAGGTTGTTTCATTATAGTTCCATTACAATAAGAATTTAAGCTAAATCTTATGTTTGATTGTGATTAGTTTATGTTTACAATTTGAGAATAGTTCCAAAACTCACCCAATCTTTGTCAATATTTTCAACAACTTAAAATTCTCAAATATTTTAGACAATATTATCCCACAAGTCTTTTAAAAGTCAAAGAAGACTTAAGTATTGGTATTAAACATAGTCCTTTAATAAATATATTTTTCAAACCATTTTCATCATTGAATAAGGATGTTGAAAAAAACCCTTTTCCTTCTAAAAACAAAATAGATTCATAATACACTTTAAATTTCCCTATCTACAAAAACACACATCACTAAGTATAAATTTAAATTTCCCTTCTAAAAACAAAATAGATTCCTGATACACTTCAAATTTCCCTATCTACAAAACACACATCACTAAGTATAAATTTAAATCAAAAAATCTAAATAATACATAAATATGAAATTTCAACCTAAATCTTAACAATGTCAATTGACTCTTCGTTGAACGTTTACTATCTAAATATGGCCACTATAAGATTTCAACATGAATCTTAACAATGCCATCCCATGGTATTTACCATTTGACCCTTCCTTGACTTCAATATTACAAATTACAAATAAGGTGCAGAACTTTTTCTTTGAACCAGGATGTCCTCGATACTCGTATTTTAGCGGCTGATATTGGAGAAAATGTGGTTTATTAATGTTTCCCTTTATGAGTTTCTTGTCTGTCCAATTTAATACAATTATTGATGTCTCTTTGCTTCATCACTGCCAACTTATGTGCCTGTAACCTTTCTCTGGCAAAGCAGCAGCATTCTCTGGCAGAGCAGCAGCTTATGTATTAATGATTTCTTTGAGCTTCACAAAATATAGATAGCGAAAGCTACAAAATTCATGGTAAGTTAATAAAATCCTCATGGAAATTAATCTTGCCCTTTGCCTGTTGCTAAATCTATATCATTATTTTATCATCTTTTATGTAAATATTAATTTATTGTTTGATAATTCAGAAAAATATTTGTTAAATATTTTTCTTAATTTCGATTTGAGGATGATATACAGGCAAACAAGATTCTTAAGATTTCAAAGTTAATACAATAATATGCTTATTTAAAAGCTCAACATGTCACTTAAGAAAATTGATCCTAGTTAAATAGAGTAACAAATTCCCCAACCATTCAAAACACAGCCAATTGACAGATATTCTTCCATTTAAACAATCAGTATTTAAACAATCAGTATATATATATAGCACCTGAAATGATTGTAATGCTTGCAAGAAAACAAATTTTAAGACAATTGCCTGCAAATACATCCAATGCATTGTGCTTCTAGAAAACATGCACCCAAAGAACTGGGGTACATTTGGATGAAATTAACATTAAAAATTTCAGAGCTTCTAAAGTTGTTCAGCGGATCATCATTACTATAGCAATGCCAGGCAACTAAGAGTTTGACAAATAATTTGAATCAGGCAACTAAAAGCAAATCTAGAATGCACCAAAATAATGGGATAGGTACCGTATCACGAACTATGCCATATGAATTGTTGTGAAGCAACCCCAATAGTTTATACCCTATGAACTGAACACTGGCAATATGAATTAAGCTAAATGGGCACCGAATTAGAAAATAGCTGTTGAAGCAAGGCCGAAGGAACAATGGTCTTTTCATCAGGCTTCCCCCTTTTGTTTCTTTGTGATGCCAGCATGATATTTTCCCTGATGAAAAGCTTGCTCCAATTCTAGCTTGCTTGGCTGGCGCGACCCATCACCAGCAAAAGTTCCAGAACCATATGGACTGCCGCCTTTTACTTGTTCCATCTCAAACATTCAAGCTCCAAAAGTATATCCTATTGGTACATAGAGCATGCCATGGTGAACCAGCTGTGTTATAGCCGTCAATCTGCATGTTGCTAATGTTGTTAAAATCACATTGGAACCAACGAGTTCAACAAATTCAGAAATTTGAAATATTTTACTTTTGCAAAAAATGCATCCTTTTTGCTATTAATAAATTCTTTATGCACAAATAGGGCTCTTTAAAACATAATCACAAAGTGTGACACCACAAGCACAAACAATTTAAAGTGGTTTTGAGTTCAATACCCAATGAAGAATACAGGATTCCATGAAATTATCCACTAGAATTATATCCCTATGTACTACCCAATTGCTTCCATGTCCAAGGAAACAGATCGCCAAACCTCCATTATAGAATATTATTAAAGTAATAAAGGTAAATCTATATTGGCCAGGATGAGAATAAGAGTCTTATGAATGTTAAGAAATAAAATGTAAAATATAAAATGCTCCAACTACCCCAAAGAAAATATTATGAACGTTGATGTCTAAGGCTTTAAAAAACAAAAAGTTTATGGATGCATCTAAATAGAGCAAAGTGAATGTTTATACTTGAATAAGAGTTAACTAAATGTGAGAGGCATAAATGCTACAAAACGAAGACTGATTTTACAGATAGTGCAACTTAAAAATAAGGTAATAATACAGAGAACATATAAAGTTAAGCATATAAATTATATGCATTTGCCTTGGACAAAGATCTTATTTAGAAATTGTTCTCTTGAATTTTCACTTGCCATCATAGCACTTCGCAACTACTGGTTGAGAGTCGAGACCTGAGTTTTTCAAACTATTCTTTTAACAGGTAAAGCTGTGGGCCATACGAAGACCATTAAACTGCTTTCAGAGGATCCTGGATTAGTATGATTGTGGCATGCCCATTGAACCTACCAATTTATGTTTGTTATTAATAACATACTTCATACTTTCATTCTATCAATAACTGCCTCAAACTAATTTTTGCTAAGAATCATAATCTTATTAGTTAGTTTATTCAGTTAGTCAGTTCCATAATTCCTTAGCAAATATTAGTTAAAACTGTCAATTATGTAACATATATATAACTACTATACACTAATAGATAATAGATAATTGGTTCAATCATTCTTGGTTGTTATCGATCTGTTTCTCCTCTCTCCATTTTATTAACATGGTATCAGAGCATTAGGTTGCAATCCATTTTATCCTTAGCAAATATTAGTTAAAACTGTCAATTATGCAACATATATATAACTACTATACACTAATAGATAATAGATAATTGGTTCAATCATTCTTGGTTGTTATCGATCTGTTTCTCCTCTCTCCATTTTATTAACATGGTATCAGAGCATTAGGTTGCAATCCATTTTATCCTTAGCAAATATTAGTTAAAACTGTCAATTATGTAACATATATATAACTACTATACACTAATAGATAATAGATAATTGGTTCAATCATTCTTGGTTGTTATCGATCTGTTTCTCCTCTCTCCATTTTATTAACATGGTATCAGAGCATTAGGTTGCAATCCATTTTATTAACATGATATAGAGCATTAGGTTGCAAGAAGAGATTGCTGCTATATACACCCACTTGCTGACCATAAAAAGAAGACGTAGCCACAGTTGGAAATCGTTGCCTAAGAAAGAGTCTGCTAGTTTTGAAGGAAAAAGACGAAGATGTAGCCATCGTTGGAAATCGTTGCCTAAGAGACAGTCTGCTAGTTTTGAAGAAATCTCTACCTGGGTTGAACACAACACTGCCAATCCGCTGTAAGAACAGGTATTTACTGGGATAATTTGATAATTTTTAATCCCTTGAATAAAGAATGCCCAAATAAGAGAAGTATGAAGAGACCCATGCGCGTGAGTTATAAACGTGAAGTTATTTGCATGCTATGAAAAAGCATTTTCATATCATTTTTAAAAAATTAATTTGTGCAAGGTCGTTTTTGCTAAGTTTTGACATGAAAAAAGGTTTTTGAGAGGTGCCAAATAAGCCATCTGTGTGTAAATAAGTAGACGCAGAGCCATATGCAGTGGAGTATTGTGTGAAGAGAGGATAACCTCCATTATCATTGCTTATTGAAGCATGTTTTATGCCTATTGCGAGTGAGCCTGAAGTAGCCCACGCATTCCAGCAATAGTTCTCACCTAGCCATTATCACTGCAGTGATACATTTAAGAAAGGTTCCATGTTGCAGAGTATCTGCGCGAGAGCCGCCGATGGAAGATGTGACAGAAAATATCGATTGAAGAAGGAATTATATTTATATATTTACATGTTCAGATTGTTCAGAATTAAAAATCAGTCTGAAAATATGAAAACATGTTCATATTGTTCAGAATTAAAAATCAGCCTGAAAATATGAAAGAGAAACGGTTTCAATTCACCAGAAATCAAACGTGAGCTGGTCGTTAAAGAAAAGGGAAAACTCCGTCATGCCTCCGTTGGTGGAACCAGTGTTCCTGGTATTGAGCCAATAGTCATTTGTTTGGCTGTATAAAAATAACAGGTTTTTTAAAAAGGTATATTGATCTCATTCATGAAGTCGACCTTTGAATATTATGTTGAAATTGTAAGAAAGTTGGTTAAGTTGTAGTGAAGTGGTTACGTTGTAGTGAAGAAATCAGAAATGGCTGTATAAAAGAAATAATCTTAAAAAAAAAGAAAAGAAAAGTAGAAGCAGCCGCCAATCTCTTCTTTGAAGAATCACTGCCAAAAGTCATGTTTGAAATTATAAAATTCATGTGTGAAATTTTTAAATTTTGGTGAGACCTCATTTTAAAAAGAATTCTAATTGATATATGTATGGTCAAGAATAAAGATATTGAGTTTTCAGAACTCAATATAGTTTCATTGTTAGAATTCGCAACTTTAGCAAAGAAAATTGAAAGAAAACTAAAGAATGACGATGAACATTGAAGTAGAAATCATAAAGATGAAGATAGAAATGATAAACATAAACATTATTTTATTTTGTACATGATCAAGATATAAGGTTCGTGCTTGCTAATGCATCAAGATTGCCCCATGTGGCACAAATAATGCATTCACTCTACAAGAAGAAACAATAGTAAGACAAAATTCATGTTTGAAATTTTTAAATTTTGGTGTGAGACCTCATTTTAAAAGATTTGGAATTGATATATGTATGGCCAAGAATAAAGATATTAAGAACTCAATATAGTTTTATTGTTGGAATTCGCAACTCTAGCAAAGAAAATTTAAAGAAAATTTAAAGAAAACTCAAGAATGACCATAAACATTGAATGAAGATATAAATGATAAACAGAAACATTATTTTGTACATGATCGAGATATAAGGTTGTTGCTTGCTAATGCATCAAGATTACATGTGCTAATGCATCAAGATTGCCCTATGTGACACAAGTAAATTAATATATGTTGTAAACTGTCATCCTTACATTGTGTTTGTATAGCACGGTGTTTGATTGATTTTGATACAAACTAGTGAGCATCGTGGATGGTACCTAGATGTTTTGGTATATTGAAGTATGTTCATAGAGTTGTCATAAATTCAGTCTATGTACCAATGTTTGGCCCAAAGGTACGGTTGGTTCCCAGTCGATACTTATATGCCATCTTTTTGTTTTTCAGCATAAAAGATGCATGTGACTAATGTAATTAGGCATATGTTGAATGAGGTGCATGATCGGTTGTACCCGACACCTCCAAGTTTCCAAATTTGACAAGTTTGTTGGTCCATGTTGTAATGCCTTGTCATAGGCATGTTTTTGTCCCTATTTTGTTGTAAGCCTGTTTGTTGTATGCTTGCTCAGTAGGCATACTTGTAGTGCTAAGACACCTGATATTACAGGATTTGATATTCTCTTAGAGAGGTTTGTTTTGTCGAGTTGTGGAATAAACCATCGCTAGAGGTTATGGGGTGACAGGTGTACCCGGCGCCTAAACTTGATCAAGGTCGAAGATAAGAAAAAACATCTTCAATACATGGGGACCCAAATATATTGCCAACACTTACTATGTTGAAAGCCCAAAGATGAAGAATGAATATTAATAGTAAGCATAAGCAAGCCTAAAGAACCTCATGAAGAAGAAAAAGAACAAAAGAACAGAGTTTTGCAGCATTGAAGAAGAAGAAGGAAAAAGATTGAAAGAAAAAGATCGAAAGAAGAAGAATATCAAAGTAGAATTGAAAACCAGAAATCATAAATCACACTTGAAAACCAAAAGTCATGAATCAGAGTTCAAACCCTGAAGTTTTTAAAATTTTGTTTAGTAACCACTTATACTATGAAATGAGAACTTTATACTAAGAACGAGAACTCTAGACATAAAAACGTTGATTTTTGCAAAAAAAACACCAAAAACACCTGCAAATAGAAAAGTGTTGATACCAGTATACATGTTGTTTACAAAAACTTTAAAATCAACCCCTAAATTGGAAAACGATTTTTTTCTCCAAAAAATAAATTAGAACTTTTTTGAAAGTTACACGTTAAACAAACAAAAATATTTCATAAATAATTTCACCACTCTAACCATATAAAATCAAAGAAATTATGATGTGATTCATAATGGAATCATATATTAGACCATACAAGAACACACGATTCATATAAATATTCAAAATCTCCTTAAGAGTTTCAATTATAAACATCATACTAATAAAAAAAAATCTAAAATGTTAATTCCGAGGATTTGTAGTTCTGATTATTTTTTATTTTTTATTTTTAATCTTTTAACCTACTTGAATGCCATCTAGCCCCTCTAAACCCCCTAACCCACCCAACATTATAATTAAAAAAAATTAAAAATAAATTTGAATCCCCTATCCCCTTAACCCCTCTACAACAATACATTTTAAAAAAAATACCAAAACATATAAAACACCCTTCCCTTAACCTCTGTACAACAATAAAAAAAAATTATATATGTATAGATTTTTGAACTGTGTGACAACTTATTCAACTAATTGTAAAAGAATTATATAAATTAAAATGTGTCAATAAATTTAAAGTTGTTGTATAAATATCTAAACTACATACATGTAAACTATATAATTGAAAAATATTAAACACATTAATAAATAATAAGTCTTTTTTTATTGTTAAAAAGTAATATCATAAATTTTTTATACATTCATCTCCCTTAATATTTGCTTCTTCAATATATACAATCCTATAAATATATTGTTATGTTGTTTCAAATATCTTGTTATATTTTTGTTATTATGTTAAAAATTTAGTTTTCAAAAAAACATTTAAAAGTATAATTTTATATATATAAAATAATAATTCACTTAAGTTTTCTAAAAAAAAATCTATTTTTTATAAAAACCAACATTTAGCAAAAATATTAATATTACAACAAAACTATTGGTTGATAAGTATTCACTCTTATTTTTTAAATATTACCTTTACTCACCTTAAGAAAAATACTAGAGTATTTGTAAGAATCTTGATTTGCCTCAATCAAGGAGTACAATATAGAAACAATTACAGTTAATTGATGCAAACAATATTTTTATAAAATTTAATACATGTTTCTTTTATAGTACCTATTTAGTAACCCAACAAGAAGCATAAATTTAAATATTATTGAGAAAGCAATTAGAAGTTTAAATATTATAGATAATACAGTCTAATTAACTTAATAAAGAGCATAAATTTAAATATTATTGATAAAGCAATTAGAAGTTTAAATATTATAGATAATACGGTCTGATTAACTCAATAAAGAGCATAAGTTTAAATATCATTAGTAAGCCACTTGGAAAATATGTATGTTTTCTCTTCTACGAAAGGGATTGGGCGGCTAACCATGATTAACACTTGATTGCCATTGTAAGTTGTGAGTTTAATTTTTTAATTAAATCGAAGTTGATAAATAATAGTTCACAGGGGCTTGAGTGGCATTGTAAGTCGTAAGTTTACTTTAAACAAGAGTTAATAGTTGGCAGAGGTGAAAATTTAATTCCACTGCTTTGGTATCCTTTGGTATACTGTTGGAAATTATATTCTAATTTCTACTTCTTTGAGCCGAACCGCTGCTTCATACTAAATAAAAATAAAAAATAATTATTCTATTTTATCGGGATTGCATGGCAGCCATGGCGAGCACATTCTCCCCCTCCCATCCTCTCAACCACCGCGAGACTCCTCCCCTCCGCTTCCCTCTTCTACCTCCTCCGCCGTCGTAGGGGAGCGCCGCTCCCTTGGCCAGCAAAGAGCCGCTCTTCAGTGGCGACGCGATTCTGAGAATCGCACCACTACTAAAGAGCGGCTCTTTACTAGCCAAGAGAGCAATGAATATCAAAAAGATTCCCGTAATCCGGCTTGGTTGTATCCACTACTCTGAGAATCGTGTTGCTACTAAAGAGCGGCTCTTTGCTAGCCAAGAGAGCAATGAATATCAAAAAGATTCCCATAATCTGGCTTGGTTGTATCCACTACTTTGGTGTACTGGTGGAAATTATATTCTAATTTTTGCTTCTTTGAGCAGAACAGCCGCTTCATACTAAATATAAATAAAAAATAATTATTCTATTTTATTGGCAAATAAAACATATAAATTAAAAATAATTATTCTATTTTATTGGCAAATAAAACATTCTAATGGCGGATTGCATGGCAGCCCCTCCTCTGCCCATCCCTTCTCCCCCTCCCATCCTCCTCCGCTTCCCTCTTGTACCTCCTCCGCCGTCAGAGGGGAGCGCCGCTTCTTTGGCCACCAAAGAGCTGCTCTTTGGTGGCCAAAGGAGCGGCGCTCCCCTGCGACGGCAGAGGAGGTAGAAGGAGGTTTTCTTTGAAATAAAAGATATACATGCGATCAATCTCAATGAATTTTTCCAACAGGATGACTACATACGGAAATATTATCTGCTAACTAGATGGAGAACCCTACATGATGCCGGATGCCTTTCTTTACCCAAATGCAAAATTCTGCTGGGAGCACAGCTTCCTTTTTACTATCATTCCCAGGCGTCTAAGTACTCCTTGCGAGCGAAAGGTCCAAGAAGCATTGAACCGCTTTGTAAGAGGGCTCTTATTTCCCTTGCCCGTTTCAATTCTTTATCTGAGCATGGCCTGGGGAAAATTACAATTCCATTACCGTATTCATTTGACCAGCTTCATTAAATATTGAAATAAGATTGAAAACTTGCAAATTCATGAAAATCCCCTTCTCTGTGAAAAATATGATACGATTCTTGAGAATTATTTCAAGGAAGAAGATCTAACGAAATCCACTTATTTATCTGATAATTTTGCTTCCAAAATCTAAATTTTCATAAAAAAAAATCCATTGAAAAGCTCGACATATCAACAAACTGAACTGTTGGTACCTTCTAAATATAGCATTATCTTTGTAATGATTTATCTTTGTAATTTAGGTCGATCTAAAATTGGGGCAGGAATTGCTACCAGACATCGATTAATTGAACACCCCTCTTCATTTTTGTTATGTTATTGTATAACCAAATTCATTGAGCATCTATTGTGGTTCCGTAGATTGCAATGGTTCTTTTCAGTGTCTCGACACCTTGAGATAACATCTATTGAGTTTTTATGGTATTGTGATGACAATGGTGCCTTGTGAAGGTTTTCTAGGAGCATAACTACAAAACTATAACATCGGTCTTCATATATAATCAATTATGTGAGAGAAAGTTCATAATATATTTCAAAGGTAATCTCTACATATCATATTTAAACTTTATTATTAATTTAATTTCTGGTACTCTATACCCAGCATCAAGTTTAAAAATGGTAGAGAGAATTACTATGAAACGTTTATACCATTAAATTGAAATTCAAACATTAAGTGGGAAGAGGCATACCTTAAGATAAATAGGTTAGGTTCAAGTTGGGACATGAGATAAGTGAATTAGCTCTAGGAATCAATAGGTTTGTTTCATTTACGACTGTGAAAGAATCCTGAACACCTCAAATGCCACTAGCACCAGATCCCTCATGATTGATTACTAAAAATATCTTTAATTAAATGGTAGTCTCACTCTAATTCATCCATCTAGGAAACCCAGATGTAGGGTAAGCAAAGTTATTCCATCTCCAAACAATAATAACCAACTTCAAAAACAACGCGCATGCCTATTGATTATTGTTGCATAGAGTGAAACTGTGTGACCAATACTAAAATCCTTATAATTTTCTAAAATTATCTAAGTAAAATCCTTCTGAAGATATTGAGATCTTGCAATGAAAATAGGAGCCAATATCCACACCATGTCTTCTATGTAGGTATGCACTTAGTATCTCACATAAAAAACCATGTGAAGCATAGGACAATCAGTGAAAATCCATGTGAAGCATAGATCATGCGGAGGAAACAAAAAGAGATAGAGCAAGGTGATACCTCCATGCTCTACCCACTACATAAAACATGCCACAAATAAAATGAAAACCACAATCTTTTTCTATTCCTAGTTACTAAAGAAATTGATAACTACATTCTTTTCCGACAAAATAAACATGTGATTTCTCTATCGATGCATAAAATCCATAGACATTTGCATAAAATCCAAGTTCCACAAAAATGATTGGAAACAAAGAATTATATTTCAATAACACTAATGCCATCGACCTTTATCAACCTTTCAAGAACACAAATGCTGGAAGGATGAACAAAAACCTTTACGATGACGAGCAGGTAAGATTTATTTTATGTGAAGTTTCTCTTGTTTTCTTACTCCTTTGATTTCATGATTTTGTGGTCTAATAATCAATGGTAGTTGCAATAGATTATAAATCTATCGGGGAATCAACAACCCTCTATGTTGATAGAAGCGAATTGGATATAAACAATAACAACAACAACATTATGCTTGTTCCGAGAGAAACTGTAATGCAAGCATTAAACACTATTGTTCAAGTCCATTTCAAGAAAACATTTGAGAAAAAAGAGTCATGGATATTCAGAAGGATATCTGGAATCATTTCTAGGTCCTGTTTTCTTATTTGGAAATTATATTCAACAATGTGGTGCAATCCATAAGGTTAGAGTGACTAGTGGATGCTCGTTTCTCTCTGCGCAATGGGGAACCTGATATTTTATATCGTCGTGGCCCAGACCTTGAGGTGTATAAATGGTTTTAGGTATCAGAAAAAATGACATAATCTCACATTGGGATTGGCCACCGAGAATGTGAAGTGCTTGAAGTTCATGAATGCAGACTCTCTCTCGGAAAACGATTACGAAATCCATTATCATAAGCCCTCTGAGGGGTATTTTAATAACTTCAAGAGTAAGTGGGATCTCTACTTTTTGTTCCTTGTGATTACTTTTAGTTTGATTACTTTTGGTTTGATTTTTAGTTTGATTAATTCAGGTAGGGATTTCTTTATCAGACATGGCCATATCAGATCCCCACAGGAAAGCGTGATTTATATTGCCAAGCATCTATTTGCTTGATCTTCCATCTTTTTCTTTGAGTTCCCAGGATACAACTCTTGCTGGGGCTCCTCCTTCTACCTCCTCCGCCGTCGCAGGGGAGCTTCGCTCCTTTGGCCACCAAAGAGCCGCTCTTCACTGGCGGCGCGATTCAAAGATGGAAGATCAAGCAAATAGATGCTTGGCAATATAAATCACGCTTTCCTGTGGGGATCTGATATGGCCATGTCTGATAAATAAATCCCTACCTGAATTGACAACAACACCTTATTCCCCCAAAACTGAATTTGCATGTAGTTACTTTTGGAAATTTGATAACTTGAATATGAATTGTTTGTAGGACTATAATAAAAGCGTTGCTTTAGCAAAGAAAAGCTGTGTGTTTGATTTGCTGCAACAGAAAATACTATGTTGATAATATATTGCTGAATTGGGTGCCTTTTCCTGTACTTGACTATTGATGTGTAATTAACTTGTATCAGTTGGATGATTTCTTTGCTATTTTGTATTATTATTTCACAATGTTGCATGACTATTACTTTTAGGAACTTGAAAACATAAAGAGCCAGAGGGATTCACTATGTGTATCTTGGTACCACATATTTGAGGTTTTGGTGATGTTTGAAGTTGTGGTTATCTGGATAAAAAGCCTGCATTGATAATTTGATATTAGCAATTAGGAAGATTTGGCATTGTGGAGGGTTAAATGCTAATTTTATTTTTGCTATGCAGGTGACTCGTCAATTTTGATTTTGAGTTGTTGAAGCTTTGGACTCAAATATAACTCCATGCTTATTAGGCATTGACATTCGCAATGTAGCTTGGGAAGTTCCCTGGCCACGAACAATATGCAGAACCTGTCTGCCAAATGTTTTTACATAGATAAAATGTTAAGATGGACTTTGTGCATGGACATTCAACCTTGGATTTATGCAAAAGGCTGCAAGGGATATGTATACAATCTGCAAGTGTCGTACAAGATATCATTTATTTGTTTCTAGTGCAGTTCCCTTACTAGCCAGTCTTCAACACACTCAAAAGGCAGTTCAGTAAGGAAAAAATTATTACGCATTTACATATTGTGATGTAAAACATTTCAAGTTCATTTCAAATCTCATCTCCACATTGGTATTTTGATTTGCCACTTCTTTTTTTCATTGATCTTCATGTTAGTGTGATTAAAATGAGATAGTCAATGTCTTCTTCTACCTCCTCCGCCATCGCAGGGGAGCGCCGCTCCTTTGGCCACCAAAGAGCCGCTCTTCACTGGCGGCGTGATTCTCAGAATCGCGCCGCCAGTGAAGAGCGGCTCTTTGGTGGCCAAAGGAACGGCGCTCCCCTGCGACGGCGGAGGAGGTAGAAGGAGGTTTTCTTTGGAATAAAAGATATACGAATTCCTAAAGCCCCGATATCAACCCAAGGTTACCTTATGTAGATAATGATGTAGTTTTTGCGACTTCTGTCATAATAAAAATCATTATGATATCATATATCTACTAGCTCATTTCAAACACCAAATTCTACTACAAAAAGAAACGATAGAAAATCAATGTCTCGATCTCCATAAATCCTTTGTGCTTCATTTGAAATCTGGGTTTTATGCAAAGCGTTTTACTAACCACCGTTTTTATAAATAGTTCTTCGTTCTACAGAGAATACATAAACGATAAGTAACCTTCTAAAACGGTTGAATAAATTTCAGAAATAATCTCAGTAAATTTCTATAGCATTTTTTGTTCAATGATAAGTTGGAAAAACAAATATAATGATTATAGACCTATATAATCGCTTTATGAATCATACCGGCACAAAAGATATAACAATTGCACAAAAATTACCATCTTAGATTCACAAAATGTAAATATAAAAAATCGTACTATAAATTCCTAATGAGTATTATATGAGCATTAAAGATATTCCTCAACAAGAATTAACCCCACTTATTGAAGCGAAAGTGAAGGAGAATATTCCAAATAAAGACTCTCATATAGAATTAAACTCTTGCACAAAAAATAATCATCTTGGGTTCATGAAATATAAATATATAAAATCTTATAAGCTACTATTTACTATTATAGGAGCCTTCACCTTAAGATATTTCTTAAGATATTTCTCAAAAGTATATGTTCAACTCTTGCACAAAAATCATCATCTTGAGTTCACAAGATGTAAATATACAAGATCTTTCTATAAAGTCCTATTGTACTCTTAATAAGTACTAAAGGAAAGGAGGTTTCACCTAATGATATTGTTTAAAAGAACTTAACTCACTTAAGAAAGTGAAAGTCAAGAAGGACAATTTTGTAAAGAAAGACTATATTAGTAGCACAGCCACAAGTAAAGTAGTTGGTGAATGGTGATAGGCACAACCAACCACTTAGTTTTGTGAAGATAGTTAGCTCATAAATAAAGGTTAAAATATATAATTTCATATTCATTATTCATACAAGTTAATAAAAAAAATGATGTGAAAAAACAAAAACAAATTGATACGAGTTTCTTTAACCACCCTTTATTTGAAGCTTATTTAAATCTTAGTCAAGATGCATTTAAGCATAACAAGATAGGACTACCATGAAATGAATTGTGGCTCTACACTTATTACACTTGCTTAATCTTGTTGATTCACTCAAGCAAGTCCAAAATCTAAGATAATATCTAGCCTATATTACACTTGCTTAATCTTGTTGATTCACTCAAGCAAGTCCAAAATTCAAAATAATATCTAACCTATAGGCATAAATATGTTTATAAACTTAAAGGTCCATATGGTCCCTTGTGAACTATACCCAACTAAATGTTACTTTTTATTACAATAATTACTATGAGCACACACCCATTATTATTTTAGAGAGTGAAGGATTTAGAAGGATTACATCTATGCACTTTAAAACTTTTTTTAAGAGTCAAAAGAGTTAAGGAAAGTTCAATATCTTTATGAATTTAATTTCTTAATGTTTGATACATAATGGATGAATTCCATGTTTATTAGGGTTGATAAATAGGTATGACTATTCAAGGGACCCATGAGAAGCACTTCTTATTTTTTCAAGCCTAAGTACCCTTTTTTTTCTAGGAGATGGTGGTCAATAGGTCATTATAATTTTCTTTTTTTCGGTGGGGTCTTTTTTTGGTGGCCAAAGGAGCGGCGCTCCCCTGCGACAGCAGAGGAGGTAGAAGGAGGTTTTCTTTGGAATAAAAGATATACATGTGATCAATCTCAATGAATGTTTCCAACTGGATGAATACATACGGAAAGATTATCTGCTAACTAGATGGAGAACCCTACACGATGCCGGATGCCTTTCTTTACCCAAAGGCAAAATTCTGCTGGGAGCACAGCTTCCTGTTTACTATCATTCCTAGGCGTCTAAGTACTCCTTACGAGTGAAATCTCCAAGAAGCATTGAACCGCTTTGTAAGCGGGCTCTTATTTCCCTTGCCCATTTCAATTCTTTATCTGAGCATGGCGTGGGGAAAATTACAATTCCATTACCGTATTCATTTGACCAGCTTCATTAAATATTGAAATAAGATTGAAAACTTGCAAATTCATGAAAATCCCCTTGTCTGTGAAAAATTTAATACGATTCTTGATAATTATTTCAGGGAAGAAGATGATACGTCTCATACGTAACCTCTGGATGCTTTTGTTTTTTCTACACACCAGCAGCCAGAATTTCGACCAAGTGGTTTTAGTTTCATGTAGAAATAGGGTGCATTCATTGAGGTTTCAACATGTGCTTTTCCAAATTTGATGCTATCATAGGCTTCAAGGTTTTAGGGATTCGAATAACCTTTTCAAGGTTTTAGAGATTCGTAATTCCTTTAGAAACTTATGATCATTTTTTGTTATATTATTTAAATAATGCTATTGCAAAATGTGAATCAATGGATATAACTTTAGAATTAGTTAAAATGATTTAAATCTGTTGTTTTTTTATTATAATGTGAGAACAAATAATTTGCAATTATGAAATATTTTCCAATTAACTGAGTCAAAGATCATACACACATAAATAAATAATGTCCGCATGAAACGTTCCAAAATTTTTGTTTGGTAGTTATTCGAGGAAAAATAGTAACAAATGTCGAGAGAACTTTTTCAAAGTGGAAAGGTTATGTCAAAGTAAAATGACATAATGTTTAAATGAACATTGGATATTTAAATGTTTGAGATTTGGACATTGAATATTATATCATGTAAATTATTCGATTGTTATCATGTTTATGGTTTATTTTCTATATTTTTATAATAGTAATTTCAGTTTATTAAATAATATTCAATCATATTTATTTTTTTATTAGACTCTCAAATATTGTATATCTTAGTATTGTATTTTTTTTTTCAGGAATAGAATTGTATCTTTATTAATATGATATATTATACTTTGTTCAAGATTTAACACCATTTAATCTCATCCTCCATGAGAAGTTTAGTAATATCATTGAATCACAAAATAATAATATTGATTTGTTTCCATTTAAAAAGTGATATTTTATTTTTAAGCAGAGTAAAATTGAAATACATCACTGCATTCCTCAAATGTATGTTATACTAAGTAATCACTTTCTTTCTAGTGTAACTTTCTATCTTTACATCATTTAAAATTAAAATATTCAGCTTTTTTTTGTTTTATTACAAAAGACAATATTGCTCATAAATATCTTATAGTAAAAATAATATGCATTTACTTAATTGCATTGAAGAGGCCTATTCTACAACCTAGTAGGGAAGAGATGTGTAACTCCTTCCTTGCCCATCCTAGAGTTAACAAGTGTACTTTCAATTTTTTTTATTAAAAATAACATGTAGACTCAAATTAAATTTAAATTATTTAGAAATGCATATATATAAACTAAAACCATAAACATTGCATGACACACTTCCTTGACATATCCACTCTAAAAAAAGGGCTTGCACCTCTAGAGATTTGATCCCTTTCGGTGCTTGTAGATCCCCTTTTAGATGGATGAATCTATGCGAGTTTTAATATAATGTATTTTGGGGTGTAGTTAGGTAGGGTAATTGTTTTTTAAATTGTGTTTAATATAATGATTTTCCGGGGGTTAATTTTTTTTTTAAATGTAATGATGGGGGAGGGTTTAGGGAATTAGGAGGTTCATATACAATTTGATATATTACATATGGAAACATATTTAAAGTTTTCTTGTTTTTTTTATTATTCATTATTGTTTTTAAAGTATGCTTCTTTATGCTATCTGTCTTAACTATTTTTTTTGTTTTTAGTGATTAGGTACAACAATAGCATGCTCCTTACAAAAAGGAAGAAATTTCGTATCTATTGATAATATCCACTACATGCAATTACATCAAGCAAAGAATTAATTATATTCAAGTTCTTTCAACGAATTGCAAGAAGTCAAAGGAGAGTTTAGTGAAACACTTGTGGCGAAGATGTCTAAAGAGCCTCAACCACCATTGAGAGGGGTGTTTGAAAATGATCACTCTGGGCATCTTGCAAACATAGAAGACCAAATGGAAGAGGACATTGATGTCCCTCAGGAAAGCTAAGCTCCAAAAAATCCCAATTTCGATGAAGAATTTGGCCTCCATGTTATTGTTTATTAGTTTAATGTCTTGAAGAAAATGTTACATTTGACAACTTTTTGATAAGATATATTAATACTATTTTGAATTTCAGATTTTATTTTAGAAATAAAATTTCTATATATAATGTTTTTAATATGTTATTTACAAATATATGGCACATTTTAACTTGAATTTATGTGAATCATAACATTTTGGAATATAGTATGAAATAATATCATTTTTATACAAAACATCTATGAAAATCCATTGAAAATGGTTGTAAATGTTTTTATTTTCCAGAATTTGTTAGAATTTTGTTAATAAAAAAGGCTTAATTTTCCTATAAAAATGTCTTATTTTAAAGAAAAAATTGCAAAATGTATATGTTTTTCAATATACTTGCTTCTAAACAGATGTTATTTTGTTAAATGTCTAAAAAACACACTTGAAAATGAAAAGTAATAATATTTTATGACAAAGATGATTCAAAGGCCCAAAAAAATGCCCTAAAATGAAAATGTGTGATACTGGTATCAACCCTTTTTTAAATGGAGGTAAAAATAGCTACTAAAATTAAGAGAGAGAAAAACGAGAACTGTGTCGAGTTCTCGTTTCATAGTATAAGTGGTTTAGTGTTTCTAAGCCTAGCTGAGACATAGACCAGTAGGCATTTTTCATTTCAAAATTTAAGTAAGTAACTCTTGAAATTAAGAGGAAGTGTTAAGAATAATAATCTCATAATCTCATTAGTTAGTAGAGGAAGTGTTAAGAATAATAATCTCATAATCTCATTAGTTAGTTTATTCAGTTAGTGAGTTCCATAATCTGTTAGCAAGTATTGACTAAAACTGTCAATTATGTAACATGTATATACTATTGTATACTAATAGATAATTGGTTCAACCATTCTTGGTTGTTACTCATATGTTTCTCCTCCCTCCATTTTATTAACAATTTTATGTTACTCATATGTTTCTCCTCTCTCCATTTTATTAACAATTTTATGTTACGCGCTAGAAATTGAACTTTAAAGGTTTAGTTTCATACCCAATTAAATATACTGACAAGCCTGTGTCATCCCTTGCTTACAAACCATAAAAACTGAACAGGGGGAGGCATGCAGGACTTGCCCGCTATTGTCCCCACCTTATTTTGAAAAGAATAAAGAGAGAGAAATCTACTCGGGGGAAGGAGACTAAGCAAATTAAAAATAATATAGATGCAACAAACGGTCCTCCTGGATCTAGAGGGATACTGAGTAAATACTCACTAATCCATATGGAAGAAATAGAATGTACATGGAATCCAGAATACAAGTAAATAGACAACTGGATTATGCAAGATTCCAATCTTTTTAAGATGGTTATGCATGCCTATTAATGTTTATTTGAATAGATTTTTTAAATATCACAATTCACAAGTGTGCTCTTCCTCAATGTGGGAACCAGAATACTACCAGTGTAGATCCATCTTAACTCTGACTCTGACTCTATCAAGCACTAAGTGCCCAGATCGAATCCATAGACGTGCAAACCTTTTTAAGGGAGCAAAACTTGAGCAAAGATCAAATCAAGGTGTAAACCTTGTTTTTCTCCTTCAAAAAGCTTACAACTCTATAAATTTGATCACTCTTGTCGCTTAAGAAAGATCTATGTTGGTTAACATCTAATTCATTCATTATTGCATTGATCTGCACTATGAGAGTCTTTCATTATATGTACTGATAATGAATTCAGTCTTTCATTATATGTACTGATAATGAATTCGAAAGTGATCTAAAAGATCATTTAAACATTCATTAATAATAACCATGAATGAAAACATAGAGGAAATTTGGGGTCTAAAATGGGCCTCCTAAGGAAAATAATCAAAAAAGCCACATCACACTACAAATATGCCATGTCAGATTAAATCTAATGAAAGTCTAATGAAAGTCAACCTAAATTGTCTCATTAATGGTAGTTGACAACTATATTGAGTTAATGTAGAGTTAAGAGATATTGCTTAAAATATTAATGAAATATTTAGATTCTTGTACACACATAATAAATGATAGGAAACTTTTAAATTTTATATTATTATTTTTTTAAATGAATAGACCACTATTTTTTATATATTTAATAAATGTAAAACTCAAATATATTCATTTATAATAAAAATATATAATTATAATAGTATTAAAGAAATAAAAAAATCACTATTATTTTTTAATATAAATTTGATATTAATTCATATAAAAAATATTACATTACATAAAATAAAAAAACAATAAACTATGTATATTTATATTATTTTTTATATTAATATAAAAAAAAAATTATGGTTTAATGGGTAGGTAGGTAAGACAGAAAAAAAGTAAAATCAAATTTTATTATAATTTTAATAACATTAAAAATAGTTTTTATTTTTTATTTTGTTAGTATTTAAATGTTTTATTTATTTTTGGATGTAATAATTAAATATATTTATTAATATTAAAAATACTAAATATCTTTTATTAAGTATTTCAAGATAAGTCTATTTAAAATTAAATATTATTTAGTTTTCTTTTTAAAAAATTGATTAATAAATGTTTATAGTATTTCAAAATGCTTCCACTACAATTTTAATTATGCGAAGGTTATGTTTTAGAGGAGTTAGAAGTAGTGATCAAATAAAATATTCTATATTTATTAGTTAAAGTTTATTTATCTTATTTAGAGGTGATGTTTTCAAGAACTTAACCAAGGTGAGGTTGATATGGAGTTAGCTACTGTCAAATAAAAATATGACACATAAGCATTATGTATCCAACTCAACCATAATGGTTGACCAGAGATATTGAAATTCTATTGATTTAAAAATTCAACTCAATCCAGCTCATCCATGGCACAAATTTTTTTTTTATAAGGCCCATTTTAAACCCCAAATTTCCTCTAATTATAAAGAGTGATAGTTTTAATGTTGAAGATAAAAACAAAAACCTTATAGTGTTTGATGCTTTTTATATTTAGTAATCCACTTTAACCCAATAATTTTCACTAACCTTTCCCTTAATATCTGAGCTAACCTTTGGTAAAGATGTTTAATTTCAATTAATTACTTCACTCTACAACCTTCGTTGGATGAAAACTACACGATGGTTTCTTATACACACATTTGCAGAGAAAGGAATCAGGGGGCTTCCATCTTATCAAATGAAGATTTATCTTTACAATGAGGTGTTTGGAACATCCTCAAGGATCAAAATGGGTGTCTCAATGAATATCAGCATGTCTCTTTTTAAAATCCAATTGATCCTAAGGAATCCATAAAAAAATTTGTACCTGGGTTCACAGTTGGAAAATGTATATTGTGATAATACAAATCAAAGCTTTAAACATTAACCAAAAACCATAAAAGCTTATGAAACTCACGAGATATAGGCCGCAAAAGCCACAGATATCTAATTCCCTCCATGTTACCTTTAACACATTTGGTGTTATATCAAATTTCGTGATCTCAGTTCTAAATAGTTTATGGCATAAATGGTCTGCTTCAACAAGTATATATCAAAACACATACCATGTACTTGAACAATTTGAATCTAAAATACATAACAATTAAACTCTTATTTTTTTATCATTGTATGGCGAATTAAACTTGCCTTAGATTTAAACAATATATTTGGCCATCCATTTATAGATTTCACGAAAAACAATTTATAATTAAACTTATGTTTGATTAGTGTATCACTAATTAAATCTGCCTTAGATTTAAACAATATATTTTTCCATTCATTTATAGATTTCACTTAAAAAACCATTTATATTTAATATTTAAAATAGAAATTAGAATATATATCAAAGTTGATAAAGTTTGCTAATTTGTTTGTTTTATATATGAGGATAAATAAAATCTTATTGGAATTATAGAACGATAACCTATGTTATTACATATATTTGTTTTAATAAAAAAATAGTTAATAGTTAAATTTACATTTACCCACTTTAAATTTGAATTTGGTATAATAAAAAAATAGTTCATAGTTAAATTTACATTTACCCACTTTAAATTTGAATTTGGTATAAAAAAATCATTTCTCAGTGGCTCTTGTATTCTAGCAAAATGTTCTTAAAGTCTTTAATCTTGCGGCCATGGCTGTTCTCATTTTCGCCCTCTCTTTTACTTTGGAGGCCAGCCTCTACAGATCTATCCACCAACCCAAATATAATGCCAATAGTTTTGCTAACATCGCCGCTCAGCCACTGAGGATCTAAAATCCGCTGAGAGTCCCGAGTCCCGTTCAGGTAGAGAAATAGTATTCTGTTATATAATTATGACTTAGAATGATTACAGGTCTGCAATCTTCCTGCCCAATAAATTCGGTATTTACCAATATATTCGGTATTTAGAACATAAGACTGCTGCCTGGTCTTTAATGACAGGGATTAGTGCATTTCTTTCACCCTTTTCAAGAATAAATTTCAATTTTATATTCTGTTGACTGATTACGGTTAAGATCTTGTGATTACTGATCAAAGGAAAAATGAACTAAACATCTCTCTAGAAGAAAACTAAAAAGAAGTCAAAAACTAAAATTTATTTGTTCTTAGTTGCCAATGTCCTTTGGAGAGTAGCTCAATAGAAACCTGTGCAAAGTAGATTGACTTCAGATTTCAAAAACTAAAAAACCATGAGATGTACTCCAAGCCATTCTTTTTAGTTTTCTTTTTAGTAGATTGATGCATCTCATGGTTTTTCAGTTTTTACATCTCATGGTCAATCTACTAAAAAGACAATCTCATTCTCATGGTTTTTCAGTTTTTGAATTCTGAAGTCAATCTACTTTGCACAGGTTTCTATTGAGCTACTCTCCAAAGGACATTGGCAACTAAAAACAATTAAATTTTAGTTTTCAAGATTTACTATAAAAAAATTATTTGAATTAAACTGAATACATCTCCATTGAACTAAACTGAATACATCTCATGGTTTTTCAGTTTTTGAATTCTGAAGTCAATCTACTTTGCACAGGTTTCTATTGAGCTACTCTCCAAAGGACACTGGCAACTAAAAACAATTAAATTTTAGTTTTCAAGATTTACTATAAAAAAATTATTTGATTATCAACAATTTACTTTAATATTTATTTGATTATAACAATTTATTTAAATTATTTTATTTTACTAAATGTATAAAATGATTTATAATGCACTTGAAAAATGAAGGTTCTTAAGAGTCTTCATAAGGTACCTTGAAAGCTACATTAAGGAGGGAAAATATATTCCATTTTAAGTAAATATATTAACAGTCTGTGCTAAGAAACTTAAGCTAGGGTTGTCATTGGTATTTTTTATAGCAATTTTATAAAGAAGATAAGACTTTGATTACAAATTAAAATAACTATCAACGGTTTTTTAGTTTATTCTGGTTATCCAGCTATATTAAGCACATAAAAGACCAATGTGCATCCTGAACAATAACCAAGCATTCTATTTTTCATACACAGAGATACCATTGTTTAACATAGTGTTCTCAATAAAATTTATAATATTTTCTAGGCTATAAAGAAAATGTAAGATATATTATTATTTACCTACCTACAACAATAGGAAAGCTTAACATACTGAAAACTAGCTCAAAACTATATGCCTCCAGCTAATGAAAACTACTCTATGCACTCAGAAAAGAGATACTGTATCAATTAATATCGAGACAGAACATTAAACTCAAAGATTGAACACTCAACTTTCAAGTCTATTGGAAGCTCTTGGAAGGAGGAGGAGAAGGCACCTATACATATATATTGCTCCCTTTTATCTTATCGTCGTTGTCGTTTCTTCCATTAACGAAAAATAATTGCCAATAAAAAGCCAAAGGCATTTAGCTTGCACCCCTTAGTAGAATTCAACTTTGCACTCCCCAGTCAGCCTACTACTTAGTAGGTGGATACTGGCCTGGTTCGATAATAATCGATGATAGAGAGGGAAATAAATAGGTCCTATCTTTTAAACGTAATAATAACGCATCAATTTTGATTCCGTGAAGAACCCGGTTTCACCATGAAATAACTAAGACTGAGCAGGAAACCTGAACTCAATGAAATGAACCCTATTAACACTTTGCTGAATACAAATCTTCTTGCTCCAGAAGTGAGGCCTACAAGCCTCTAATTGATTCAGACTTAGGTGGACCTAAAGATTCATGGAAAGAAATGTTTTTGCGTTAAAGCTCGCAGCCTTAATGAGGTCTGTAAGTTCCTTGGCATGCGTGTAGACAAGGCACTTGATCCCAATGAGACCAAGCTAACTATTCCCGGTTTACTCGATTTGAGTATTAACCCGTGACTAAATGACATAGCTGATCTCTATTACTCTGTGTTATTATTTCTAGATAAACACTCATCATGTATATTGGTTAGTCCAGGTTCATGACACATACCTTAAACGAGCCACGAAAAAAGGCATCAAATCATGGCATTTATTCCTAGATTGAATGGCTTAAAAGAACCTAGAATCGGTTCTTAATGAAGATCATACCTCATTTATTCTAATTATTGTCTTTGATGGAAAATGGCAGGTTAAGCCCTATGGCAGAGGGTGGGGATGCAGCAAACACGTGTGATTCTGGTAGAGATTGAATATCAAGTCATGGCCACCGCCATTCCACGTTTTCCGTTGTATAACATGTTATATTCAATGTTTCTTTTTAGAATCGAAGTTAACATTTGAGTACATTGTAACAATAGTCTGCTCACATTATTCTTGTTCACACATGGTAGGATGTCTGACACAAAATGATCATTTTTTGCTTACGCAAGCTCGCCGCCCGGTCTTGGGGCACAAATTTCTAGGCCTACGTCACCTATATAGATGAATAGGAAGCAAGATAAATCAAAATTTAAATAATCTTCCCAAAAATATTCGGTACAAACTATAGCAAAAACATTTCAAATGTGAAAATTTTGAACCTAACTCCTAAATTAATTGACCTAAGTGAATCATATATATCCCCTCTTGAGGACATAATAATACACTTTTTATATCATAATTTAGTGAGAAACATATAGAGGAAATGACTTCTTACAACTATCTTGGAATTTATATTTATCACAAGCTTAATTGAAACTATCACATTGAGAAAATTATTAATGGAAGGTGGAAAGCTTATTTTGGTCTTGAAAATAAATCAACCAATCTAGTCATGTAAGATAAAAATAAGTTCCTCTTTGAAACTCTTCCATGTTATCTTGTATAGTTGTGAAGTATGGGGGTGCAACATTTCTAGAGAATCTTGGAGGAAGATTGAGGAAATCCATAAGTAGTTTATAACTTATAACCTCAAAATTAAAAGCAATATGCCTTATCCTATTATCCTCATAGAAGTGGGTCTTTTCCCCATCGAGAGCATTGCTACGACTAGGTACTTGATGCACAAGCATAAGATAAATAACATGGGAAACAAGATACTTCCTAAAATTGCTTTAAACTCAAGTCAAAACCAACTACGCCTCAAGCAGTGTTGGTGTAAATATACCATGGCTTGGTTAAACCATTGGGGCATTAATGAAAACGACATTTTGCATAACCTTAATAATGTCAAAAATATTATTACTTCTAAGTTTAAATAAAAGTTCTAGTGTGAGGAAAATTTAGCACTTAAGAGAAAATTAAGATACTATAAGGAGGTCATTAATCCTAACTTGGAAGATCAGAAGTATCTCTCAATAGAAACTAGCTCACGAAAGAAAATTAATCTAGCCAAGATTAGAACGAACTCTCATGAACTCCATAACAAAACAGGGCGTTGGTCTATTCCTTAAACTCCATGGGAGGAAAGGGTTTTCCATCTGTGTGATTCAATGAGCGTTGAAGATGAAAATCACTTTCTCTTTGAGTGCATTGCTTACACCCACATTAGATCTGAGTTTCATAGTATTTGTTACAATACAAACCTTTATAACCTCATAACTTGCCAAAACTATACTGAGTTTGGAAAGCTTCTTAGCAAGCTTTTTGAACATATGAACAAGATTTTAAAGTAAACCAAGAATTATCCTTCTTAAAGTTTGATAGACCAAAGTTGGTTTTAATAGACATTCATAATCATCATCATCATAAAAATAATAATACATAATATATTTATTTAATAAAATTGATCAAAATATATTGAAAATGATTTTATTGACTTTGAGCCAAACTTCTTCCACGCTAAATTATATTTAATAAAATTGATCAAAAATTATATTTAATAGAATTGATAAAAAATTATATTTAATAGAATTAATCAAAATATATTGAAAATGATTTTGTTAACTTTATATCAAACTTCTTATAGATAAGTTAGTGAGAAACATATACAAATAATAATAGAGAATAGATTTATTTAATAAAATTAATCAAAATATATTGAAATTGATTTTGTTAACTTTAGGTCAAACTTCTTATACCAATTTAGTGGGAAACATATACAAATAATAATACAAATTAGATTTATTTAATAAAATTAATCAAAAATATATTGAAAATGAAATAAAAATATAACAATAATATATAAAATAATATAGATATATAGAAACCAAATTGTATAACTTAAAAAATAAAAATAAAACACTTTTTGATGTTGAAATAATAATAAAACACTTGTATAATAAACTTTTCATTTGAAATGTATTTATTATATTCATTTGCTAAAATTCCAAAAAAACAAAACTCGACTTTATTTAGATTTTAAAAAAATATACTTAAAAGGTACCCTTCTTCATCTTATAGAAAAATAAAAAGACCATAAGGAAAAACAAACAAAAAGCGAGCAAATTAAATATTTAATTTAGGTATATTTAAATTTATATATGTTTCATTAGAATTTCATTTTTTTTTAAATGATCGTGTATTTGTAGTAAGTTGTTAATGTAAAATGGTTATAAGGTAAATATTATGAAATACATATATTACTTGTCCATTAAATATAGTATAGGTGTTTGGCTGGAATGATTATTACTTTTATCATTTTTTAAGCTTTATATATTTTCAATATAATAATTTCACTATACATACAATTTTAACCATATCTTAATTCTTTGAAACAACTAATATTATTAACATATTTTCAATAATAAAAAACATACATTATTTACTTTTATTATATAAAATCAAATTGTCAACTTATGTTAAAGAATTTTTTTCTAAGTGATCGTGTCTGCATGCTGCGAATACAAAATGGTTACAAGGTAAATATTGTGAAACACATGCATTATTTACTTTTATAACATAATATTAAGAGGTCAATTTTATTTGTGTTGAATTTATCCACTTACATAATGTGAAGTCGTCACTTGGATTTATGTTAAA
>LPNX010077174.1:281003-369490 GCA_001517045.1 Pseudotsuga menziesii
TTTCCACTGATCAATTTTTAAATCAAAATTATAATAAATGATTTTAATTTAAATAATAATAACAAATTATATTTAATTAATAATTCATTCATAAACATCACCATAATACACAATCCCATGGAAACTAAAAAAAATATTGCGTAATCCCATGGAAAATTAAAAAAAGAGTATTGCCTAATCAATAGAACACAATGGTCTATCCATAGGAAATAACTTAAATATAAGGTTCAAAACCCAATTTCATCTTCTTGAAGGAAACGTTGAAACCATTAGGCATTTTTATTTAAATCTTTGCTAAGTTTATACAGGGTTAAATTTCTATACTCTATAACTAATTACTTTTTTCTCTCGTTTATAAGAAACAAGTGATACAGGGTGGTGAAGTTCTATTTTCTCTTATTTATAAGAAACAAGTGATACAAGGTGGTGAAGTTCTTGTTATAAGATTTATAATTATTATATTTTAGAGATACATTAGATAGTTACACAATAAACAATAACATTTATAATACCAGCATTTCATGTGGTAAAATCTCAAAGGAGAAACGTCTACACAGGAAAAGTATTGAAGCTTATTAATGAAGAAGGAGAGATTACAAGACGGTCTCAACTTCATAGACAACTCTCTACATTGCGTATCTCAACTATGCACTATATACTTCATGAAATTAGTTACATGAGTAAACCGTTGCAGGTTATGCCCGTTATGAGAAACTTATTGTAAACATCCGTAATATGAAACCTCCCATAAACACATCAGTTTAGTTGTCATTTAACAATCTCCACCTTCACAACAAAATTTACAAATACTTTGCCCAAGACTATTTATCACCTATTTTTCAAACCAAGAGAAGCTGCACACTAACATAACTTATCTAACAATACTGATTTTGTGAACATATCTGCACAGTTTTCTTTAGTATGGACCTTTTTTAGATCTACTCCACCTTCACTAATGGTTTGTTTTACAAAATGATATTTTACATCAATATGTTTAGTCTTACTATGATAAACATGATTTGTAGCCAAATGAATAGCACTTTGACTATCACAGAAGATAGGCATATTGTTCTGCAACCTTCCAATTTCTCTAAGCAAACCTCTCAGCCAAATTGCCTCTTTGCAAGCATGCAAGCATGTGAGGCAACAATGTATTCAGCCTCTGTAGTGGATAAAGCAACTGTGTCTTGAAGCTTTGACATCCAACTTATAGCTCCACCTGCAAGAGTAAAGACATAACTTGAAGTAGACCTTCTCTTGTCCAAATCATCTGTTAAATCTGAATCAACAAAACTGCACACAGAATCAGTGTTACTATTAAAGGTGATACAATAGTCGTGTGTTCTTCTTAAGTACTAAAACACCCATTTCACTGCATTCCAATGTTCTTTTCCTGGATTTTCCATGTACTTACTAACAACATCTACTATGTGTGAAATATCAGGTCTAGTATACACCATTCAATACATTAAACATCCTACCGAATTGGCATATGGTACACGAGACATGTAATCCTTTTCTTCAACACTACTAGGACATAAACTTGAAGAAAGTTTAAAATGGGAAGCCAAAGGAACATTCACGGGCTTTTCCTTATTCATTTCAAATCTTTCAAGTATTTTTTCAACATACTTCCCCTGTGAAAAACTGAGCTTACCATTTTTTCTGTCTCTGTGTATCTCAATACCCAAGATTTGTTTTGCAGCTCCAAGATCCTTCATATCAAAAGTCCTAGCCATCTGAGCCTTCAACATGTTAATCTCATCCATGCTTTTGTTCACAATAAGCATATCATCAACATACAATACTAAGATAATGAATATATCATTCAAATTTTTGAATTATAAACAATGATCATACTCACTTCTAGTATAGCCTTGGCTCACCATGAAAGAATCAAACTTCTTGTACCATTGCCTAGGCGACTCTTTCAGGACATACAATGATTTCTTGAGCTTGCAAGCTAATCTGCCTTTCTGATTCCATATAAAACCTTCTGGTTGTTCCATATAAATCTCCTCATCTAAATCTCCATGTAAAAAAGTTGTCTTAACATCTAGTTGCTCTAAATCCAAATCAAGCAATGCAACTAATGCTACCACAATATGAATAGATACAAGCTTGACAACAGATGAAAAAATATCATGATAGTCTATACCTTCCATCTGAGAGTATCCTTTTGCGACCAATCTTCCTTTGTATCTTTCACTACCATCAACTCATTTCTTCAATTTGAAGACCAATTTACATCCAATGTTTTTCTATCTTTTGGGGAGTTTAACCAATTCCCATGTCTTGTTTTTCTCTAAAGAATCCATTTCTTCTTTCATTGCCACCTTCCACTTAGCATTGTCAATACAATTAATGGCTTCCTGAAAACAAGAAGGTTCTCCATCATCAGTAAATAAAACAGGCAAAACAAAATCAAAATAACTCTTAGGAGGATTTCTCTCTCTTAATGATCTTCTTAGTGTAGGTTGTGGGATTTCCATAACTTCTTGAATTTCTTCATCTTCTATGACTTCTCTCTCGTCGGCAACTTCTTCTTGTTTCTTTGAGTCATTAGAAGATTGGTTCTCCAATTGAATTAGTTTTTTTTATATTACATGTTCCTGTTCCACATCAACTCTTACACTTCCAGATTTAATCATAGAAGATTCATCAAAAATTACATCTCTTCTAATGACAATTTTGTGGGAAGTAGGATCCCACAATCTATATGCTTTCATTACATCATCATAACTAACGAATATGCATTTCTTTAATCTAGGGTCTAACTTAGAATGTTGATTTTTAGGAGTAAGTGCATAAGCTTCACAACCAAAAATTTTCAAATTCGAATAATCACAGGAGTGGCCAATCCATACCTCTTCCGTAATTTTACAATCTATTGCCATTGAATGTGATCAATTTATAAGATAACAAGCAGTAGAATCTGCTTCTGCCCACAACTCTTGCCCCAAATTAGCATTACTGAGCATGCTCGTTTCTCTTTCTAGAAGAATCATGTTCATGTGGTCTGCAATGCCATTTTGTTGAGGAGTGTATACATTTGTTTTGTGTCTAACAATACCTTCATCTTTGCAATATTTTTCAAACTCCAAAGAAGTAAATTCACCTCCATTATCCGTCCTTAAACACTTGATTGTCCTACCAGTTCTTTTTTCAACCATAACTCTAAATTGTTTAAACATATTAAACACATCAACTTTTCTTTTTAGGACATAGACCTAAACCTTTTTAGAAAAGTCATTTACAAATAATATATAATATTTTGCTCCCCCATAAGAAATGGTAGGAGACAGACCCTGCAAATCATAATGAATGTAGTCAACAACACCTTTACTAACATGACTACCTGCTTTAAACTTTTTTCTACGCTGCTTTCCATATATACATTGTTTACAAAACATAAAATTTAGAGTTTTCATGTTTGGAAGCAATTTACGATTCATTAATACCTGAAGTCATTTTTCACCCATATGACCAAGACATTGATGCCATAGCTGAGCGGGTACTGACTCTTCTTCATATACTAATGCAGTACCATTAACTTGCATCATTCCAACCAGTTTGTAAAGGTTTCTCGTCCTCTATGCCTTCATGACCACTAAAGCACCCTTGGAAACTTTTAGAGTTCCATCAAAACCTGTAAATTTATGACTACAAGAATCCAATACTCACAAAGAAATTAATTTTTTCTTTAACTCAGGTACATGTCTAACATCTGTAAGTGTTCTTATTAATCCATCAAACATCTTAATTTTAACACTTCCAACCCCAACAGTTTTACATGAATGATTGTCTCCTAAAAGAACTATTCCATCATTAACTATTTGATAGGAAGCAAGACAATCTTTATGAGAACAGATATGGTGTGAAGCACTAGAATCTAATATCCATTCCTCATTATATTCAAAAATATTAAAAACAGATAAGACCTCATCAATCATACCTGAATCAGAAGACTTATATGACCAAGACGCTGATGCCGTAGCTAAGCGGGTCCGGACTCTTCTTCATATACTAATGCAGTAGCATTAACTTGCGTCCTTCCAACCAGTTTGTAAAGGTTTCTCGTCCTCTGTTCTTTCATGACCACTAAAGCACCCTTGGAAACTTTTAGAGTTCCATCAAAACCTGTAAATTTATGACTACAAGAATCCGATACTCACAAAGAAATTAATTTTTTCTTTAACTCAGGTACATGTCTAACATTTGTAAGTGTTCTTATTAATCCATCAAACATCTTAATTTTAACACTTCTAACCCCAACAGTTTTACATGAATGATTGTCTCCTAAAAGAACTATTCCATCATTAACTATTTGATAGGAAGCAAGCCAATCTTTATGAGGACATATATGGTTCGAAGCACCAAAATCTAATAGCCATTCCACATTATATTCAGAAATATTAAAAACAGATAAGACCTCATCAATCATACCTGAATCAGAAGACTTAACTGAGTTTGCCTCTGGCTTGGAGTCATCCTTTTTGGATTCTTGTCTCTTCCAACAGTCCTTCTTGAGATGACAAGTTTTATTACAATACCAACATTTTAATTTACTATTTATGCCTTTCGACCTAAACCTCGAAGTACCTCTTGAATTTTCTCCTTTCTCCTTGGATTGACCTCTAACAACCAAATCTGCTGGCGAAGAGGTTTCAAGACTAGTTTTCTTCCTTAATTCCTCAGACAATAATGCTCCAACCAAATTGTTAAATTCTAAAGTATCAGTTGTACTAAGGCTAATGGAAGAAACTACTTGACCCAAAGACTCAGGTAAAGTACATAAAAGATTCACTACTTTATCTTCATCATCAATTTTAACTTCCATACTACTCAACTGGAAATTGAGAGTGTTAAAAACATTTAAATGATCTGCAATCTTCATACCTTTTTTCATTCTCATACCATACAGCTGTCACTTCAAGTAAATTATGTTTGTCACTGATTTGGTCGTATACAGACTTTCTAATTTGTTCCACATGCTTGCTGATGTTTCTCCAATAATGTTGAACTACACATCATCCGCAAGACATAAACGGATAGTGCTTAGCGCTTTGGCATCTAGATCCTCCCATTCATCATATGTCATGGTGAGAGGTTTTTTTCTTTTTCCGTCTAAATCTCTCTGTAACCCCTGTTGAACTATAAATCCCACATCTTTAATTTCTATAGTTCAAAATTGTTTTCACCATTAAATTTTTTGATCTCAAACTTTGTGCTAGACATTATTGAAAATATATATATATTTTCCCGAACAAAAAAAATTCCCAAACAAAAACAAACCATAAATTATAGCTTGAATGGCTTGAATTTTTATTATGTTCCCGACAGGGAATATATATGAATCAGTTAGGTGGATTAATTTGAGAGGTATATTTAAATTTTTTATTTTCAAATGTTTTTGCTGTAGTTTGGTTAATTTTTATTTTTTGAATTATTTAAATACTGATTTAACTTAGTTTCTATTGGTGTTTTGCAGGTGACGTTTGCTTGGGACTTTGTGCCCCAAGACCCAGCGGTGAGATGACCTAAGCATTCCCATTGACATGTATTGGAAAATGATTTTATTTTTTTTATTAGAGAGCCCGACAGTTTGCAAATAAACAGTCTGCAAATATCTGAGATTTATATAACCAATTTGTGGTTTTCCACGGGCCTTGAATCTCTCAATCTCTGCAGTAATCAATGAGTATGTACATACTAGAAATCTATATTGATGACTGGTGGCATTGATTGACAAAAAGGCTCGACACTTGGTAGCCAAACAGACACTTGGTAGCCAAACACAATGTTAAAATCATCCCTCAAAACAATTCTCAAGTGCAGAGACTTTAATGCAATTCTCCAAACAACAAGAAGGTTGCAACAATGCAATTGGTAATATACTCCAATTGATAATGAAAAAGACGAACGCATCACTAAAAAAAACCTAACTCCGACAATGCTAAAATTTCAGGTTACCCAAATTAACATACATGTCAACTCAACTCAATGGTGTAACTTCTCACCAGTTTGGATTGCTCACACACCACGCATCAAAATAAGGTTTACATGAAGGTATTATTTCAAACTTCCACGATACCTTTTTACAAAGCAACCAAGTATTTGAGATAGTCTATTCATTATTATTTCCTTTCACTAAATAATGAATATTATTGGCTTTGCAGCGTTCTTCATAACAGAGTGAGCAATTACCAGGATATAGAGCTGCTAAACAGGCCTTGCTTGTTCTTGCCGATAAGCGCTTGTTATAGACAAAAAAAAGTTTCACAGCGCAGAAGCAGAAGTGGATGAGTTTATCTCTCACAAATTACTAGTGCATCTTGTGCTCGTCTGCCACAAGAAGTAAGTAATTATGTAATTTGCATTTAGTAATATCCCTGAGCTATATCCCTTTAAATTTCGGCAAAGACTTGGTGCTCATCATACTTGTGTTTATCCAACAACACAGTATGCTTTTCTCTCTTATGCATTCATTCACTGCAATGTTTGTTTTTATGTTTTATTTTTCCTGAAGACCGATTGGGTTGGGGTTTGCTTTTCTCTCTTACGCATTCATTCACTGCAATGGTTTTTTTTATGTTTTATTTTTCCTGAAGACCGATTGGGTTGGGGTTTGCTTTTCTCTCTTATGCATTCATTCACTGCAATGTTTTTTTATGTTTTATTTTTCCTGAAGACCGATTGGGTTGGGGTTTGTGCAGGCCCCCAGCTAAAAGCTAAGGCAGAGGAAGCGAGCCCTGCGGATGAGAATGTCAGTCCTCCCAAGGTGGAGGAAGGCATCGGTGGAGCCATTCCTGATGCCCTCTCAACCGATGCAAATGTTGAGCAAAGGTTCGATCTCTAAACTTACTATCTCCATGGTCTCCTTTATTTGCTCTTCTAATGAAATTATTGGGTAGAAAATCAAGCCATGCTTGTGAGCCAACTTACACTAGAACGAAACAACTTAAACTAGTGTTATATATCGTAGAGATTCATATAGAAGAAGTCAAATAATCAATAACTATTTCTTGGGTTTTATTAAGGGTTTTAATTTTTGTTTTTCTGAGAGTCCGAATCTATTTACCGGGAGCCAATGCCCAGAAATTCGAGTTCCAGGCAGAGGTTTCGAGGCTGATGGACATCCTCATCGACTCTCTTTACAATAACAAGGATATCTTTTTGCTAGAACTCATCTCTAATGCCTCTGATGTGATTACTTAACCTTGTATCTGTATGATCTATTTATTTAGCATTGCATCATATGGGATATGGGATCTGTCTTTAGGATTTATTCTAATGACGTGTTATTCTGATCAAGATTTGGATAAAATTAGATTTCTAGCCCTGCAAGACAAGGATGTGTTGGGAGAAGGCGACGACACCAAGATCGATATCAAGGTTCTTATCATTATTTTGGTGTTATTAAGGACGTGATTGTGTTTTTTTGGCTTTAAATTTTGTTTTGAGTTTGATCAAGTCATAGATCTACTGTGGTACAGTATGCCGATCTTCCTTTAATTCATGGAAAATAATGGAGCCTTTTAGCTATGGAAACCCATTATCGGTTGCTTCTGGGACATTGAGATTAGATATCATATATGTATCTATTAAGAGGTGCTCTACCTTTATATACTGTAGAGATCTGACATAGTATTTCTTCTTGTAAATGATAAATGATACCCCTCTGATTATTGACCACAATAGTGATCCATTGCTTTGCTGACTCTCGTTATAATCAAGCTCAGAGGTATTGTTTTCTATTTCTGAAAACATATTCGTCTCCGTAATTGTTAGATATTATTTCTGGGTCTACCGTAGCTGCAAATATTTTCTCTAAACCCTACCTCCAAATATTTCCCAGTATAGATCTGTTGAACAGTATCACGACCTTGCAGAAAATGGATTCGCAGTAACGTTGAAAGAGGAATATGGAGGAAATTTTTAATAAATTGGTCAAAAACTCCTTAGTGATAAAATACATACATATATCAATCATCGTTTTCCTCCCTCTGTTAATAAAATAATCAATCTGGTGCTCGTCTTCTAAGAGTGCACCTGTAACCGGAAACAGGTAAGAAGGCAGCTGCGCACGCCACGCTTGTAAGGGCCAAGATAAAGTAAGTCTAGGAGGTGTCTTGTCTGACCAAGTAAAGTGATTATGATATGTTTCAAAAGATCTCTTCTTCGTCGTCTAAGGGGTGGAAAAGTTCCTCCATCGACTCAACCCGGAGCTAGTTCGATGCTTTTTATCCTACATCAAAAATAGTAAAAATAATATAAAAAAATAATATTAAAAATCCTTATCATTCTATTATTTGCAAAATAGAAATTATTTCTACTTTTCCGAGTACAAATCGCAGTCACATGTTGCTCTCTCATCATTTTTATTAGTGAAAACTTGTTGGATGATGGCTTCCGTGGGAGCACTGCATAAATCTCATCAGGTTCCATTTTTTTCCAATCCTACCCATTACGACATGTTTTGTGCAAAACAATTACAAGAAATAATTACAATTTTCTCACAAATTATAAAATCCTCCAATTAGGTTATCAAAACTATGCAAACTGGTCATTTTCCAGTCCACGAAGGTCACCACTTGAAAAAAATTGCAAGTCGTATCCACTTAATCAACATATGTTTGAATCTAGGAAAAGTCATTCGGGCTATATATTAATGAGAATATCGATTTTGTTTATCGTGTTCATGAAAATGGTGTGCCTGCACACATCAACCACATGACCTTCTAAGTGTTGGGATGAATGAAATGAAATCAAGTGCTTGATATGAAACAACAATGCCAGTAATATGTTGATCACAAAAATGGCAAACTCGGAATCACATAACATATGGCCTTAGAAAATCCGGACACATAAAAGTATGGCCATGTCTTTTCACGTCGCTTATAATGTGTTGAAGTTCATAATTAAATGTGTTTTCGGATTTTCTAAAATATGTTCCATCTAAATTCGTCGTGCTTTGGGATTTTCTAAGCTTTTCCTCACGTTTTTCTATGTAGTATTTTGAGTTTTTCTTACATGGCTGGTAACCAATTTATTATTAATATTTAAATATTTTATTCAACTTATTATTAATATTTAAATATTTTATTGTCTTTCAGATTTCTTATTATTAATATTTAAATATTTTATTGTATTTCAAAATTTTTATAATTATATATAATGTAGTATCTCTTATAACCTTATTATTAGTAATTTTGCAATTATTGTGTTTGCTTTTTTTAATTTTTTCAACCTTTGCATTGTATTTCTTACATGCTTATGCTTTTTTTTTTTTGAAAAATATCAAAACAACCTTTCTTATAAATTTATGGTAGTCTATAACTGATTTTTCTACAATTCAACAGAGATAGCAATGTTATCTATCTCAAATAATTATAAATAGTTATGGTTTATTGCATAGTTGTATTTCTTTCTCCTAAATAAAGTTTATAAACATAGTGTTATGAAAATAACAACTGTTATTCTCGTTCTTCAATATAACATAATAAAACTTCAGCATTTTGAATAGGGCTCATTTCACACTATTCTTGAAATAGTGTACTAACAATCAAAGTAGTCGCATGCTTAAAAACAATCCAATGTCCCTGGTTGCTAATCATTTTACACTTTTACTATCTTCCTTACTTTATGATGTCACATGACCAGCAATCACAAAAGTGAAAGTTGTTGCATGCTTTAAAGTAACAAACACAAGCCTGGAATCTGCCCAGTCATAGAAACAACAACTTAAAATGAAATCTACTACATGCTTTAAAGTTGAAGTGGCAAGAAATGGCCAACACAAAATTTAGGCACATTTATCATCCTTGTTTTCCCAAATTTTGTCAATTTTGTAATCTCTTTTGTAGACATAAACTGAAAATACATGTCCATTTAAAATAATTTGAATAATAATTTTATTCAATAGAATTTACTTTGTTTTAGTGCAATGAAAATATTTTTTCAAATATTCTTTCATTAGCAAGCTTTACTCTTGCACGCTGTTCAATTATATATATATTTCTTGTTTATTTAAAATTTCACAATATTTAGATCTAATAAATAAATTGTCTAATTTCTTTTAAATTTATAATATTTATATATATATATATATATATATATATAAAACTCATTAATTTAATGAAAACTTAAGCTCCTAGTTATAGAAAACACAAAACCGTGAGTGAAATTCCAGGCTTCGTTCTCATTACTCATTAGTACTGAGCTGAATTAATATATCATGGTTGAAGGAATTGGCGCTAACTTACCACTTTATTTTGAAATTTGTGCGGCTTCTCCCATAATAATTTACCTTGTGCTCTATTTTCTTTCACTCTAGCGTTCTATGTGTTAATCGAAGACCTTAAGGGTGAACAACCCCTACAACCTGTGTTCTTTCTACATAGGAGGTCAAGCGTACTGGTTAGATAAACTCGATGAAGTCTTCATTGATACAGGATACTACACATAGAGCATTATTTCCTTTTGGGGTTTGTCCAAATAAGATATACTATCCGTTGAGTTATTTCTCTATTATTCTTATCATTCACATGCCATTATATATTAACTCTAGTTATTTTTCTTGAAGCAACCTTTGAGGTTGAAGGCTCTTGGAGTATGCTAAGTAGACCTGAGCTAAAGTGATATTATCTATTCATCAAAGATGTATCTCTGAAACTCGCAATGATATTCAATGCACGATGCGCTGTAATCGCCACACAACCAAACCATAAGGACGAGTCTTCAAACAAACTGATAACCTCGAGAAATGGCCTATCGTCGTCGTCTATGCACATATTCCCAATTGAATGATGCATTTTTTATTCTAGATAATGTAGCTAATGTTGTAGAATCTAGTTATTATATAAGTTGCATAATAGGTTTGCAGGAACATGGAAGGTTGTGGAATTCCCACGAGCAGTTGAATAAAATGTTTCATGTGACGTATGGACACTTGCAGAAAACCAAAAATCTTGAATGTGACATATGGACATCATTAAATGTTTCTCTCCTATAATGTTGTTCATTAGTTGGCGAGTGATGGAGGCGTAGGCACCATCAATGATATTGGTCCTTTATACAATGTGCTCCATGAGATTGTGATTCAAAAACATATGGATGTTGCATATATATAATAGTAATTATTAACTATAATTACTAACTCCCTTAATCATGAGTGTAATCTTATAAACTCAAAAGATTTCTGGGAAAATATAATCTTTGGAATTCTTGGGAAAATAAATTATCAAACAGATATTTCACAGTGGATTTATTGTTGGTTGAAATTGCTATATGTTTAGTTTCAATTTGAGAGTTTAATTGTGCAAATTGTTCATAATTGATGTTGCCAACATAGTTTTCTCCAGCAATTAAAACCGAAATAGCTCATTAACATGACAAACATAGAAACCCATCCCTATGCATGGATTTTAATGTGGAACACTTCTCAATTTTTACTTCTCCTGTGTTTTATCCATCGTAATAAATTTGCTTTATTTGGGTGGTGATATGACATAATTTACTATCACTTTATAGCTAATATAGGTAATAAAAGTTGGCAAAGTGAAGCTATCAATAGAACCCTGATTGCACCTGACTCCAATTTATGGAGGGCAGATAAAAGCAACTAGCATGCTGAAAGCAGTGGGTATTTTATTGGACACTCATAAAATAACACTGCCTAGCCCATGCCACTGAGAAATGAGCATTTAAGGGAAGCTTAAATGTTGTATAAATGGAATTGAAAAGTATTGAAAGTGGGCATTGATTAAACACCTTTATAAATCTGCTTAAAGAGGGCCTTCGAAGTCACTACTTATTTATGATATCTTTTACAATCCTGCGATGTTCATTGCTTGTAAATGTTGTCATCTCTTACAATCTTGCGATGCCCATTGCTCTTAAATGTTCTCAATACTTTCAATTAAGACCCTAACCAATGCACTCCAACAACTTCTCATTTTGTTTCCACCACTTGGGAGCTATGGAACATTATGCAGTAACTGTATAAGCAATTCATTCTACAAAGAAAATTCCATGGTTTTTAATATTGCCACCTTAAGAAAGATTGTGTAGTATTCGATGACATTAAATGCATATGTCTCTCTCATAATTAATATATACTTTAAACTTTAGAATTCTCAATATAATATGAGAGTCTTTCAAAATTCTCACATGAATTTATAGGTTAGATAGATATAGATTTGCTCTCTCCAGCTTGTGGTCATTTTTCTTTAAACCTTAGTAGACCCCTTGAAACTCTAGTTTACTACTAATTTACTATCAAGTTAACCTGTAATTTCATGTAGCAATGTCGGGAACATTGCCACCACGTGGCTCTTGTTATATATATATATGCCAAACTACCAATAAAAATTACTAAGGTTAATTTTTTTATTCAAACTTCCAATAAAATTCACGCGGTTATTTTTAATTCCAAACTTCCAATAAACTTCACGTTTTTCTTATTATTATTCCATAGTGCAAGTATATATATATTTTTATTACCAAAAAAAAATATTGGCTTTCTTTCTACCGAGGCTCACACAGTCCTTTAGCAAAACAATGCAGACTTCCACGAATACTTGGCTATAGATGGGCTTACCGGTGGCTACAGACTCCATGTTACGCTGACAGGAAACAACAATATGTTTTATACATGCGCAGTCTCTCCAGCAAAGGTAGCTTTCTCCATGCACGACTTCTCATATCACACTGTCCACGCACATCAGCAAAGGCAGCATTGGCTCGCAACCCCACGCTCTCCAATAGCAGCGCAATTCCACGCTCTACACAACCCTCTCACCAATCAGCGATAACCTACACAACGCAACAACTCCTCTATGCAGCTCTTTTCCACGCGCGGTCCTCGTCTTCCTCTGCACACTTCTAACGCACAACGTTCAACCAGCAGACAGAATGGTAGTCTCCAGCGTTTCTCGTGCAGCGTGGGATCTTTCAGCGCTTATCTGACAACCTTCACGATGACAACCACTTTCGAAGAGATATCAAAACACAGGTTTCCTCTTCAAAGTGATTCTACCACACGGTCTCTTCTTCCAGAAGCGATTCTTTCATACTCGGGCTCTGATAGCACTTGTTATATTTCAAACACACATTAGATAATCACACAATGAACAACCGCATTCATAACACCAACATTTCATATAGTAAAACCTCAAAGGGGAAACATCCACTGAGGCAAAATATTGAAGCTCATTAATGAAGAAGGAGAGATTACAAGACGGTCTCAACCTCACAGACAACTCCCTACATTGCGTATATCAACCAGGCACTATATACTTCATGAAATTAGTTACATGAGTAAACTATTGCAGGTTATGCCTGTTATGAGAAACCTCCCATAAACATTCTTAATATTAAACCTCCCATCAATACATTAATTTAGTTGTCATTTGACAATAATGCATGCTTTGTAAATGTATGGACATATATTTAAAGTCAACCATGCAGTTATTAAAATATTATGTTAATAATGTTTTGTCGAGGCAACCAGAGGCAACAAGTCAAATTGACAAGTCATACGAGGCATTGTTATGTAGATAAGGTCGAAACCATTCCTCACCAGTGTTAGAATGTATTCCAATGCATAATGCCAATCAAGATGTTGTAAGCATCTTTACAATGGATTCAAATGCACGATGGGTTATGGTAAACTTGGTAACTTTATTCGACCACAAACGAGCTCACAAACAATGTTAGACAGAGCTTTTGTTCGAATATTGGCATCCTAGGTAGAGTAGCCAGGTGTTGGAAACATTCAGTGAGATGGCATTGTCAATGGGACCATGTCAATGGCTTTTCCAAGTGAGCCGTTAACAAGGCCTACTCCAAGCCATAAATTACCATTTAACATTACTTGTTTACCAATAGCAAGAAGGACCTCTAATGGTAATTGTTCGTCATCTATGGATTGGAAAACATGTATGTTCCTTTGTTCTGTAAGGAAATGTGCAATTTGCATATTGAGGTGTTTGAGCATGTGTTTGTTGTGTAGTACAACAGAGCGATTAGTGGCATACAAGTGGTTAGACTGTTCAAATGAAGAGTTTTATGCATGTGAAAGGGATGAGGTTGTTCTTGTCATTAGGAGTGCCCAGTCCTCAAGAGTTGACCAGTGCTGTGTTTCAAAGGTTTAGTAAGAGTTGGCAAAAGGCAATTTGAGAAGCGATATCTCCTTGTTGTCAGAAAATGGTATTCAGCGTGACAAAAGTATCAAGTGTACACCAGAGAGCATTTCCAATGGATTAGCCCTTCGTAGATGGGGATGTCCTTTACTGGAGGAAATTTCCCGAAGTCTCCAAGAAGAAACATGGAATAGCCACCAAATGGGATTGTACAACGAGAGGGGAAAGCTTGACGTAAGCGTGCATCAACTTGAGTTAACATTTTTGGGCCAATAAAGTTCATTTCATCGATGAGAATATAGTGAATATGTTGGATTTCTTCTTGAAGCTTTGAAAGGGATTGGCATTTAAGAGGCTGCATTTCAACAATGGGTATTCGAAGAGCAGAAAGTATTGTAAGTGCATGATGTTAAAGGCAGCAACACCTATTGGAGCTAGGAGAAGCAGTGGGGATGTAGTTTGTCCAGATATAGGTTGGAGTGCAGATTTCAAGCAAGATATGAGGTAATATTTCCCAGTGCCTGCGATTCCTTGAATGACCATTTTAAGTGGTTGAGCAAGTGTAGTGTTTCTAAAATGGGAAATGATAACATCAAAAGCTATGTGTTGTGTGGGAGTCAAGGAATCCAGTGAAATAGATAATAAGGTGGTGTCTTCATGTAGTTGAGTGGCCAAACGATTGAGGTCAATGAATGATATTGTTGTTTCATGCAAATGGGTGGCTATGTTGTTGTGACCAATTGTGATTTTTGTCAAAATCACAATGTCCAAGCATTTCAAGTTCATCAATATGGACGTTGTTTCCTGGTCACATTTGAGAGAGAAGTTCCCATTCATCCATTGGATGGGACAAGGGAAAAGGAATTGGATCGGAGTTTGAATCATCAGATGGAGGTGTAGAGGGTTCTTCTTGTACACCTTCAACTTCACACATAACGTGTGTGCCTTTAATGCGATGCCAATGAGAAATAATTTCAAAACTTGTTGTTCAAATATCCTCAGGGAGGGCATGAAAAGGTTTGTATAAAAGAAGTTCGCTCCAAAAAAATGGTTGAAAAGTTGAAGATGGTAAAGGGAGGAATGGAAGTGAATTGTGGAAAGACTCTAACAATATTTTGATGCAAGTTTGCTTTCCATGGATTTTTTTCTCCTTTTAGGTGAGAAAGACCAAGAACGAGCAGCTTCAAGCAAGGTTAGATGCTCAAGAGAAAGGGTTATTTTCATGTATGCAAATATGAAGGGGGGGTTGTAGGGGTGTTAGTAGTGTCATTACAAACCTGACGGAAGACACTTTGGCTCATATTTAGGGAAAAAAATTGACGGCTGCAAAGAACAAGAGGGAGTTTTTGGAGCATGTGACACGTCTCTTGTGCACCAATTTCTTGTTCTGCAACTGAGGAATCGCTTGATTGGCTGAAGAATGGGGTTGTCACTTGGTGCTACATGTGCAAGGCAAGAGAGAATAACATGGTAGCTTTCTGATTTTGGCTCTACTTTTTATGCATATTTTGAAATGTATTTGAGCACAGTATGTCTAGAAAGAATAGGTTGGAAATCAACATTAGCCCTCCATATTGAAAGCATGGTTGGGTTGTGAATATTTAGAAGGGAAACATTTCTTGTGGGATTATAGGTTTTACGTCCATTTGCATCAATGAATAAGGAAGAAGTAGCTTGTAGGTCATAGGGAAAACCATAGCGACATTGAACATATGTTCCTTTTTTTCCAAGGAAAGTTTATTCTGAACATTTGGTGTGCCTTTGAACACAACTTACAAGTTCTTCATAGTCAACTAAGTAGTTTGATGCAAATATGGATGGTGATGCAAAACTGCATGGATCATTTGTAGTAGAATGATGTAACCCAAAAGTGGACAAGTGGACCTTACGAGGATTCCAAGCTGTAACATATGTGTCAAAATAGTGTTTTGTAGCTTCAACTGCAACAACATATTCCCAATCTAAGGTGTCCATATTTGGTGCATCTTCCAACCAAATAAAACCATGAATGTGTGTGGATCCCCTATGTTTCCATTCATACCTACATGGGAGGAAAGGAATATATTATAAATCAATCTTATAAAGTGACAACATGAAGAAAATGATAAGAAGAAAAAGATAGTAAAACACCTGCACCAAGAATTCGTTATGTGAAAGCCTTTTTGAAGCACCTCTTCAAGGAATATTTTGAATCTATTGTGCATGTATTGTGATGTAATATGTGGATTTGATATGATATTGTGAATCATCCATTGATGGTGTTGATCTAAACCAGTAGGGCATTCACCAGGAATTAGATCATGCAAATCTGGCCATTTTGTGTCAGTTGCACTAAGGGTAAAGAAGAACGTTGGTGGACCTTATTGATTGATCATATTTGTGAGTTCGGCTCTACTTTTGTTCCAATATGAATGTGTTCCATGCAATGAAGACCCAAATCGGGCGACCCTTTCATGAATTTTTCATGAGGCATGTCTTGTAATTGGTTAACAAGCTCAAGTATTGTGGGAGGCAGTGTATCTTCAAGGTTCAATTTTGACAAAAACAGAAGCAGTATTATTACTTAGATGACGCATAATTACATTGTATATAGAGTACCAGAAGCGAGGATGTTTCCCAAATCTATTTTCATGATAGTGAATGAGGTAAAGTTCATATTCATGCATCTCAACTTGATGAATGTGTGGTTGTGTAAGCAGTGTTTCACCTGTGGGGTACAAGGTTGGAAAATCCATGTAAAGAAGGCCTTCTATGTTGTACTCATTGATAGGGGATATGTCTATAGGGGGATAATAAATAGAAGGTGGTAGTGGTATATTTGGTGTGCGTATGAAGCATCTAATTTCTTCAACCTCAATCCTAGCATTGTTTTGTGTTGAAATAAACGAGGATGATTCTAATTCATATGGTTTAAATGAATTTGGTGGTCGGATTGTAGAGGACAAGCTTTGTTGATGAGATAATGTATCATTTCTATTAACATGGGGAATCAAAGGTGAAATGTCTGTTGAAACAAGAGGAAAAGAAGCTAATGCATTGGGTTGACTCGTACATCCTTGTAGTACGGATTGTTTGCCATTTTGTATTCAATAGCAGCAAGAACACGTGTTTGACTAACAAAAAGTTCATATGGATTGTTTGTAGAGTTGTGTTTACGAACAACAAGGATGTCAAGGTTTGATATGAAACGGGGTAGGGATGTGGCAATATTGGAAATGTCTTGGGGGGAGAAAATAGTATGGCCGGAATATTTATACTGACCACCATGGGCATGTGTGACTTGTAAGATTGGGTTGGCGCAACTAATGAGCATTTCTTCAACTTGCGTAAGTACTGCAAGGACAGGTGGTTGTATGAATGGGTCCATATTGTTTTCCAATGAAAAGTGATTTCCTTTTATTTCTAGAATACAACAAGAACACCCATATGCACCATAATAAATGTTTTCTACCATCACAATTACAACCTTTAGGCGTCCAATTCCACAGATGGTATATGTTCTAAGTGAAAGAGTAAAAAGAAATTTTTTGTTGCCGATCTTCTTGGCTATTTCAACAATTGATGCTGCTTCAATTGAGACTTAATCTTAAATGTTTAAAAATTTAGTATTTACTTACAAGTTGGTTATATATTGTCAAATTGAGAGTTTCATTTTGTAAATTGTCGGTAAATGTTATTTTGGAATGGGTAAAAGTAGTTCTGAAACATCGTATTTACTCTACCAGGGGAAACTATTCTTATATTGCATATAGTTGGCAGTAGAGGAAAACATATATCAGTAAGCCTGTACATACAAAACGATTAACATAACCGCTTGCAAAACATGCAATCCACATTGCTAAGGCATGGGTTGTTTCACTGTGAATAATTTTCAATTTTTTTGTTTTGTTTTGTTTATGCGCTATTTGATTCCACATGAAAGAACAACCATCAAGTTATGGAGACTATGCTAATTGAATATGCTATTTCACTCTTGCTACATGGTGTTGTCAACCTTTGGTCATTGGTACAAGTTTCCACATTAAATCAAGTGAACTCACTCAACTCATCAACTATTTGTTTTTGAATTTCTATATCAGAAAACATTCACAAGCATGAGCTATTACTTCCAATTATATATAATAGTGTTGGTGAAGATGGGCATGTAAAAGAAGAAACTATAACCAAATTCACCCAATCAAACAAAAGCATAAAGTTGTTAAATACTTGGAAGCTTTCATTGGTGACAGGGACACATTTTGTATATGTATTAAGTGAAAATTGTATGGATATAAAACAGAAGATATAAAGCAAATGTTAAGTGATTGCATATTGGGAACCCTGCTATGTTTAAGCATGAAAGGAGGAAAAAAACTGAGAATTGAGTCAATTCATTAAAGACAATAAAGAATGTTTAAGTATCAAGTTGAAACAACTTATGTAATTGAATGTCCACATGAAATTGTCGATTAAATCTTTTCAACCATCACAATTACAACCTTTAAGCGTGCAATTCCACAGAAGGTCTTTGTTCTAACTAAAAGAGTAAAAATAAATTGTTTGATGCAGATCTTCTGGGCTATTTCAACAATTGATGTTGGTTCAGTTGAGAGGAGGCATAGGTATTTTGAAGAAATGCCCATGATTTGCTTTGCAGCATCATCAAAAGATGCAACACCATGAAGTTGTCTAGTGATATATTCCAAGTCAACCTTTAGTATGTATCGGCAGTCACATTCAAGAAACTCCCCATCACATTTACCACAACTCCAAATGTTTCCAACTTTGTGGGAATTTTTTTTCATGCATTATATACCATCAACAAAAATAGGGCATGCAAGGAAATGAAAGTCATCCATGTTGACATTTGTGATGGTTGCAACAACATAGTACCAAACAGACTTTTCAGGTGGTTGAAGATTCTGTAGCTCATTGATGGTAATGATTTTATGAGGACTAGAATGAGAGGCATTGAATTTTTGGCTCAAAGATGGTGATGATGAACGAAATCCATTGTCATGAAACCATCTCTGGAGAAGGACAGTTTCTTCAATCTTTGGGTTTATAAAAAGAGTACTTTTGGAGATAGTCCCAACATTTTTTCCATTGAATTCTGTGAAACGGCCGCCTTTGACTGCTAAATCTGGAGGAGTAGCTAAACTGCGAAGGTTAGAAATATCAGCTCCTTCAATTTGGAAATGATCTCCCCAAAGTGTTATGTCAATGCTATAACCTGACATGTCGCAAAGTCCAACGGTGCATCATATAGTCTCTACACCATCTCGTTTATGTATGGTGGATGCAGGCGAAATTGAAATTACAAGTCCTAGAAGGTCAACCATGGAATTAACAAGTACAGTTTGGATGTCCTGAATAGTTTTAAAGTTAAAGAAATATAAAGGTATTAAGGGGTATTCATCTAAATATGGTCTGATGGTTGAGGAGGAACCTAGGAAAATGTCATTATGGCTTTTCAAATGGTTGAAAAATGGATTGGATTCTTTCACAGTGCCATTTGATACTATGTACACTACTATTAAATGTATTTGTTCGTAGAAAGAGAGATCCAATTCATTGAATGCTGAGATATGTATTTCATCGTGTGAATTACTAACAAGGTCAAATCCAAACACTTTGTTAGACCCTCGTTGGTTGCCATATTCATGAATACTTGTCTTGGCAATAACTTGACACTGAATGGTTCAAACTTTGATAGAAGAGGAAAGTGAAGTGAATGGAATAGTCGATGCAGGAAAGGAATGGTTTTCGTTTATTGACGTAGTGTTCACTGCAACAGAAGAACTACTCTACGAGGGAGAGGCTATAACTAAGTGGTAAGATGCAGGGTCTCCAATAATCGATGCATCCACTGTGACAAGTTTAAGTGCAAGCAATGTGATAGTCCTGGTGAAAAGAAATGTTAGAAAGTAATGGGAGACAAAAAAAAATTGATGCATCAACAATGTCAAATTCATTCAGTGGGAAAAAAATATTGAGGAAATGAAACATACATTACATTATGTACAACGTTGCAAGAACATTGGGTGAATTTTATTATAGTTCCTTCTTTCAATTTCCCATCTTATACAAGACTATTATATATAATTGGAAGTAATAGCTCATGCTTGTGAAGGTTGTCTGAGATAGAAATTCAAACTGAATAGTTGATGAGTTGAGTGAGTTCACTTGGTTTAATGTACAAACTTGCACCAGCGGGAAAAGGTTGACAACACCATGTAGCAAGAGTGAAATAACATCTTCAGTTAGAATAGTCTCCATAACGTGATGGTTGTTCTTTCCTGTGGAATCAAATAGGACATGAACAAAAAAAAATGAAAATTATTCAGAGTGAAACAACGCGTGCCTTGGCAATGTGGATTGCATGTTTTGGAAGTGGTCATATTAATTGTTTTTTATGGAAAATATTAGTGATACATGTTTGTCTCTATTTTCAACTATATGCAAGATAAGAACAATTTTCCCTAGTAGAGTAAATACCATATTTCAGAACTACTCTTACCCATTCCAAAATAACATTTACATACAGTTTGCAAAATAAAACTCTCAATTTGACAATAAATAAGCAACTTGTAAGTAAATACTAAATTTTAAAACATTCAAGATTAAAATTCCAATTGCAAGAATAAGATATAATCAGAGCGACAGAAATGCAAAGAAAATATTTTTCTATCATAATGAATGTTGAAAATAGCTAAGCAGAATGAAGGAATACTTGCAAATTTGATAAAGTGGCAAGACCTTTGTTCCAAAATATATGGTGTAACCAAAGCATGGCAAAAGCAGTGACAAGCAAAGAAAAGGAAAATAGTAGCAAATATTGGTTACCTAAAGCTTTGTATATATGTGCAAAGCAAAGGCGGTGCAGCAACAAACCCAATAAATCGAGAATTGTGACAACATCTTCGAGATCCTCATAAGCTAAGCCACAATTAAGAAATAGCCCATCTGTAAATCAAATCACAATATTTCTTGCATTAATAAAGAAACAATGCATTGATGAAGCATTAACATAGAGCATTCATGTCGATGAAGGGACATCGAAAAAATCTTCCTCACTGACTCAAGTGGCAGTGAAAGCAAACCACAACCAAAATGACCCACAAACTGTGAGCGTAAACCCACAAAATCCCTCAAACTGAAACTTTCGTAAAACCCTCGGCCTCAAATCTTGGCAAAGGCTATGCCCAATTCAAAAAAAAAATTGACGCTACAAAATATGAGCCCAAACCCATAAGAACGCTCGCACTAAAACTTTCGCAAAACCCTCAGCCTCAATCTTCGTAATGGTTATGCCCAATTCAAAGAAATGAATTGCAGTGAAGGACAATGGTAGAAAATATGGGCATGCTAATTCATACATGCGGCAAAAAAATGAAATCGATCACCAAACGTACATGAAAAATGTTGTCAGGACATAATCCCATCAATCCATTCATGTGCAGGACCGGTCGTTTAGGGCAACAAATAAGAGTGTAGTCAAAACATGCAAGCCACGTGTCAGAAAAACACCCTAAACAATAAGTGGGAAGCATGATCCGCAATCCACAATCTGAATGCCAAAAGGACTGTTGCAGGTGCAACTTTGTGGAATTCCATTTTTAAAAACGAAGAATTGCAAATCCGCAATTGCGAAAAAAATGTTGCGTAAAGGAAAATGCGGAAACAAAGTTACGGAACCAGAATTGCCGAAACATATTTGCAGAAATATCTATTGCAGAAACAATCCTGTCAAAAAGGAGCTTGTTGAAGGGTAATATGCAGAAACCGAGTTGTGAAAACTCAATTGCGGAAATTTTTTTTTGTGGAAATAAGGAGGTTGTGGAAGCAAGTCTGTGGAAAGATTAATTGTGGAAATATACTAGGCGGGACAGAAGTTATGAAACCGAGAATGCGGAATCGCGTTGATAAATTTATAAAGGACTAAAGTGAATTGCAATAAATGACACTAGCAGAAAATAAATAGAGTTGCGGAAACATATTTGCAGAAATATCTATTGCAGAAACAGTCTGGTGGAAAAGGAGATTCCAAAAAGGATCTTGTTGAAGGGTAATATCTGGAAACCGAGTTATGAAAACTCAATTGCGAAAAGATTCTATTGCGGAAATAATGAGGTTGTGGAAGCAAGTCTGCAGAAAGATGTATTGTGGAAATATAGTTTGCGGGACAGAATTTATGAAATCGAGAATGTGGAATTGCGTTGATAAATTTATAAAGGACTGAACTGAACTACAATAAAGGACACTAGCACAAAATATGGACTTTTCAATCGATACATGGTCGAAAAAAAACAAAATTAATCACCAAACGTGCATGAAAAAACTGTCAGGACATAAGCCCATCAATCGAAAGGAGCTTGGTGAAGGGTAATATGCAGAAACAAATTTGCAGAAATATGTATTGCAGAAACAATATTGCAGAAAAGGAGATTGCGGAAAGGAACTTGCAGAAGGGTAATATGCGAAAACCGAGTTGTGAAAACCGAATTGCGAAAAGATTCTATTGCGGAAAGAATGAGGATGCGGAAGCAAGTCTGCGAAAAGTTGTATTATGGAAATATAATTTTTCGGACAGAAGTTATGAAATCGAGAATGCAGAAGCAAGCCTGTAGAATCGAGATTGTGGAATCGTGTTGCTAAATTGATAAAGGACTGAACTGAACTGCAGTAAAGGACACTGGTAAAAACGATGGCCCTGTCAATCGAGACATGCGACAAAAATAAGAAATTGATGACCAAACGTGCATGAAAAAAACTGTAAGGACATAACCCCATCAATCCATTCATGCTCAGGGTCGGTCGTAACACAGAAAACGACTGTCAAACTCCTATTGGCCCAACAAATGAGACACTTGTCAAAATTTAATTGGATGGAGTGATGAGGAATCTACTGAGAGTATTGTCTCCATCGTGTGACTCCTTCGGCATAAAAATGACAAATTATAAAATCTCACTAAACTTTAATAATGGTGGTGGTTAAATATTTAAGATTTATTATGATTTTATAAGTTCATTTGATGTTAAATTAGGTTTTGAATTTAAATTATTATAGTTATTTATGATGTTTTGATTTTTTTTGTTAATTAAGTTTAGTTAAAGAGTTTGAAAGGAATAATTATTATCCTCTTCATTTTTGGATTCAAATTTTGTTTATGATGTGTTTCATTTTTAGTAAGTAAAATTGTTCAATCTTTATTCATAGCATGTTTTGCCCTTAATGAGTTAATTGTTAATAGTATTGATAATTTATGACCATCCTCCATTAAGTGAATATACAATCCAATCATTTCTTGCCATGAAAAATATTTATGAAACACTTCTCATATTAAACCTTGTTTAGGATGTTTTAATCATCAACAAATTTATTTAGGATATGTGATCATTATATTTGTTTTATCAAATTTATTGATCATTCATTTTTTTCATAATTTTAAGTTCATATTCAATATGAAAATAACTCTTTGTTAAAACGAAATATAATATGATATATAATTGAAAGATGATAATTAATCTTACCAAATTAATCAATGTAGAACCCACTTTCTTAAATAATTTTTAAACTTATCAATATAATTAAAATAAAATCAATAAGAAAAAAGTTTTTGATTTCTTTCAATCATTTATTTTATTTATAATTTTTTTTTACATAAATGGGTATGAATTACATTAAAGAAAAGTGCTACAGCTTAACAAGACATCTTAAAGAGGGGTGGCAGGAGCGGGGGGGATCCTTCTGGATCCCAGAGGACAAATAGAACAAACATTTGCCTGGGGTTTAGGGACTCGAACTAACAATGAAGCAGAGTGGTTGGCTCTCCTCCAAGGTCTACAGATCCTTCAGGATAAAAACTATCAAAAGGTTCTGATATTTGGAGATTCAAAGCACGTCATATCTAAATTGATCAATGGATACCCCAAGGGAGCAATCAATTGTCGTCGCTTGTACAATAAAGCTAAACTTCTTATGCTCAGCTCCTATGAACCATTTCATATTCTCAGAATCAATAACATGGCAACGGATAGTATGGCCAACTTGGGGGCCTCCATCCCTCAAGGCCACTTCAAGCAAAATGGGAATCCTCTCATTCTCAAATATGTTCCGTAATGAGAAGTCAAGCTTACACTCATCCTCATCTAAAGCAAACATCCGGGAAGTTCTCTATGATTGACCATCGCAAGTGGTTTAGCCTAATGAATAAACATAGCAAGGGGTCTTGTCTTTTGACTAATCACGGGATCTTACTCCTCCCCCTTCTCTTTGGTTTGTGTGGCCACCCCTTTTTCATCCTTCCCCTCTCATTCTCCCCCATTACCCCTCTCTCGCCCCTCATCTATCCCTCCTTCACGTTCTACGAAGCCCCCCGTCATTTCGCAACTGGCCTCCTCATCGCCGGCTCCTCTCATTTACTTCTCAGTCCTCCCCGTCCTCCTTCTTATGCCACGTGGTCCCCTTGCTGTCTTCTCCATCTCTCGAAGACAGTAGAATTAAAAGCTCTTCAATTCGGGGATATCTTCATTCCCCCCTCGCACGCTCAAGATCCCTTCTCATTTTTCACCATGGCCTCCGTTGGCAGCGATATGATCTCCCATTCCCTTTCCATCCTTGGCCCTAGTTTATATGATGCTCTGCGATTTCTGCTGAAAATTGTTACAGGCATTGGAGAAGGGAGACTGCAAGGCCTCCCGTGGCAAGTTCTCCCTCTTACACGCTCAGTGGTGAAGGAAAGGTTGGCTCTTGCAGCCTTTTCCCCATGTTCGTGTAGCTCCCTTTCAATTTCACAGACAGTCACTCATGGTTCAGGCTTTCTCTTTGGCAATTGGGGAAGCAGCTCAGTCATAGGTTGCAGGTGTACAGGGTGGCAAGAAGGAGCCGTGGGCACTTTGGCTTGTGGAAGAAGTGACGACTTATTGCTGTATAAGGAACTCCTCGTGCTTAGATTTTGCTTCAATAGCCTTTTAGCTCCTGACAGTTCTGCTCAAGCTATTCAGAACCAGTTCGCCCGAATCACCTTATTGACAGAGGCTGACAAAATGGCTCAGGCTGGTGAAAACTCGGGGATTATGGACATCAAAAAGAACTTGAGGAGATTGTATGAACTGCTCTCCATCAGCGTTATGGATAACAGAGAGATGGCTCAGGAGGTGAAAAAAATGGGAGACACAGTCAGCTATACCTCACTTCAGATCAGTAATCACGATGCACACATCGATGACAATGAAAGTAATCTTCATGAAATAATGGGGAAGGTCGACAGGATTCAAGAGGACCTCCAGCGTTTTATATCTATCAACCAGAGCAGCAGAGTCAATGGAGCCACTGATGATGCCATGCTTCCAATGGAGGAGGAATCCGTCATTCAACCAAGAAACCCAAGAGGCAATCCTTAGCCTTCTTTTGTCTAGCTTTGAGTGAATGTTTTTCTGTCTTTTTTTATGTAATCAATATGTAAGGGTTTATACAACCCACGGCTATAAATGTTTTGAACAAACTCATTGTGAAGTGTTTTGGGAAACACAGTGGATAGTCTCGTTGTGCAGATCTTTTGCTATGCATAGATACTCTGGTTCTCCATGACTGTAATGAATGGCTGTGCACAGCTAACTTTTATATATTCCCCCCTTTATAGTTTCTGTTAAAAAAAAAAAAAAACAAGACATCTTAAAGATACACAATTAGGGACTCTAAACTTAACTTTTAAAGCAATCCTCCTCCCATCACAAATTCGAGAGCTAATATGTTGGGTCTTCATTCTACATTTCCATAGACATGAGTAGATTCTAATAAATTGTTGGCACAATATAATGGAGAAACAAAACATTACTAAATGGGATTACGATTTCTACTTCTTGTCACCACTGGATACATGGCTAAAGTGACTTTCTTTTTCTTTACTATTTTCATCCAAGTATCCTTCTTGTCTTGGTCTAGAAGTTTTGGGCTTGCCAAAAGCTCTTCTTCCTCTACTTATCAACCCAGCTCAGAGTGGGATAAGGGTTGAGATGTGATACCTCCTTTGAAATTGGGTCTAGCATCCCAACAATTTCCTCTTATAGGGGGGCTTCACTAACATCCTCTAGATCTTGAGGAGTCGATTGATTATGTTGATCGACTTCCTCTTGAACTAGTTTGGGTAGGGGCAACCCAAGTTTGAGAGACCTTTCTTGTTGATCAACCCATGTTCCTTTTTTGCATAATCCCACCATGTGGGATTGCATTGAGTCTTCTTATTTCCTCTATTCTTAGAATATTTTGAGCGAAATGATATAATATGACTTGTTCCATAAAAATAACTACAATGGAAAATAACTTACTCAATCCAACTTTGTATCTAAGAGTAGTTATGCCAATTAAATTTATTTCCATAAAAAAAACCTTCACTAAAATCCATTTCCACTCAAATACATACAAATGTTCAGATGCTACAATTTTTTGTTTTTGGACTTTTCGAGTAGAACTTGCCAAGGTCTTTCCGAATAGCACAAAGAGGATAAGCCCCAAAATTACAAGGGTAAGTTCATAAAGTTGGCCCACACTAGAGCTGAAGAAAGAGTGTCAGACATAGAATCAAAGGAAAGAGTCCAACATTTCATACACAAACCTGAATTGCCCCAAAACCAAGGCATCAATTTTAGAATAAAATCTGTCCTTTGCAAGATCAAACACAATAGTGAAAAAACCCTTCGCACAAGGATAAATAAAGGCATACTTATTTAAATGGGGCTTCAAATTACAAGAAATTTAATTGTGCAAATCCACTACTCACAGGCATGGACCATTGAAAATGGCACACGAGAGCATTTGAATTGAATTAAAGGGATTGATCTTCAGCATCTTAAACCACATTGATAGAGAGGGTTGTATCCTCATGAATCGTGAAGTGACTTGAGAGAGGAGCACTAGACCTGTCACCTTACTTAAAAATATTGCAGAGGAGCGAGTGGGAGTTTAACCAACTAAAGAGAAGTCTTGGACTCTAGAAGAGCCAACCCTACAAATGTAGGTGTGGAACTTGTAAGAACAAAAGCTATTGTAGCCATGGCTAGAGCCTGCATATAAGGACAAGGAAAGTTCGAGGAGGTTTGTAGAGAAGCAGGTTGTCTAGAAGAAGAGAGGCCTGCCAAAGGAGGTTGAGTCATGATGTCAAAAAAGAATAAGTAATTAAGTTGAAACCCTAACCAACTTGAAGCCACAATGTAAAACTCCATTCCAAAAACTAATAAATTAATAAAACATTTCAACTATTTATAAACTTAACCCTTAACCTTTACTCTCTCTCTAAATTCCACATCATATATGTCAGCCCCCCCCCTACACACACACACACACATTTATATATATTTCTAAGCGTGAGAACCTCTCCAAACCGCCCAGTGAGCATTGTCAACTACGCCACCTGGATACCAAACTCACGGGCCGAGTTCAGCCTAACTATTGGTTAGGATGTAATCAACAGGAGTACAACCATCATCGCAATCGTACAAGTTTTTTCTAGGGTGCAACGTACATATACCACACCGCCCTTGCAGAAATCGCACTGGACTTCCATCGAAACAACCATTAAACCCCACCGTTGACTCCTCACTTCAACCCCATGTTATTGATATATATATATATATAATCAAAGAGAAAAAAACAGTAAGAAAAAAAATCCCTATTTCTTATACTCGTGCAAGTACGTTTGACGTTGAAAGTATAAATAAGTATAATTTAAACATTGTCTTCATTTATATTCATATTATATAAATGAATATTTATTTTAAATAGAATTTGATGCGTAAGTGATAATGTCTCCCACGTTGGCCTTCATAATTATTATTATGGAATTATATTTTAAGAGTCCTATGCATTTTTTTAAATTTTATTTTTAGATATGTAGAGCACTGAATTGCAATAATTGGATTCAGATTAGATTATAGCAAAAGAAAGATGGAAGTGAGGAGAGTTTTATAAAGGTATAGAGGCCAACGTTTAGCAAAAATGACAAGCGTGCTTTCCTTTCCTATTGTCTATTAAAACTTTCTTATTGTCTATTAAATACTCAACGCCATAGCTTTCAAAGTTCAACGTAGATTACAAATTTCTTACATAAAATATCTATGCATTACATCTCGATTATATATAAATAAAGACGTAGATAAGATATATATATATAAAGATGTCTTAAAACATGTATGATTTGTTTCTTGTAGATAAGATATATAAAGATATGCTCAAGAATGATTGATAAAGGAAAGGTCCATTAAAATAGGAAAGAGAATATAAAGAAAGCTTTTGAAGATGGAAACAAAGTTTCTTCAAAGATGATTGATAGCTAAAAGAAAGGGCCAATATTATTGTAAAGAGAAGGGAATTTAAGGAAAGCTTTTTAGTAGGAAAACAAAATTCCAAAAAACATGCAAGTTGTATTTTTCATATGAATTTAAGTTATTTTTTTATTACTATTAGTATTGAAATATACTCTTTGTAAATAGTTATTAATATTTTATTAATATATTTATCATATCATTATTTAAATGTATTTTTATGGAAATGTATTGTATTTATATATTTATTTTGGATATTTATTACTTAAATTAGATTGGTTTTTCACTTTGATATGAGAGTATTTCCATTGTTTACTAGCTAATGGCTTGATAAAAGAATTTAAGGTTTTCTGGAATATGTCTTTGACCATATTTCATTCAAGTCTTTAATCAATTAAGAACAAAGTTTGGGTTTTATATATATCAAAACTTCTATATATTAACACAAAAGAAGTTTACTCAAAGACCATATTGTTAGTGTTAAAGTACAAAGAAATATAAAAATAAATAAAGAAAAGAGAAAAAAAAAATTACTTAATAAGAAGATTGAAAAAAAATAAAAGAAAAATGAAGAAAAAGAAAAAAAGAAAAAAAATAGTAAAAAGATTTTGAAAAATAAGTGAAGAAAAAATAACTAAAATATATAAAAAATATAACTAAAAAGGAAATCCACTTAAAAGTAAAAGTATTAAAGTTATTTGTGGGTAAATGAAATCAAGGTTAAAAGGGGAAAAATGAATTATTATCATACCTATACTTTCACAATTGAGTGAAGATTCAAGATGGTGACTTTTCATTATAAGTTGTGACATTTTATATAAAAGTATGAATCAATTATTGTATACAAAAGGATTTTAATTAGTGACTCTTATCTTTCATTATTTAGTTATACTTTAATATTATTATTTTGTTATACTTTAATATATGGTAAGATTATATCTTATATTTTAAAAAGGGAAGAGTAAAGTTAAAGTTAAGGATTTTATATTAAATTGTTATTAATATATAAGGTTAAAGATACCAATTAAAAAGAGAAGGCATTCATGACTTTCAAGTTATATAAAAAAAAATGTACCATTTAAAAAGAGAAAATGTGAACATTTTCAATGATTACAAAAGGTTGTTACACATACATAGAGAGATAGATAAATAGATAGATGTGTGTGTGCAACACTTGGATATGTAAAGTGTGTACTTCACTATCAATCTAGTTTCAAATCCTAGGCTCTATCAAGCGTCGAGAGGGCTCAAATCTCTCTAGGTGCAAACCTCTTCTTAGTTATTGCACTCAAGGAGCTCTTAGCTTTGGTGTGGCCTATATATAGCCATTGATTTGATTCAAACCAAAAAACACATTTTTTTATTTAAGATCGACATATAATATTTTTATTATTAATATTTAATATTATTTATGGCCGATATATAATATTTATTATTAATTTTTATTTTTTTAGGAACGAACATTACAACATCTCCCCCATACATGGTTTTAAAACCATGTGCAAGGCCCTCCTAAAACCATGGGTTTTTTAGGAAGCCTTACACATGGTCTTAAAACCATTTTCAAGGCCCTCCCAAATCATGTACAATAAAACCATGGGTTGTTTAGGAGGCCTTGCATATGGTTTTAAAACCATTTGCAAGGCCCCCCTAAACCATGTAAAATAAAACCATGGGTTGTTCAGGAGGCCTTGCACATGGTTTTAAAACCATGTGCAAGGCCTCCTATACAACCCATCGTTTTATTGTATATGTGCAAGTAACATTTTTTGCGGATAATTCAATTTTTTATTTTTTATTATTTTGTTAGGTAGGAACATTACAACATCTCCCCCATATTGTGTTTTTTTTACCCGCATTTTTGTTTTGCGGATAATTAAATTTTTTATTTGTATTGTTTTGTTAGGTAGGAACATTACAACATCTCCCCCATATTAGGTTGTTTTTTCTGGCCGACATTTTTTTTGGCGGATAATTAAAATTTTTATTTTTTTATTATTTTGTTAGTAACAAAATAATAGCGTTACATAAAGTTACAAGATCTCCCCCATACTGGGTTGTAGAGCGCCTCTTGGCACAAATATAGAATATTATCAAAAGGATACATAAGTTTTGAGGTTACGTGAAAATGAGTTATTTAAAATTAATTAAACATCAGTACTAAGTTAAGAGAAAAAATGAAAGAAGTATTAAACCGTGATGGAAAAGAGTTTCTTGCAAAAATGTCCCTATTGTACGAAAGGAAAATAATATCCATGGGGATGGAAAAATGGAAGTCACCCCTTCCCAAATTGTAAAAAGATGTTTACATTAAGATTAAGGCAACACACATTCGTAAGTAAAAATAAAAGAGTTAAAAAACAAACAAGCGAGTCAATATCAACAACACAATAGACAATTATAATCTCAATTTTTTTTGGAGAGAGTGACAAAATAACCACATTGAATGTAAAAAACAAGATCTTGAAGGAGAATTACAAAGAAAAGACAAAGGCATTTCTCACTTCAAATATTTTAACAAAAGTTACTACCACAAATCAATGAGCCAAGTGATAAGAAGCAAGGGATTAGAAGTTAGAACTAGCTAATCAAGATCTCGTCAAGAAATCATTAGAGAAAGATGAAGAGAATTGTTGTTTAAAGAATCATAATCAAATATTTGTTGCACAAATCAAGAAGTTGAAGAATGAGAATAAATCACGAAAAGAAAAGTTAGAAAAACTTACCACTAAAAAATCAATGATTAACAAAGAAATAATGACTGAACCAGTTGAAATAGAGAAGCTTCCAGCTAAAAAAATATAGACCTTGGAGAAAGAAACCAATGCAAATCCAGTTGAATCATCAGAAACAACAAAAGTTGAAGAGACTTCTAATAATTAAGATTTACAAGAGATTAAGACACCTCATCGTCATCCCAATTATAACAGACAACATCAAGGAAGTTGTTGTCATATTGTGCTACAAGAAATTGAATTAAGGTGGTCTGATCCTTTACCATTTGTCAATTTTATTCAACACTTACATAAACATATCGTCATGTGATGTCAAGGATCGTAATGACAAGCACAACAATAACAAAAGTTAAGGAGAATTTTTGCAATAATTATGCTTTGACGACAATACATTTTTAAGGGGAAAACATTGCAATATACATAAAATATAATAATAATAATAAAATTCAAGAGACACAACCCTTGTGAACAATCATTAAAGGCTCCCAGTAACATTGTATATAAGGGACTTATCATTGTATATATTATATAATCTCTTATTCATTATTCAATTTTATTTTATTTTTTTCTGCAAAACAAGAAAAAAACGTAATTTTATTAATCATAAAGGAGAATTAAAACTATATATTGTCCATATATGTTGGAGCATAGATTTTGTTGATAATAAAAAATACCAAAAAAAATCAGGATCAATTAACCAACTACAATCGATAATATATGTTAAATATTAACTGGTAAATCGGGGGATCTCTACGGATCTCAATGATTCTGTGAGGAGGAGGACTGATGGTGTTCTATGAAAGAAGGTGTTGTGAGAGGATTTCCAGACCCCCTAGAAAAAGGACGAATGGGGTCCATATCAGAGCATCCAGATCCCCCTTGATGAAATGGAAGGAGAGGGATCAGGGAATGATGACCCAAACCGAAAGTAGGCACTCAAGGGGAGACTACTAGGGAAATGCATTCCCAGATCAGATCGGAACCCCTTAATGCAGATCAAATCGAACAAACTAAGAGATCGTATTCAGTATATGAAATACCATGCTCTAAACGGGGATTTTGTGGATATGGTTCCATCTACGAAAAACCTGATCTGGTGGATCAATTTTACCTGGAATTCGAGAGGAAACTATGATTTACATATGGTCTCTAAAGTTTTTTTTCACCTTTAGTTTCATTGGTTTGGAGGATCAAAACTGCGTGATGGATTGTGGACCTTATTTCTTCTATTTTGTATCTCTATTTTTGCAGCCATGGAAGGAACATTTTTTTCCAGAAAAATAAGACATGAGAACTGCTCCGGTGTGGATCGAGTTCTATTCCCTCCCAGGAGATTACTAGGATCTAGAGATCCTGGAGGACATACGAAACAATATGGGAACTTTTATTAAGATATAGGAGAAGACAAAGGTGTAGAGGTATAAGACCTATGCCAGGATATGTGTCTACATGGATCTCACAAAGGAACTGCTATAGGTCATTAACCTAACTTGTGAAGACAAGGATTGGAACCAACCATTATATTATGAACAGATTCCCTTCCAATGTTGATGATGACATTTGTACGGGCATTGTTTTAGGGAATTCCCCCCGAATAACCTACCCCCTCCACATAAACAACCAAAGGAGGTAGGAGAGAAAGGGTTTACAAAATCTCAATCGTGTAAGAGAGGAGGATGACGTCAGGGAGCTCTGTATGTCAATAAGAGGATATATGTATCTAATCAATCCATGGTTTTGGATGATAAGGATGAGGCAAATAATGAAAGCGGGGGAACATTGAGAATAAAAATGATATGGATCCACTCATAGAAAAGCAGGGTAAGGAAGGAAGTAAGGAGAAATTTTGGGAAAATCAAAGCTTGATCCCTCAAGAGATAGAGACAGAGGAGGAAGCAGAGGATATTGACATTGGTGAGTTGTATCTAGATGGAACTGAGCAAGCTTGTGAAGAAAAGGAAGAGGGGTATGTACCTAAATAATAGTATCCCTAATTCATAGATATATTATCAAAGTGAGGTACATGATCCCCTTGGACCACAGTAGGACAACAAGAGGAAGCATGAGGATATGGTGAAGAATCCAGGAAGGAAATCAAATTGACAACACATTGTAGTGACAGGTATGAAGCTGGTCGAATCAAGTCAATACCTTACTAGTAGGGTTGCACTAGCACTCTAAGTTTTCTTTTGTTATCAATGAAATTTATAACCTGGAATATATGAGGGATGAATGGCCCCTTGAAGTTTAGAATCCTGAAAAATAAGATCCATAGATAAAACCCTATAAAAGGTTTATACAAGAAACTAAGTGCTCTGAGAACCATTTTAAGAGGTAGGAAATTGTAGAAGGAGCAAGTCGATAAGTCGACTTGAAGGATAGCCGACTTAGTCGATGAGCCGACTAAGTCGATGAGCCGACTTAGTCGATCAGCCGACTAAGTCGGTCAACCGACTAAACTAGAGATTAGTTCGGCCACCTAAGGTCATGTCGGTTCACCGAACCGGCAGGTAGTTATTTTGTAACCGTTATGTAATCATATATGTTAGGTTGTTGAACCAAATGAGAACTCAGTTCAGTTCTCTGTGTTGTGTGGACTCATTCGTATAATATAATCTGTTAATTCACCTATTTGTTCTTATCTCTTGTCTTTGTTTTATATATATGTTTAGTGTATATTATTGGTAACCTTATGTGATCTGTGAGATTACAACATTGGTTCCATTGCCTGTAGTACATGTCTGAAATGTATGCAAACAGATGATACCAGAGGAGGAGATTAAGGACTGGTGGGAACGTAAAGTTGCAAACTATTTGCATAATTATGCATGAAGGAACAGATTAACAATCGCACAAGCAAAAGAAATATTTTTCACAGAAATGCATGAAAATTTTGTCGAATCAGTGCCCCAACTTCTGAAGAAACTCCTGGATGAGAAAGCCGGAAGGGACTAAAGAACAATAGTTGCTGGAAAAACTGATCCGAGGAGGTAGAACAAACTTGTTGGAGTGGTTAGAGAAAATCGATCGCCGACGACTTCCGTGAGGAGCAAGCAGTCGGAGACAGAACTTCGGTGGAAACAGTCAAGGAGAAATTTTACACAGATCTCACCGAGCAATTTTTATGTTCCTTACTGACCTTGCTGTTCAAATTCCTGATCAAGAAGGGAGTAGGACATATTGTCGAACCTCATCCATCACTTCACGAACTGCCATCAAACTCTAACTGGGCGGAGAAGCAAAGGAAGTGGGAAAAATTTATTGCAAAAAGGGAGTGGGAATGCTTCCTAAGAAAATAGACCGAACTATCCGGGCTTTCTAAAAAGCGTCGAGTAGGCTATGGGGGGGTAGCTGTTCATATGTCGAGATAGAGTAGAGTGGATTTTAGTTGACTAGAAACAGATACCATTCACCAATAATGAAAATTCAACCAAAAGGGAACTCAAGAGAATAGTATCACACGAGGGTATGTCGTACATTCAGAAAATAGAGAGGGAAGAGAGACAGCAGAGGAGGGAGCAAGAAGAGAAAGAGCCTTAGAGCTGCATAGCGGAAGGAGTCCTAGGGCGATCGACCAGGAAGAGAATCAGCCAGAGTCGGGTCATGACTGACATAAAAAAGGCGTGGAACAAGAGGCGTCCCCTACGGAGGAAGAATTGTGGATAGAGCAGCCATAAGCTCTCAAATTAAGAGCTCCCCATGAAGGAACAACCCTCTCTCCATTGAATTTGCGTACTTGGATACAGACTATTGTCGAAAAGGACCTCCGACTACGAGCTGGTGACTTTAGTATATGGAGTCAACTAGACAACGAAACATACACTGGACACCACCTCATTATACGTCGACCAGAGGAAGGGAATTGGGTGACCTTTCAAGTAGCACCCTCCAACCGAAGTATCCACTTACTCTTACCAACACATGAAGGAGCACCCCCCCCCCACCAAATACAAGTTTAGAAGACACGGAACATTCAGAACTGCAGACAAATAGTTGCAGTGGACCATCAACAGCAGAAGTCGACATCAACCGACTGCTAGTCGACGAAGAATCGACAATCGACGGGAACAGAAGTTTCGTCGACCATAGTCCTGCAAACACAAATAAACCAATAACCCCGCCACCCTCACCTCCACCCCCACCTCCACCACCGCCACCTCCTAAGAGCAGTGACAGTGATTCAGACATGGGTCACGAATCAGCTCACATTCCTCTATATGAGGGGGATGAAGACCCCAGACGACATTGGTTCATCTACAAGTCGACTTGGGAGGCCAACCAAGTTACAGACAAAGATAGACAAATGGCACAGTTCACTGGTGCCTTAAGGAAAAGGGCATTGACATGGTATATGACCTTTTCGGAAAGATAACCTAGAGCAACCAAAGCCTAGATCAAGGTGCAATTTTTATCATTTTTCAAAACTCCAGATGCCAAACACCTGGCAGCGGAAAAACTAAAAACTACATCACAAAAGCCAGGGGAAACTGTCCGCGACTATGATAAGCACTGGAAAGACCTTTTGAGCTAGATGGACTATGTTATAGATGAACAGTTACTAATCCAGTGGTTTCTTGCAGGGTTATCTCAGAAAGTGCGCCGACACATCAGTCTGGAAACATTCAAATCTTACAAAGATGCGCTAACAAAAGCTCTTCAAGTGGAGATGGACAAGGACATACCTGCTTACCCCACAAACCACAGATTGGAAGAACAGCTCGAGAGTGTACAGAAGTATTTAAAGGATTTAAACCTCAAGAATCAGGAGATCTAGTGCACCAAATGCTCGACGACCGGCCACTCCATAGACAACTGTCAACAGGAATACAGCCAACAGGACATTTGATTCATGTAGACAAAATCTTTTTGCGACATCTGCCAAGAGCACGGGGATCACTCGACAAAAGACTGCCCATTCAACATGAAGAACAGCAAGGCATCCTGGTGTGTAATCTATGAAACCAAAAATCACAATACGACCGACTGCCATTTCAACCTGAAGAACCGACAAAATTATCATGCAGTCTACCAAACCAACGCAATTGCACAAACTAACGAGCAAAAAAATTTAGCAAACGATCAGAACGGTCAGAGATATGACGGTCGACGATACGAGCGCCGGTACGACAATCGATGTGCAGGCTACAGAGTAAGAGGTCGATTCCCTCTTTATAACATGTAAAGCACTGGATGGGTCGATGCGGTTGGTTGTCCCTATAAAGATAGAACTGACCTCAAATTTTGTATGCACTGTGGGGTAGGAGATCACTCACTAGAGTATTGCCCTACCATGTTGGAAAAAATCATTACAAAGAAAAATGTTAATGTCTTGTCCTGTGTGCAAAAAAATGATGTAATAAACACAAAAAATTTGCATATTGTAACCCGACAAGGAACAATAACAGGAGCTGATAACCCAAGAATCAATAAAATAAACAAGAAACATGTCTATCCTGATCCACTGAAAACAAAACAAACATACAAAGAAGCAAGCAATGTATTCAAAGAAATTGCACAACAAGAACAAGTTCACGAAACTCGACATAACACAATAAACGAATTAATCCAGCTCGTACAAAAAGATAACTCAGTATCTCAGTTCATAGATTTTCTGTATGAAATAAAATGTACCAACTCTGAAATGAAAACAAAGAACATCTACAACTTAAATAAAAAAGACAAAGGTGATGGCGACCCACTTGTCGACCTGGAAATCGAAGGATACCACGTCCGACAAGTAGTGCTCGACTTCGGCTCATAGGTAAACATCATGACTCATGACACTTGGGAACAAATGGGTAGACCTTGACTCTATGGGTCAGGCATATACCTGAAACTAGCCAACCAGGGCCTAATTGAGCCTATTGGAGTCTAGAAAAACATCGACACGACTATAAAAGGAATCTTGACCAAGGTAGACTTCGAAATCATTGACCCGAAGGAAGGATCCAGTTCCTTCCCAGCATTAGTCGGTCGACCTTGGGGTAGAAAGATGAAAGCATCGATATCCCTGGACAAGGAGCGAATCAAATTAAAAGGAAATGGACAAAAGGTCATTGTATCCATTCATCCATCTCAAGGGGAATCTATCGATGAAGAAGTCGATGTCCGACAACTCTACTAGATCCAAAACAATGCAGATTACACAAAACCAAATATCCATGGAGAACTTCATTTAGGCAACCAAGACTCAGTTGGTTATAATTCAGACGCCGAATTATATGATTAGGAGATCGAGAACTATGAAACACAAGCAAGAGGGTGCTGGACTATACAAAAAGTGCAGAAAAATCCCACCCAACAGTGCTTCATAGTGTCCATTGTCCCGAAAATCTTTGGGAAGAAAATTAGGGAATACCCTACCTTACAACCTACCAATGTAAATACTACACAACTACCAAGATACAAGGAAAGGGAATCACCAGTCATGCATGTTGAACAAGTTTCCAAAAATATTGGTGAACATGGCCGACTTCAAAGCCTACTAGAAACTTTTACAGGACAAGCTGCTAGATGGTGGGATACCCATCAAACAAGACTGCAGACTTGGACAACATATTTGACTTATGTTGTCGAAAGGTTTGGAGGAAATAAGTTAACCCAACAAGCTCAAATACCTGTATTCACTCAAGGACAGAACCCAGAAGATCATATTAAAACCGATGAAAAAGAATGGAGAAGACTTGGATACAAGGATGAACGAGCATGGCCACACTTGTTCCCATCAACCCTCACCGACTTACCAAACAAATGGTATAAGATGTAAGAAGCTAGAGGTGAAACCTTCTTATGGCATGAACTTAGGGAAAATTTCATTAAAGACTTCAACTTTATACCACAAAATGAAAACTTGGTCGAAACAGCAAAACAGATTAAAGAATTTATATAGACGACTAAAAACAAACCCTTAAAAGATAACCGACAGACAATGAAATGTAACAATATACAAACAAGGACAAAACCACAGTCGACAAGACTACACTTAGAAAACGAAAACACAGAAGGAAAAAGCTTTAGATGGAAATCCAACCATGTCGAAACGACCAAACCTATTTGTACAATCCTGAAAGTAGAAACAACCGACAAATAAGATACCGACAGAATGACTACAGCCGACTTCCTTGCCACATTCTCACAGTTTAAAGAAGGAAGTCGACTGATCAATGAATCCAAAGCACCAGAATGGCTAGATGCTCAAGTCAAAACTAAATAATTCGACATCTCAAATGATGATCGACCAAAAATGGCAAAGATTGGTGACTACTGGAGCGAAGAACAGACCACAAAGATAGTGAACTTATTAAAGGAATTCCAAGATGTATTTGCTCAAGATTATAAAGACCTCAAAGGCTTAGTCCACGCAATGGGAGAAATGAAAATTGATACTAAACTTGATGTTCAATCTATGAAGAAAAGGCCTTATAAACTAGCTCACAAATACAAGGAGATAGTCAAAAAGGAAATTGATAACATGCTGGAAACAAGCATCATCTATCCTATTGACCAATCAGAATGGGCAAGTCCAATGGTTGTACAACCTAAGAAACATGATCCAACCAGACTAAGAATTTGTGTCGACTTCAGGGAACTAAAGAAAGTAACACTGACAGGCCCATTTCCAACCCCTTATGCAGATGAAATCTTGAATGAGATCGCAGGACATGAATGCTACTCATTTACAGATGGATTCTCAGGTTATAACCAAGTGCCAATAGCTAAAGAAGACTAGAAGAAGACAACCTTTGTGTGTGAATTTGGTTCATTTGCTTACAAGGTTATGCCTTTTGGATTAAAAAATGCACCTGCAGTATTTTCTAGAATTGTTGTCAAAACATTTCAAGAATATATCTATAAGACCATGGCAGTATACTTTGATGATTGGACAATATACTCCATGTTAAAGGATCATTGCAAATGGCTCAGACTTATGTTGGAAAGATGTCGACAAATTCAACTCTCCCTAAACATCAAGAAATGCATATTTGTGACCCCCATAGGGATATTATTAGGGAACATTGTCTATAAGGAAGGTATTAAGGTTGACTTTGTAAAGATCAAAATTATCCTCGACATAAAACCACCAGTAAACCCAAAACAAGTCAAGGTGTTACTTGGCCGCATAGGCTATTACATAAAATTCATAAGATATTATTCAGATATGACCTATCCACTTGAAGAAATATTAAGGGAAGATCAAGAATTCAACTAGACAGAGGAGTGCCACATATCATTTGAAAAATTAAAAAGAAAACTAGTCGAAGCACCAATCCTAAAGTTTCCAAACTAGTCGATCAAATTCCATGTTCATATTGATGCATCAGGCCTAGCAATATGTGCAATATTAACTCAACCAGGAGATGATGGAATGGATTATCCTTTAGTTTACAGTAGCAGAAAATTAAACAAGGCTGAAAGAAACTACTCGACAACAAAAAGAGAAGCGCTAGGAATGGTATTTGCACTACAAAAATATCAACATTATCTCTTAGCTAACCCATTTATATTCTATAAATACCATCAGGCCCTGAAGTACCTCGTCAATAAACCACTACATCATGGAAGGATCTGTCGATTGCTACTTCTCTTCCAAGAATTCGAGTTCGAATTCGTTGTCCGACCAGGCAAGTTAAATGTTAGGCCCGACCATTTAACCCGAATCGACACAGGAGAAGAACCGACAGGAATCGAAAATGACTTACCTGATGCACAGTTATTTCGAATAGAAGCAGTCCCAGCAGAACTAGAAGAAATAGCTCAGTTCTTGGAAGATGGACATGCACCAGAAGGAATGAGTACAAAGAAAAAGTAGATCTTAGCTATGAAGGTTGCACCCTGCAGTCTTATAAATGGAATTTTATACAAAATGGGATTAGCTAACATCCTTGGAAGGTGTGTACTAGAACTCGAATGAGAAAACATTATGCATGAAGCACACTATGGACCTCCAGGAGGACATTTTCAAGTAGACACAACTGCAAAGAAAATCCAATAGTCAGGGTTATGGTGGCCAATACTCCACAGAGATTGCAAAAATTTTGTCAGTCGATGTGACAGGTGTCAACGGCTAGGTCGACCCCTGCCTAGCACAGAAATGCCTTTAATATCAGTAAAACCAAGTTTGACATTCGAAATATGGGCCATAGACTTCATAGGACCATTTCCTATACCAGCAAAAAGGACAGGTGCAAGGTATATCATAATTGCAGTTGAATATGAAACTAAATGGGCAGAAGATGAAACAGTCAACACATGTTCTAGTGAGATAGCTGCTAAGTTTATCTATGATAATATCATCACTAGATTTGGATGTCCACTAACCCTTATTAGCAACCAGGGAACACACTTCATCAACAGAACTATCAAAACCCTAACCGACCAGTTCCAAATCGACCATCGTTGGAGCACAACATACCATCCTCAGTCGAATGGAGCAATTGAAGCATTTAATTAAACACTAACAAGAGGACTAACCAAAATATGTAATGCTGATAAGGATGACTGGGACGAGAAAATACCTGCAGTATTATGGGCATACAGAACAGCATATAAACGATCGACCGACCAAACTCCTTTTCGACTAGTCTATGGACAAGAAGCAGTAGTCCCACTACACTTCCAACAACAGACACCTATCATCACAGAAATAGTACATGTCGATGTCGAACAAGGAAGAAAGGACCAACTATTGCAACTAAACAAACTTGAAGAGCACCGACTAATGGCAATACAACATCAAGAAATCCAGAAACAACAACAGAAAGCATGGCACGACCGAAACATCAAAAACAAAAACTTGTCGGTCGGAGACCTTGCTTTGCTATACAATAGTCGGGTAAAAGGAAAACCTAAAAAGATACACACATAATGGATGGGACCTTACATTGTCGAAGAGATACATCCCAACGGATTAGTCTGACTAAGGACATTACAAGGCATAGTATTTTGGAAGCTCATTAATGGAGCCCGACTAAAACACTACAGAAACTATAAAAAAAAAAATCATATAACGACCATAACCGTCAACCAAAAGCCATAAAAGCTTAAAAATTCAACAACCAAAAATACCGTACATACAGAAAGCCATGACAGGAAATTACCATTTCGACAACCGACATCATGCCCATCAACATAACACCATCGACCATTTTCATCGACTGACCACTTCCATCAACCATTCTCATAACCAACCACGACCGACAACCTCGATAGTCCCATCTTGCATTCATGACATCGAGCACCAAAAGTAATTCACCATTAACGCACTCTCAAGTATTCCAGCTGGAACATCACGTCCACCATTAATACACACATCCACAGCATCGCCTATAAATATTGGATTGTCGAAGGATCATTCACCGCAATCCATACAGAGGGAGCATCAGAGCATCCAGTCGAATAAACACCGTGAGCCCCTTAGTGAAATCGACCACCAAACCGACACAATGGCCCCCAAACAAACTAGAGCCTCGACCAAAGCCAAGGAACTACAGGTTACGAATACACCTTTAGTCCACAGATTGAAAAACATTAAGAATGCCAAGGTATAGGAAGGCTCATGGCAAAAACTATGGGTCGAGATGCAAGAATGGGCCTATGTCACCAAAAAGGCCACTCAAGCCATAGAGAAAATCAAACACAACGCTATCTTCGGCAATGTCAATGCACCACTCATGGCCAGCTTTGGTGGCACGAAGGAAACTACCGTAAAATTCATCATCAGCCAATACCACAATGGCCAGTTCTACTTCAACCAATCGGTCGACATCTCTGGAGAAGTCATCTCCAAGCTAACCAATCTCTCCAATGAAGGAAACCCAGTACCGGTCGGTATCAAAGAAGGATTGGTCGAAGAGCTCACCAGGTCATCTTCAGGTAAGAACTCCAAGGGGTTGATGATTAGCCAAATCACAACCCAAACACCACAGATTGTGGCCAAAATAATTGCAGTAACGCTCACCCTGTCAGATCGAGGAAGCGACCTTAAATTGGACATGCTAGAAGCTATTGACACCATCGTGACAGACAGAAGGGCATACAGATGGGTTGTATATGTCACCGACATGGTCAATACCATCTGTGAAAGATGCCAAGAAATGGGGGGAATCATCAAGTTCCCCTCCCTAATCTTATGGATAGTCATGTACCATATCTACCCAGATGGGAGTCTAGTCTTTCAAGAACCATCGAGGTTCCACATGTGGAGATTTAAGCCATTCTCCCAAAGAGGAACCTTGTAGGAGCTTGAGTACGGGAAAGTACTGTTGGAGAACTGGCTTCAACAGCTCAAAGTATGCATGACTAGATGGAGGGTGCCTCAAAACATCTGAAGAAATATACCGATGAACTCCCACATCCAACTAGAGCTCGACCATACCTCAGTGTGGTAAATGCAGGGCGACAACTCAAATGCCAAAGCCCTCAACTACTATCCATCAGTCGACCAGATATTTTGGGAACCGTCTCGATAGGCCAAAACCAAAATACCAGTACCACCAGCAGCAAAGCAATTCGACTTCTCGATCGAGGAGCGACTCACAGACCAGGAAAAAGAGGAATACTATGAGCTCAACCTCTATATCAGCACCTTTGTGTTAGAGGAGACACTGGTCGAACACACCGACCAACTTCAAATAACCATCAAACCTTCGACCGCAAAGAGGACAGAACCCCAGACCGTAGAGCCACAACCGGAGCAGCAGGTAATTCCTCCAGCTGTAGAAAGTCTCGTCCCGACCCAGGAACCAAGGGGAGAGACAAAGCCTGAAAACCCAGAGTATGTTGTCACAAAAGGTATCATTAGAAAATTATCAAAAGAGATAGCAGCGGCCTGGAAGAAGCTCAAGACACAACAACAACAAGAAGGAAAAGGTAAGCGCAAGCTTATCCTGGAATACTCATCAAAAGACGAGGAATAATTGGCAGCCACGGCCCTCGACATAATAGAGGATTCCATAGCAAATAAAATACCAGTTGAAGCCCAATTCCAAGGATTCGTCGACGCAGGAGCCCTCGCGGGTCGACCAAAGAAAGCTAAGACCACCCATACGACAACGCTTGAAAACGTTGTCGATCTGGTATCTACACCTCCACCCCCATCACCGATAAAAATAATTGAGGAGAAAGTACCAGAAAAGTATTCAGTAAGCCCCCTGGACTTCTGCAAAAGTGCGATGTCAAAAGCAGTCAAGGAAAAATTTGACAAAGACAGAGATCTACAGGCATTCATTGAGAAATTGTCTGAGTTATTTACGTCGGCCCAGAAGATATCCACCAAAGCACCTCTCTTCACGGTCGGTGGATACCAACCAGGACACGAAGCCCAGTCCAGAACCTTTGCAACCATCACGTCGACTTTTGAGAGAAATCCCGACAAGGAAGCTGAAGTGATTGCACGTCAGACCTCGATTATCACACCGACCATACCTCAAGCCGACCCACTAGCCACTGCCCCGACTGGAGGACAAGAAAATGAGGAGGACATACCTCGACAAATTAACCAAATGTTCTCCGACTTAGACTCACCTCCCTGCCCCGACAATCCACCACTCACCCACACTTCCCCCAAACCAATCACCCCTGACCATTCGCCAACTCCATCACCACCACCACCACCACCACCCCCCGACTCAGAGCAAGGCCCACCACAACCAGCTGCACCCAAACAACCAGAAGTGGTAGTCATCCTACTGCCCCAACCACAAAAACCATCAGCCATTATCCCACAAACCAAAAATCCCAACTCGACTGTTGTAGGTACACAGGTGCCGACACAAGCAGAAAAAGAAAAGCATAAGAAGAGGAAGGAGAAACAGAAGAAGGAGCATCATGGATAGCCATCAAGGGTCCACATCAAATAAAGGTGTGAATTCCCTAACTGACTTAGAGCTAGGTCAACTTCTGAAGACCCTAGCAGGCGAAGCAAAAACAAGAAGTGAGCAAAGACGTAAGGAACTTGATGACCAAAACGCAGAACAAGTCGAGTTCCTCCACAAATGCAGGAATCTGGCCCAGTCCGTCATATCGGGCCCCATCGAGGTCGACATAGACAAACCGCTCAAAAGGGTGTATCAACTATTTGAGAGCATGGTGTCAGCACTCCAAGCTCACATTCAAGAAACAAAGGAGGAACAAAAAGAGGAAACTGCCTGACTCCTAATGGCACAGCACACTTCCTTTTCTAAATCCTATAAAGTGTTGCAAGATCATATGGAGGAGTCAGTCATAACTAAATAAATACTGAGAGACTAGCCTAATTACTACGGGCAAGTCTATCAGCAAAATTGGTAGACTCGACAAGGGATTCAGGCATTAGAAAGCAGGAAAACCACTAAGGAAGCACTCAGAACAACAATAGAAGAACAAATAGTGCTTGAAACTGCCAAACTACGGAGACTAGAAAGGGAAGCACATCAGTGGGTGCAACAAGCTCCCCCTAGCTTGGAGACAGTCGGCATCATTTGCCCGCGGATGAAACAAATTATTGAGACTGCAGAGGAGAAGGACCAGTTTATGGCTCCCGACATGGAGAGGATTGCTAAAATTTCCATTTCAAAGAAGATGTCGATATTATCATGCTTGACCACACTCACCATTGACATCCAGAAAATTTTGTAGAGTTGGACATATTTCCAACATTACCTCGCAGTAACAGCCCCAGCCATTGTAGAAGTCTGTGTACAGAAAAGATCGACCATCAGACTTCACAGCCCACCACAATAACTATTGAGACTAGCCAGGAAGAATGTTGTACCTCCCTGTTTCTTCAGGATGAAGAAACATTTTGTTCGTGGGGGAGATGTTCTCTGTTTTATATATATGTTTAGTGTGTATTATTGGTAACCTTATGTGATTTGTGAGATTACAACAGAAATAAAACACTGAGAGGATGTGAAGGAATGGGTATTGATTCTAGAGGATTAGTGTGAGGGTTTGGCATTCTTAGGGATCCCACCAAAGTATCCCTCTCAGGTTTCATGGCTAACCCTCGCTCCATTTTTGTCAAGTTTCAAGTTATTGGGACCCCAATCAGGGGAGTGGTCACCAATGTCTATGGTCCCCATATTCCACAACAAAAAGAAATCTTTGTAGATTCTCTAGGAAATATACATTGATGGAATGAAGGACGACATTAGATCTTGGGAGGATATTTTAACTTAATTACATCCTTGGAAGAAAAGAAAGGAGTGAAAAGACATATGGAGGTGGACAATATCCCATTTAGAGAGACTATTGAGGATCCAAAGCTTGTGGACTTTGTGTATGGAAGTGAAACCTTCACTTTGAACAACAGAAGAGGGTGATTGTCACAATACATCATGGATGGATCACTTCCTTGTTTCAGAATCAATCATGGACTTAGGAAGTGACATTTCAACTATGGTATTTTCTTCTACAAGATCACATCATTAGTCAATCAGCCTCTGAAGTAGTGGTTAGGGTTCTCAGTTCAAAAAACATTTTAGGTTTGAGCAATTATGACTAATCCATATTGAATTCAAAGACAAAGTGCATCAATGGTGGGAAAAATTATATGGAGGGGATGGCCATTGAATGTATAAATTCTAGCAAAAGTTCAAGGCATTGAAGGAGAAGATCAAGAAATGGACCAAGGAATAATTTGGGAATATCTTCTATGATAAAATAAATTTGGACAGGAGAATAGAAGAGATTCAGATCCAAGGCATGAGGGAGGGTTTCTCTGCATAACTCGAGGAATGGGATTCCCAAACATAAGCCAAGCTAGATGAAAGAGAAAATCAAGAAGAAACCATGTGCAAATTGAAGTCCAAAATGAAGTGGCTCAAGGGGAAAGGAATACAAAATTATTCCTTATATATTCCATCCAGAATCACATTCAAAACATGATACTAAAAATTAGAAATGGGGATGGAGAAAGTATGGGAACAAGGGAATAGATAGAGGGGGAATAATGTCACTTCTGTCAAGACAATATGATAGATCCCAATACAGACAGAAGAAGGGACATCAACAAGATCACCCAATATATCCCCTCATTAGTTACTCAGGACCAAAACAATCTCTTAATGAAACCAACATTAATTGAAGAAGTGGAAGAGGCAATTGAAAAGATATCATATGAAAAATCCCTTGGGATGAATGGATTCACTGTGAATTTATTCCATCAATTCTGGTACATTATCAAGAATGAAGTTTGGATGATTGTGGAGGAATCAAGAAATTTTTAGCACATTCTCCCATAATTCAATGCCACTTTCCTCACACTAATTCCAAAAAGTGAGGGAGTTGACTCCCAGGGAATCTTTAGGCCCATTGCATTGTGCAACATTATCTACAAAATTGTGACAAAGGTCATTTCAAATAGATTCAAGCCTATCCTTCCTAACCTGGTATCCCTCGAGCAATCAAGTTTTTTAAAAGGACAACATATAATGGATGGAATCATTCTAGTTCATGAACTAATCCACTCCCTCAAAACTGAACGAATTATGGGGATGATGTTAAATCTAGATATTGCCAAGTCTTACGATAAATTAATCTGGCAGTATATCAGGGAAGTGTTGTGGGAACTTGGACCTATAGAAGATTGGATATGCTAGATTATGATCCTTATCTCATCAACTTTCTTTTCCATCCTGGTTAATCAGACTCTTACAGGAATTCTCAAACCTTCTAGAGGTATCAGAGAAGGTGATCCTCTATCCCCTTTCCTTTTTTTCTTCATGGCGAAGGTTTTAGGGAACTCCATCAAGGAAATACATACTAATAATGCGTTAAGGGAGATCAAATTTCATCCTGGGGTTGACTGTCAATCCCACCAGCAATTCGTGGATGACACCATGTTAATGGGTCACCTTCGGTATAGGTGGCGTAAGACATCAGACTATGTCTCCAATTGTTCGAAGTAGCTAAAGGTCTTGAGGTAAATGAACATAAATCCCAAGTATTCTTTTTTAACACACCTTGGATCACTAAAACAAAAATTTTATGTATTTTAGGCATCTAGGAGAGTTCCCTTCCATCCAAATACTTAGGTGCACTGCTTGTATATTCTATAGTTAGTAGAGGGTCATGGAATGAACTATTGGAGAAAATGTGTAAACTATTGTCAGCTTGGAATTTCAGGTTGCTCAATCTAGTGAGAAATCTGGTCCTAGTTAAATTCATCCTTCAATCCATGCCTATCTACCTTTTCTCATCTCTAACTGTTCCCAAATTTGTACTAAAGGAGATAAAGAATATTCAAAGGAAATTCCAATGGGGTGGGTTAATAACCATCGAAAAATGGATCTGGTGAAATGGGAGACTATGTGTGCTCTAAAAAGTCATGGGGGGTTGGGGTTACAAGACCTTGAAAAGATGAATTTAGTCTACGGGGCCAAAATATGGTGGAGAGGGGATACCTATAACACTAATCCATGGGATAAACTTTGGCATCACAAGTATGCTAATGGGTGGGATAGCTCTGACCTTATCAAGTAATCAAAGGATAAACAAGGGTCTCATATATGGAAAAAGATTAACTTTGGAAGGAGTTTAGTTCAAGAAAACTGATTTTGAGAAATTCGAAATGGGGAATCGACGGTGTTTTGGGAAGATTCTTGAAAACAAATGCCAGCTATGGTCCATTCTCTGGATGTTTCCTATCTTAGGAAGGAATGTACCAGGTAGGGGAAGCTAAGGGTCAAGGATTACTAGGAAGATTTGGGAGGGAATACCAAGTTTCAAACTTAAAGTCAGGAGGAATGGTGGGAATGGATAGGCCCCAGAAAAGAAGTGGACTTAGTGTTGGACATTCTCCAGGTTAGGATAATACGAATATAGGATGGGGATGATAAACCTCAATGCAGTTACAATCCAAAGGCTGATTTTTCAATTAAGGAGACATATGAAATTCAGTTGGGTTTCAGTAATCTCCCTCAAGATAAGATATGGAAGGATATTAGGGAGGCTCATTTATGGTCGAAGGTTTCCACTTTTGTTTTGATTACAATTAAACAATGAATATCAACATGGGATAACCTCATAAAAATATGGTTCCAAATACCTTACCAGTGTTTTCTTTTTGCTAATGTGGAGGATAATCTGAACCATCTCTTGGATGAATTCCCATTCTCTTCCCAATTATGAGACAAATGTGTGACCTCGTTTAGATGATATGACAAGCAAAGAGGAAGACTAAATGCGACGTTGAAACAATGGATTAGAAATCCTTTCCAAAACCCTATCATCAATAGAATTTGGCAAATATTCCTGGGATTTTTAGTTTGGGAATTCTAGAGAGAGAGGAATGACATTTTTTCAAGGAGAAATCAAACTTAAAAATTAGTGTTTGGGAGATTATTAAATCCATAATGCTAGATACCCTAAGAGTGTAATCGTGGGATAGAAAATATTAGGAGTCTAGTGGCAATGAATCCCTCATCTTGCAACACTAGGGAATTCATGGGCCTTTACAATGTTTTGGTCGACCTTAGAACCGACCTCTTGTCCCTTCTAGTCCTTCCCATTGGTCAGGTCCTCCTGATGGATTCTTCAAGTTAAATTTCTATGGAGCATCAAACAGAAACCAAGGGCCTGCAGACTACGATTCGATTCTTAGGAACCACAATGGGGGGATGGTGGGATATAGCTTAGGTTTCAACGGTGTAGACATGAACAATGCAACAGACATTAAGGATATGATCCATGGTCTAGTCATGGTGTAAATGCATCATTGGACTCCCCTCATTGTGGAAGGAAGATCGAAGGTTATCTTGGACATGGAAAAGTGCATCCATAATGTGATACCATCTTAAGGTGGCCTCGAACTGGAGGTTGGAATGTTGGATCGGAATACTATCTTGCCTCCTAACTTCACTGTTAGCGTTATCCTTTAGCAACGTTCAAAGGGATGGAAATAAAGTATCAAAATTAATAGATAACCTCAGAACCTAGATGCGTAGGAATATCGAGGCTAGTTCACGGGAAGAATCAAGCGATGGGACATTTCAGGAAAGGTGGACAAAGCTCAAATTATTAGCAACATGTCAGATCATGTGGAAGAGGGTATAGGTGGACACCAAGAAAGATAGTAAATGGCCTCTTATTGAAATGAACTTGTTGTCCCTAGGTAAGTTTTGGTTATTTTTGGCACCAGTTTTGAATTTTGGTTGAAGGATAAACGAAGCAATGATGGAATGGTCAATGAAGTAGTCGACTCAAAAATTTTAGTTAATTTTGGTTAATAAACGATAAAATTATTATGATTTTATAACTTAATTTGTTGTTAAATTAGATTTTGAATTAAAATTATTGTTATTATGGTTATTTATGAATTTTTTATTTTTTTTAATAAATTATGAAAACAATGGTTAATTAAGTTTACTTAAAGTGATTGGAAGGAATAATTATTATCCTCTTTACTTTTGGATTTAAATTTTGTTTTTAATGTGTTTCATTTTTAGTAAGCTAAATGGTTCAAGAACATGTAAGTTACTTTTAGTAAGCTAATTGTTAATAGTATTGATAATTTATTGGGCATTCTCCATTAAGTGCATATACAATCTAATCATTTCTTGCCATGAAAATCAATTATGAGATACTTCTCATATTAGACCTTGTTTAGGATGTTTTAATCATCAACAAATTTAGAATATGTGATTTGTTTTGATTTAATGATCATTATCTTTTTTTTTATCAATATTCATTGATAGTTCATTTTTTTCATAATTTTAAGTTTATCGTCAAGATAAAAAGAAATCTTACTAAAAGACAATATAATATGATATATAGTTGAAAGGTGATAATTAATCTTACCAAATTAATCAATGTAGAACCCACTTTCTCTAAACAGTTTTAAACTTATCAATGTAATTAAAATAAAATCAATAATAAAAAAAGCTTATTTAATTACCGCCCCCCCCCCCCACCAAGGTGTAGACCAGTTGGCAATCGTGTACTTGTTAAGGTCTACGGCCTATTAAGCACGTCACAGGTTCAAACCTCGTTGCAGCCTTGAGGGTGCGTTGTGGGGGTCAGCGTACTCTCCTGGAGGTTATAGTGGTAGCGGTCAGAATCGACCCCATGTCACGCGAGTACGAAACCGGTTAGTTGTCGATTCCACCAAATACAAATACAAATACCAAAAAAAAAAATTAATTAATGTCATAGTTGATTTATTTCAATCATTTATTTTATTTATAAATGTTTTTTCACATAAATGGGTATGAATTGCATCAAATAAAAGTGCTACGACCTAACAAGACATCTTCAAGATACAAAATTAAGGACCCTAAACTTGACTTTCAAGGCAATCCTCCTCCCATCACATATTCGAGATCTGATATGTTGGTTCTTCGTTCTACATTTCCACTTTATTTATGCTTCTTGATACCTAAGTAGATTCTAACAAATTGTTGGCACAATAGAATGGAGAAACAAAACATGATTAAATGGGATTATGATTTCTACTTCTTGTCACCATTAACTACATGGATAAATTGACTTTCTTTTTCTTTACTATTTTCATCCAAGTATTCTTCTTGTCTTGGTCTAGAAGTTTTGGGCTTACCACAAGCTCTTCTTCCTCTTCTTGATCCACCCAAATCAGAGTGGGATAAGGGTTGAGATGTGATACCTCCTTTGAAATTGGGCCTGGCATCCCAACAATTTCCTCTTTTAGGGGGGCTTCACTAACATCCTCTGGATCTTGAGGAGTCGATTCCTTATGCTCATCGACTTCCTCTTGAACTGGTTTGGGTAGGGGTGACCCAAGTTTGAGAAACCTTTTTTGTTGGTCATTCGATGTTCCTTTTTTGCATCATCCCACCATGTGGGTTTGCATTGAATCTTCTTAGTTCCTTTATTCTTAGACGATTTCGAGTGAAATAATGCAATATGACTTGTTCCATAACAAGCTCTACAATGGAAAATAACTTGTTCATAGTCCAAATTTTGTGTCTAAGAGTAGTTATGCCAATTAAATTTATTTGCAACAGCAACCCTTTACTAAAATCCATTTCCACTTAGATACATACAAATGTTTTGATGCTACGACTTTTTGTTTTTTAACTTTTGGAGTAGAACTTGCTAAGGTATTTCCTAATAGCACAAGAGAGGATAAACCCTAAAATTACAAGGGTAAGTTATAAATTTGGCCCACACTAGAGTTGAAGAAAGAGTGTCAGTCATAGAATCAAAGGAAGGAGTCCAAAATTTCATACACAAACCTGAATTTCCCCAAAACCAAGGAATCAAGTTTAGAATAAAATCCATGTCCTTTGCAAGATCAAACACAATAGTGAAAAAACCCTTTGCACAAGGATAAATAAAGGCATGCTTATTTAAATCAGGCTTCAAATTACAAGAAATTTAATTGGGAAAATCAACTAATCACAACCATGGACCATTGAAAATGGCACAGGAGAGCATTTGAATTGAATAAAAGGGCTTGATCTTCAGCATCTTGAACCACATGGATAGAGAGGGTTGTATCCTCATGGACCGTGAAGCAACTTGATAGAGGAGCACTAGACCTATCATCTTAGTTAACAATATTACAAAAGAGCCAATGGGAGGAGAACCAACTAAAGGAGAAGTCTTGGAGTCTAGAAGAGCCAATCCTACAACTATAGGTGTGGAACTTGTAAGATCAAAATTTATTGTATCCATAGCTAGAGCTTGCATACAAGGAGAAGGAAAATATGAGGAGGTTTGTAGAGAAGAAGGTTGTCGAGAGTGTTGACACAAAACCAGTCAACATGGGTTCCCTCTCTGTCGACACCCAAACCACCGCGATCTCCCTGAGCACTGGCCCAGACAAGTTTTACCCCGTCCGTCAACACCTGCAGAGCGGATGATGTCTCACCCGAGATGTTCGAGGGATAGCTGACAGAACCAACTTTTTGCAAAATGAGAGAGGACCATGTGCATGTAATTATCAACTCAGTGCAGCATTATTCAATCAATCTAATCATCCAACCTATGTGTTAACATATCATCATTTAGCTGATCACATTATTATACCAGAATTGCAATAAACACATTGATGCGTAAACAGATCTAACAGAATAACATCATTCAAAATAGGGAAGCATCGCATCATTTACATATCCATGTCACATATACACAGTGCATTCATAATTAAGTCACAGAAGATAATAAAATGGGAAAACAAAAAATGACACAATAGTTATGCTCAACCTCCATCATGTCATATTAACCTTCGCACAAAACCGCAAGTTCTCCAAACAGTTCTTCAAAACACAGATCGACAGAGCTCGATTCATGCACAGATCTCACATAACATACAAAAAACTTAGCTCTCAAGATCATCCAAAAAAATGATCAAGCTCTCTCCAAAAAGTATCTTCTAACACTTGCAACTCTACATCTACTTATACGTTTGTGCCTTTACAATCAAGGTCCACTTAGCCAACTTTCTAACTAACTCTTAACAGATTCTACAAAACATGACCATAATCCACATAATGCGGTCCAAAATTACCAAAATACACACAATAATGCAACTTCGACTTGCGTGGTATCTTTGACGTTGAGAGTATAAATAAGTAATTTAAACATTGCCTTCATTTATATTTCATATTATATAAATGAATATTTACTCACAAAAGAATTTGATGCGTAAGTGATAATGTCTCCCACGATAGGCTTCATAATTATTATTATGGAATTATATTTGAAGAGTCGTGGGAATTTTTTAATATTATTTTAGATAAATGTAGAGCACTAAATTACAATAATTGGATTCACATTAGATTAGACAAAGAAAGATGGAAGTGAAATTTCACTAGATTGAAAGCACTAATACGTTTTATAGAGCATAATGAGGAGAGTTTTATAGAGGTATTTTTCCATTTTGCAGATCTTTCTTCTCGGATAGAGGCTAAAGTTTAGCAAAAATTGCAAAACGTGCTTTTCTTTCTCATTGTTTATGAATATAAGCGTGTTTGTCCAATGTGTATATATTTTGTATACATATTTAACTTAATATTTTAAAAAAGATTCAACAATGTTTTTTTCCACAGAAAAAAGTCGTAATTTATTATATGTATAGAAATTACATTCATTAGATAGATCAATATCAAGATGACTATTGTCCATGATCAAAAAACCAGAAATATAGCAATAGTATATCATATATCAACAAGTGAATCCTTTACAAACTGAATCCATTACACATATAGACTTTTAACAGAACTATTTCGCAACAAGAATAAAAAACGCTCAAGAATAATCTTTAGCACTATCCTTCTACACATCTTCAATATCAGAAAAATTATATCATTATCTATGCATATCATCATAAAATATCATCTGTTCGGACCACATAAGTCTGCAAACAACACATCTGCCACCATAAACCAGATGTAATACCAGTTACCAGGAATGTACCATAGAGATACAAAGTCCAAGACTCATAATCACATCATCAAAGTTGATAATATATGTCAAAGAGTCTCAAAAAGTAAATATTGTCACCAGCTAAAAAAAAGAGAAGCCACAAAGTATTCAAAGTGCACATCAACCCAAAACTCACAAAAAATATTCTATCTTCATATAGTCCCAAAAGTATGACTATATAGGAAAAAGAGTCTCAATGATTTCAGAATTGCGAAACTCAAAGATCTGCCAGAAACCTTCCATCCCATTAGCACCAGCTTTCACTAGTTCATCCGCAACAGAGTTCCTTTCTCGATATATATGCTTATATGTCGTAGTTTCAAGCATATCTGATAATCTGAGCACTTCACGAAGCACTTGAGATAGCTGTAAATTTTGAATTCTGAACTGTCCAATGATCCAATTGATGACCAACTGAAAATCTCCAAAAACCTGCAACCTGGTAACATGTTTTTCCAAATCCAAGGTAAGCAATAGCTTTAAACCAATCAGTTCAGCATAATTATCAGTACCAGAACCCAAACCTGCTTTAAAGGTAAAATAATGATCATTAGTAAAATAAAGTACACCTCCAGCCCCACATATTTTTGGTTCACCTAATGCTGAACCATCAAAGTATCCCCATGGGAAGGTTTTATCAATGGTTTCCTCAACCGTAGATCTGATATTTACAACAATATTGTTTTGTGGAAAAGAACTCAACATGCCTAAACATAAAGATGACACCTGTATAAGAAAAATTAGAGAATCTTCAAAACAACTCAGATTTCTTGCCTTCTAGATGAACCAAAATACAAGTACAGGTAAAGATCCGATATGCTTCAAATCCTTATTAAGACACCAGGTCTTGAGGCAGGATATCATCGAATCCCCAATCCACAAATTCTTAATTTTTAGCTTAGTTTCCCAGTTCCATCAGAAAAGATACACCAGGGAATCTAATATCTTTGGGAAAATAAAAACCCAAAGAGTGTAATGTGTCAATCATAGGATAAGGTAAAATATATCTCCATTTACAACCGACCCAAGGATCCATACCAAGATGAAAATCAACACCATTTCCCACCTTCCATACCATATTATTACCAATTAAGTCAAAAGACCATAAAACAACTTTTCAGCAAATTGAAATTTGCCTTACCTGTTTACAAGAAACTCTTATCTAATCAAGCAGGGATAATCGATGAACATACTTTTGAATTGCAATTTGAACCCAAAGACTAGAGTCATGTATAAGGTTCGACACACTCTTAGCAGTCAGGGCTTTAGTGAAAAAAACGGGAATTTTCAATCCCTATCCACCCAAAAAATTTGGACAAGCCAATGACTTCCAAGAAGTCCAAGGAAGACCAAAAGTATAATTTTTCCCGGACCATAAAAATTTATCACATAATTTCCTGATCTTTTCATCAATACCTAGCGGAATCCAAAAATGTATCCAATACATAGGAATAGCCTCGAGTACAGATTTAGCCAAAGTTAACTTACCCCCCTTGGATAACCAACGAAAACTCCAGTTTTTAATTCTTTTTCCATTTTAGCAATCAATCAGTCCCAATCCTTTATATAGTATCTGCAAGGTTTTAAGTGAAATCCAAGATACTTCATACCATTATCAAAATTTACCATAGAAAAAGAGAAAACATTCATTAAAGAAGTTAACTCATAATCATCTAATCCAGTGAAAAGTAATGCAGATTTGTCAGCATTAATATGCATCCCAGATGCCTTGCAAAAATAAAGCAAAACCTTAGACAAAGTTCATATAGACTGTTCAGATCCATTAGATACCATAACAATATCATCCACAAAAAGAACATGGGTTAATGTAATCCCATTACCAAATGAAATACCCTGTAGCATACCACAATCTTTAGCTTTAATTAAACCCCTACCCAAACCTTCAACAACAATAAGGAAGAGAAAAGGTGCAAGAGAGCATCCTTGATTAAGTCCTCGTCCAAATCTAAAGAAGGAGGAGGTCGTTCCATCAATCAATAAGGCAAAAGATACAGATGTAAGACTGCTCATGACCCAAGTAATAAAAGGCACATAAAACCCCATTTGAGAAAGAAGTACTCTAAGATAAGTCCAATTAACTCGGTCATATGCTTTAGAGATATCGATTTTTAAAACCACAGACTTCAAGCACTTACTGTGAATGGTGTGCAAACCTTCCTGTATAACCCCCACCGCATCATGAATCTGCCTACCAGGCAGAAATCCAAATTGTTCACCTGATATATACCTATTCAATAACTTCCTGATGTGAATAGATATAATCTTACCAATGATCTTGTAGATGTAATTACACAAGGATATAGGCCTAAAATATTCAAAAGATTTTGGGATATCGGATTTGGGAATGAGAACAATAAAAGTAGAGTTAAAAACAGTAGTTATTTTACCACTCTTCCTAGAGTCTTCAACTACCCTTAACAAATCCAAACCCAAAACATCAAAAAGAGCCCTATACACTTCAACAGGTATCCCATCCGGACCCAGACTTTTGTCATTTTTTTCTCAAAGTTAAAATAGACTGAATCTCTTTAAGAGTGTCAGGTACCATAAGTTCATCATTTTCCTCATTACTGACAAAAGTAGGGAAATTTTCTGCAACCTTCATAATTTTTTAAAGATAAAGAGTTTTATCCTCTTGAAACAAAGTTTCAAAATGTTTAGCCCTAGCCCCAGCAATAGACTCAAATCCTTCAACCAGATTACCATCATCATTTTCTATTTTCCATATGGAATTGATATTTTTCCTATGATTAGCATACTTATGTAAGAAAGATGTATTATCATCTCCACAAGTAAGCCAAATCGCCCTGCTTTTCTATCTAGCCACATTTTCGCGATCTAATAAAATTTTCCTTTTACACATCTCCAAATCCACCAATATGATTTTATCATCCACAGATGCAAAACCAAAACCCAAATTGTTATAATAATTGACTAACAAAATTTCAATATCCACTAAATCCTTAAGATCCTGGGCTTTTTTTTGAACAGACCATAAAATAGACACCTCTTTCAAATGTTTTAAGTTATCAAAAAAATGTGAAGCCAGTGATACCAAAGCATTGTCCACATAAGGAATCCAGGAAGCTTTTAATATAGCAACAAATTCCTCATTGACTAACCAGTGTGCATTAAACTTAAAGGGACTACGAGGTTTTGTTTCGTTATTCAAAATCTGTAAAAATACAGGGTGATGATCTGAATCCCCACCACAACCAACCCATTGTCGAAAATGAAGATCCAGGTCCAAAAGATTAGCAGATGCTAGAATCCTATCAAGTCTCTTGCTAATATTTTCCTTCCCTATTCTTCTGTTGGACCAAGTGGGAAGTAAAACAGCTGGTTCTATATCCACAAGTCCAAATTCAGCCATCAAGGAAAAAAAATCTTATAAATGGTCCACCCGAGCCCTATCACCCCAAATTTCGGAAAAACCCAATGAGTAGTTAAAATCCCCACCTAGAATCAACTTAGAGCACTTAAAATATTCTATTACCTTTCCCTATCCAGGTAAGGTTCATAAACATTAATAAAGCATAAATCCTCTTTATGTTCAATGGAGTAAAGAGAAACACACAGGCCAGATACCACTGCCCATGCATTTAATAACAGAAAATTGTGAGTCCTCCATCCCAGCAGTAGACCACCAAATTTCCCTTTAGCATCTACAGATACAAAAATCCACCCTTTAAGTACAGTCTCCAACTCAATAGCAATAATTTTCCCATCTCCCATACTCTCTTGGAGAAATAGGACATCAGGAAATTGTTCCTCCACTACCTATGAACCGCCAGTTTTTTTGGGATACTAACTAACACTCTACATTTAAGAGACAACACAATCATAAAGAATCCCTAGGAAGGGCATTCACCACTCTAAGTTCCCCATAATGAAAAATCAAAAGAACAAGTAGCCCCCAAATCTGATACACCTAACCCCACACAAGACGCAGATGTCCCAGATAGAATCCTTAAACTTGCCTTCTCCTGAGAAACATCCAAAGGGGGCTTAGAACTAGATCTTAAAAAATATCCAGCCTTAGATGCAGAAGAATCCTTGACAGGAGATACAAACCCTAACCCTCCCAAAAGAGCATCATATGGATTAAAAAATTATGTCGATACAACATCAAATTTGGATCCAAAGGACATCCTCATATCCCTAATCAAAAGGTCTAAACCCTTATCAATTGAAGAAAGTGAGGTCAAACAAAGTGGTTTTAAGGCATCCACCTCCAGCAATTGAAAACCGGGATCCATACACCCCCCATCCAAATTATGAACAGGATCAACAGGGGTTGATTCTACCATCAATTTAACCAAAGAAACAAGAGAAGCCACCAAATCCTCATCAACTTTCTTAACTCTCCAATGTTTTTTATCTTCTTTAACAACATTCTAATTAAAATATCTTTTAAAAGAAAGGAAACACTGAGAAAATAAATGTCCGTAAATGTGACATCTATTACATCGGAAAGGAACCCCTAAATAATCTAAAGGTTGACTAAAAACACAATCCCCTTTTTTAATCACAAGATCTTCGGCTTAACCCTTACACAAGTCAATAAAAACTAAGACTTTACACAAACAACAAACATCGGTTTCCAGAAAGGATAATTCTGCCTCCACAAAAGTCCCTAAGGTATTACCCACAAGTTTGAAGAAATCCAGAGACTAATATTCAAATGGAAGATTAGGTAATTTAACCCAAATTGGCATGATATCGTACCTTTCAATGCGCGGGTCAAATAACAGCGTCCACCGCTTCATCAGCATGCCTTCCCCATCCCATCTCTAGGATCCCGCAAGAACAGTAGAAGCATCCATTTCTGAATGGAATTTAAAAGCTAACCATCCATGTGGCAAAACAAATACTTCAGGACAAGTAGCAACAGATTCCTTCCAGGTATCAAAAACCCACTGTTTAACCCTAGTTGCACTAAATTTCCTTCCACTGAAATGCCCCACCAAAGTAAGGGCATTAGTTAATACAATATCATTCATTGCAATATCAGCTCCAACAACCATCAACAATGGCTTATCAGTCTTACGAAGTACCTGTTTAGTTCGCTTCATATGCACACCAGAACCAGAAGATATTTCCACTCACGGCTAGTGATGACCAAAAGAAGAAACCCCGACAATTTCCACCTCATTCGCCAAACCCACATTAGGACGATTAATAACATGACCCTGGTTATCCTGAATAACCTGATCATTATTCAAGTTCATAGGATTCTCAACCTCCTCAGCATGAACTAAATGCACCAGCCCTTCTTCGCAGGTACCGATAAAACCAGCCATATGAGGAAAATTATCAGGCACCCCAACCCCACACGAACACCATCAAAACCACCAGAAAGAGAATCAGGCACATTCATCCGAGAGGCGAAAATAGGTAAAAACCCTGTCGGTTCAGTACCACCATCACTGCCCTCGCTCCCAAAAGGACATAAACCTCCAAACGGCCGCACCGCGGGCAGATTCTCTCCAAAAAACCCCATTGGCATCATAAAATTATCAATGCGATCCAAAGATGTAGACACAACATCTAAAGTCGGCACAACCACAGCAGGGACAACCCTAAGAACATGCCCCTTCATACCATCATCCACACTAGATAAATTCTCCACCTCGCTCACAACAATACGAGACAGAACCCGCACTCCATCTGTAAGACAAAGGCATCCTTACCGACGACACCTCCTCATAGCAGAAAGGCGCGCTCGAAATGGAAACCCTAGTATTACATCCCAACACATTAAAAGAGGTAAGAGCCCGACTGCATTTGGGCAGTGTATGTGCCAGTTGTTTAATGTCTCGAAGAGACATTCAAAACGTGGCACTCAAACATGCGAGACATTCAAAATGTGGCACTCAAACATGCACTCACACAAACACAAAGTACAAAACAATCGTCAGTTAAACCAACCCTAAAGGAAACCTAAAGCCAAGCTAGATCCTCCAGGAGTACGTTCTATCATAGGGATGATTTTAAGGAACCATACTTATTTAAAAGTGTATAAATGTTGGCGAATCTTACCAATTCTTTAAACACCAACTATAAAATGTTTGGCGATATTTTTCAAAAAATATTTTAATTTCCAAGAATTTTGTATCGTTTATATAATAATTTTGCAATTTTTAGGGTGAAAAAAGTTTACCCCATCAAAATTGGGCAAAACAAGGCTTCAAAAATTGCAAAATGGCGAAATTTTTTTTCAAGAAAACCCCCTAAAAATAACCCAAGGACTAAATTTCACCCCTAAAATTATCCCTGGTTCTATGCACGAATGACTTTGACATCGCCACAAAGTATGATGAGATTGCTCCAAAAAGTACGTTGAAATCGCCACCATTAATGTTGAAAAGTACGTTAAAATAGCTCCAATATGGGCACCATTAACGTTGAAAAGTACGTTAAAATCGCTCCAAGATCGCACAAAATTCGCAAGCCCTTTAGGGATCTCTATAAAAAAATACTCAACGACATAGGTTTCGAAGTTCAACGTAAAATACAAATTTCTTATAAAAAGCATCTATGCATTACATCTTGATTATAAATTCCATGAGACACGATATATATTTAAAATATCTTAAGATGCAGATAAGATATATATAAAGATGTCTTAAAACATGTATGATTTCTTTTTGGAGATAAGATATATCAAGATATCCTTAAGAATGATTGATAAAGGAAAGTTCCATGAAAGAGAATCTAAGGAAAGCTTTAGAAGAGGGAAACAAAATTCCATGATTTGTTTCTTGTAGATAAGATATATAAAGATATGCTCAAGAATGATTGATAAAGGAAAGGTCCATAAAATAGGAAAGAGAATCCAAGGAAAGCTTTAGAAGCGGGAAACAAAATTTCTTTAAAGATGATTGATAGCTAAAAGAAAGGGACCAATATTATTGTAAAGATAAGGGAGTTTAAGGAAAGATTTTTAATAGAAAAACAAAACTCTTTTTTCTTTTAATATGAGTTTAAGTTTTTTTATTAGTATTATTATTGGAACATAATCTTTGTAAACGGTTATCAAAAAGGTCCATTAAGACTTTATTGTTGTATTTATTATATCATTATTTAAATGTATTTACTTATTTATCTATTTTGGATATTTATTAATTTAACTAGATTCAACAAAACAAATTAGGATTTCATTCAATATGTCTTTTATTCAAGTCTCTAATCATTAAAAATGGGAAGTTCTGGTTCAAAACTTGTATATATTGAAGTAAAATTATATTTACTACACTAAAGAAGTTTAGTCAAAGACCATTTTGCTTGTGTCAAAAGATTCCATTTAAAAGTAAAAATAAGAAGTATAAAAGAAAATTAAAGAAGGAAAAAGAAAAGAGAGAAAAAATATAAAAAGATTAAAAAAACAAAAGAAAGAAGAAGGAAAACAAAAAGAGAAAAAAATAGTTACATAGTAAAAAGATTTTTTTTAAGTCCAATTATAAAAAGTGAAAAAGATGTAATTAAAAGGCAACCCACTCAAAAGTAAAAGTATTAATGTTACTAAAACTTGTGGGTGAACAACAATCGAGTGAAATGTCAAGATTGCCACCAAAAAGAGATATTGATTTGATGCATGGAGTTGCTCTAGTTTCTAAAAGTTTACACAGAATGAGTACACCCGAGTTAAAAGAGATACAAATGCCGTTGGAGGAATCGTTGAAGAAAGGGTATATATGCCCAAGTGTGTCTCCTCGGGGAGCACCAATTTTATTTGTAAAGAAAAAAGATGAAACTATGAGGTTGTGTATAGACTTCAGACAGTTGAACAAAGTCACTGTGCAGAATAAATATCCTCTTCCAAGAATTGATGACTTATTTGATCAGCTTAGAGGAGCAAGAATTTTCTCAAATATAGATTTGAGATCTGGTTACCATCAGGTGAGGATAAAAGAGGAAGACATTGGCAAGACCGCTTTCAGGATTAGATATGGTCATTATGAGTTTGTGGTTGTACCAATTGGGTTAAGAAATGCACCAACTACTTTCATGCGATTGATGAATGGAATATTCAAAAAGTATTTATATAAGTTTGTCATTGTATTTTTGGATGGCATTCTTATTTATTCAAAATCATAAGAAGAGCATGAGGAACACTTGAGATTGGGACTACAAGTGTTAAGGGAACATAAACTTTATGCCAAGTTAGTTAAATGTTATTTTTATCAGGGGTAGACTCATTACTTGGGACATATAATCTCTGAAGAAGGAATAATAGTAGTTCCAGAGAAGATAGAATTATGGGATAAACTACACCCGAGAATATATTAGAAGTAAGGGCATTCATGGGATTACATGGATACTACATGAGATTTATAGAAGGCTTTTCCAAAGTGGTGTATCCAATTACATCATTGCAAAAGAAAGTAATTAAGTTTCAATGGACACCACGATGTCAAGAAAGTCTCCAACAGTTGAAAAGATTACTCACTAGTACACCAATACTCAAGATTGTTGATCCAAATGAAGATTTTGTAGTATGTACATATGCTTGTGACGGAGGAATTGGTGGAGTCCTTATGCAAAATGGACATGTGATTGTTATGAATGAAGAAAACTTAGAGAATATGAGAAAAAGTATGTCAAACATGACTTGGAACTTGCTCCTATTGTGCATGCATTAAAAATGTGGAGACATTATCTTATGGGTACAAAATTTGAGTTAAGAACATATCATAGTGGACTAAAATATTTATTTGACAAGCAAAATCTGAATGCAAGGAAAACAAGATAGCTGGAATTTCGGTGTGAGTTTGATTTTGATATCAAACATATTAAGGGAAAGGAGAACAAAGTTGTTGATGCACTCAGTAGAAGAATTCATGTTATGAATTTTTTGGCCATTAGTATCCACAAATCATATTTAAAAACCAGAATTATTGAAGTTGTCATAACATATGCACATTACCTTTAGGTAAAACAAGAATTACAACAGAAAAATATACAACAGAATTATGAACAGGAATGATTTTAAGGAACCATACTTATTTAAAAGTGTATAAATGTTTGCAAATATTACCAATACTTAAAACGCCAACTATAAAATGATTGGCGATATTTTTCAAAAAATATTTTAATTTCCAAGGATTTTATATCGTTTATATAATAATTTGGCGATTTTTANGATTATGAAGGTTACAGGATGGAAGATAATGGAATTCTTACATATAAAGCCAAAAATTATGTTCCCAATTCAGCAAAATTAAGGAAATTGGTAATGAATGAAATGCATAATGTACCATATGCAAGGCATCGTGGATAGAAAAAGATAATTGTAGCAGTAGGAATGAAGAAAGATATTGTTAATTATATAGCAAGGTGCATTGAATGTCAAAAAGTAAAGGTTGAACATAGACATCCAGCAGGATTGCTTCAACCATTGCCAATACCTAAATGGAAATGGGATGCAGTGACCATTGACTTCATCACTAGATTTCCCAGGACAAGAAAACAACATGATTCCATCATGGTGGTGGTGGATAAATTAACCAAAGTTGCTCACTTTATATCAGTCAAGTCAACTCATAAGACAACAAATATAGCAAAGATTTATATGAAATAAATTGTCAGGTTACATGGGATACCAAAGGAAATAGTTTCATACAGAGATCCAAAGTTTACTTCAAACTTTTGGAAAGGATTATTCAAGGAATGTGGTACAAAATTGAATTTAAGCACAACATAACATCCACAAACAGATGGGAAGACTAAGAGATTCAATCAAGTTATTGAATACATGTTAAGAATGGTTGTGATGGATAAACCATGAAAATGGGAAGATTACTTATATTTGGTAGAATTTTCATACAATAATGGATATCGTGCTTTTTTGAAGATGATTTCATTTGAAGCCTTATATGAAATAAAATTCAATACTCCAATCAGTTAGGATAATTCAGTTGACAGAGTAATAATTGGGCTAGAACTACTTAGAGAAATGGAAGAGAAAATGTAAAAATCAGGCAGAATTTCAAAGTGGCACAAGACAAACAAAAGAGTTATGCAAATAAGGAAAGAACGGTAAATAATTTAAAGTGGGGGATCGTGTGTATTTCAAAGTTAGACCAAAGAAGAGTTCTCTAAAATTGGGAATTTGTCCCTAGCTGGAAGCCCGATTTTGTGGGCCATTTGGAATTTTGGATAGGATAGGACTTGTAGCTATGCAATAGCATTGCCTACTTGTTTGTGTGTTCATACTGTATTTCATGTGTCTTTATTAAAGAAATATGTACCTGATCCTAACCACATAATTGATTGGAATTTGATTCAGGTGGAACCAGAAGGAGATATTTTGGTACATCCTCGATTAGAAAGTTACATTGTTGAGGAACAAGGCCATTAGAAAGGTAAAGGTCCAATGGACCCATTATAGTCTTGAAGAAGAAACATGGGAACTCGAGGATGTAATGCAAGATGCATACCCACAAATATTTTGAATTACGACCAAAATTTTGGAAATGTACATAGTGTTGATGATGCATTGCGAACAATGCATAAAATTAACGGGGTGGGGGAATGTAATACCCCATTTTAACCCCACAATGTAAATTTGTAAATATTGATGTAAACAAATCTAAAAGCTAGAAACAAATGGTGAGAATGACCAAGACTATGCTATGATGTATATTTTTTATATTATTATAAAAATATCTAAGTGGTTGCATGGGAAGAAGGACGAAGAAGAGATTGGGGGATATGATTCCATAAGTGGGAAAGTGGGAGTGTGCCTTAGTTTATCTCCCTAGCCTTAGAAACCAAGTTATTTAATTTTGATTAAGAACCATACTTGGATTAATCCTTATTCCATTCACTTAAGAAGGGGATTAAGATGGGAAACGTGGATCCACATGGAGTGGACACATGGCCAGGTGTTTTATGCGGCATGGATATGCACGAATTATGCATGTCATTAGCCCGGGTAGACTGGTGAGATAGAAACCTGGCATGTAGTTGTTCCTTGGAGTCCAAGAGATTCAGAGACTCCCTGTCTGATCTGTGTTGGAGCACCAAAAGGGAACTTGAGGCTACCTAATGGACTATTAACTCAGAGAAGGGAGCTTGTTCATGGCATTGTGTAGGTTGATGGGGAAGGATAATTGAGGATTGGGAAAACTGTGGAGGGGGTTTAGGCACCAATGGGTTGCATGAGAATTCAACTAAGTAAATTGGGATTGAGGGAGAGCTTTGCCCTTTTGGATTGATAGCCCCATCTCATGGGTGGCCTATCAAAGTAAGTCCTTGCTTGATAGGGCCTATGGTTGTGAGGAACATCCTTCACATGCAACCAATTTGAGAATAATTTCTTAAAATATAAGTCTTCATTTGTTTATGAATGTTATGGTTGAAATTATGTATGTTTCCATTTTATTTAACTTGTAGTTATAATTGTTGGAATGCATTGAGTTTGATTGGAATCTCATGTGTGCTCATGTTCCTGTAAATTAAATGAATGCATGATTTTTTTTGGGCAACCATAATTATTTATTTTCACTGTTAATTTTGAATTTATTTGAATAAAAATGAAATTGAACATGATCCTTAAATTCATATATGAAATTGGAGTGCATCGTCTTCTTTATGGTCAGTGGTCGGGTACGTTACAGCTGGTATGAAGCTATGTGGATGCAATTTTTCCTCTTTTACATAATATAAAACTTCTTTGTCGCAAAAAAAGGACTATAGTCCATATACAAATTGAGCAGGAACATAGATCATCTGTAGAAAAAAAAAACTAGAAACAAAACAAAGTCATTCACTCATAGTCAAGCATCGACATTCTATATAGTCTGAGACATAAAAACAAAATGTATGATGCATAATATCACTCACCATTGATACGTGAGAAGAGTCCTTGTGCATCTTGGAATGGTATATGGAAAAACTAATAAAAGGAAGTATTTTCCACAATTATTATCTTCATTTACCCTAAAACTAGATGTAATCCCTATTTAGAAAGGGCATCTGCGTCTTCATTTTTATCCCTATAAATATGAGAACATGAGAAATCAACAAAACTGGATTTAATGTGAAAAAATTCATTCAGAAGGGTATTTAAATGTGTGTTCTTCCATCTATGAACTCCATTGATCTAGTTAATTACAAGCATGGAGTCTCCAAATACTTGAATAGCCTGATTATTTTTTTCATAAGAAAATCCAAGAAGTTTTTTTAATGCCAGCAACTTAGCATAATTGTTATATCTAGAACCAAATTCCATGGATATCTTGAATAAATGTGTATCTGAAAGATAGAACACAACTCCCCCACCATGTTGAGTTTGATTATTCTACAAAGCACCATCGAAAAAGGCCCATGGCATATCTTGTAGATTTCGGGATCCCTGAAAACATGAATAGAAGGGGCGTCTTTCTCCCGAGGAAAGAAGGAGAAGATGCTAATACTATTTATATCCACAACATCTGGGCTCACCACTCCACAAACCCCATATAATCAATAAGGGAAGCACAAAGAATGGCTTATTTTGAGGCGAGTCATCCCATCTCTAAAAACACATTCACTGTGGAATATCCTTGCCAGGTAAGAGAAGCTCCAAAAATTCTCATGACCTCAGACCATACCTATATTGAGAAAGGACATTGAAAAAATAAATGGAGTTGATATTCAAGTCATTCTTACATAACACATACCAACCAATCCCTTCAAAAAATCAAACTAGTTATTGGAATTGTTGAAAGAATTTATGCAGTTGGATTACACATACACATTCGATATTAATAATCAAACTCATAATGAAGGAAATAGTTTTGACTTTAGAGAAATTATAGTTGATATTGAAATGAATTGTTTAATACATGCACCACATTAAGCATATAGGATGAGATGGACATTTTAAAAAATGAAAAGCAATCGGGTGTGGTATATTTGTCGAGAGATAGTGAGGTTATTGCAAGTAGATATTCAACGTTGCTCAAAACATTCATAGTGAACTATGGATATAATATTTTTGGAAGGAATTGTAGAAAGGGACAAATTGATTTGGAGATTCCAAACAACAATATTTTGCAAGTTGGCATGACCTATTATACCAAACCAAATCAGTCTTGTAACTCAATTTATGATATTTTGTATTTATAATTGTTTTAGTACAGGTCTATATGAGTAATGTATTTTTTGCAGCATCTAATCTTTAGTATTTAAGAAGGACAAAAAAATTCTTAGAAATTCAAACTTCTATTTATTCAATTTTCTCTCATGTTTGTCTCAAAAAACATTGTACATGATCCAGCTTGAATGAACCTGAAGTTGTTTTTTTGTACACGATCTAGTTTGAATGAATACAAAGTTCAGATTTGTGGATGAATTCATTGAAGAAATAAGAAATAAGTGGAAAGTTAAGAAAAATAATATAGAAAAATGAGAAGTTAAGATAAATCATTTTAATAATAATTAAATTTAATTTTAAGATTTATATTAAGATTCTATAGTTGACTACTTGATCTTTACCCACCACTTTTACTTGTTGTAAAAGAGAGAAGACAATTGTGAAATATTGCATGCCAAAGAAGCTATTTAAGAAAACCACACAACAAATTAAGATTGAGTCTAAGTTGTTGAAAGATTGATAGAGCACCATACTAAATAAGAATACACATTTTTGCATTTTTTTCTAGAGTCTTTCCCTTTACTTTACAAAGTATTCACACACACACACACAAAATCCTTAAATCTCTTCTTGTAGTGAACTTGTGTATCTCTCCCTCCAACATTGCATCTATTTTGATATTACAAAGATAATATAGAGAAGATTGACACTACATTAATATATTTACAATATATTTCAAAGTGATTATGAGATAATGTTGGCAAAAACATAATTCCTTTTACCACTCAGCCATTTAAATAGTTTAAAGCACTTTGGAAATAATTCAATATGTAAGGAATGGGAAGGCTTATTCCCATTACATTAAGGCATGCAATGTCAAGAATTTTGGGGAGTGACTTATCTTTGTTAGCTTGGGATTTTTAAAGACAGGGAGAGTTTATTTCACCTAACTCTTTGTTAGTTAAGGGTTTTTTAGGAGGGACGGTTATTGAAAGCATAGAGGTGCAACAATCTAGGGTATAGTGGGCCTGATTCAATCAAACCTTGAACTCTATAAACAATGTGCAGTTGTATATTTTTCCATTCATCCTTGGTCAAGGATGCATTGGTTAATGCAACATGCTCTTCACATATTTCTCAATTACACCTTTCTCAGATATCAATACAATTTTTGGGCCTCATGTTTTGGAGCTAGGGCAAATATAATTGCTACTACTCTATCTTCATCTTCAAGAGTTGAGCTCTTCTACAACCATTATTTTGGTTGTACAACATTTTTTATGCTCAAACTATATATTAAAGCTTGTTGACCTCTTATATAATCATTAATTTAGTTTGACAACATTTTGTTATAGGCCTCCAATATATTGAAGCCTTAACAAAAGGAAAGTTAATTGGTTTCATCGATATATCTTGATTTTTTCTAACTACTTTTAATTGTTCACCTTAACTACCATTTTGTATGGTTAATATTTCAACATTTAACTTTTTATATTTTAACAATTTCAATACCCATTGTTTTTAATAAGCATTAAAAATAATTTTACTTAATAAGTAATATCAAAGTAATGATATTTTCTTTTTCGTGTTGAAAATAAAACCCTTACTATCTATCAACTTGTGTCACTAACACCTTTTTCAGAAAGAAAAAAGCATGTCCTTGTTATTCTCAAAAAGAATCAAAGGTCATCAGTACAGTCTCCCCATAGGCGGGTTACATACAATCAACGCCACAAGAGCATTGCCGGGGGGAAAGGCATAACAGCTGAAATGTGTGATCCCATCAGAAAACTGTCTCATCATAAAGAGAGGACTGACTTCTCAGCCACATCTACCGAGTGCCAAAAGGCTCTGATCAGCATTCTAAAAGTGATCACTCTATCAATCATGACATATATAAGGGGAAAGTAATAATCCCTTAACCATGCTCAGAAGAGCTGAAAAGTGTCTTGAGAAACCAAATGGTTCTCGAAATATTCCATAAAACTGCCTTTACCCTGAGGATAAGAGAGTGTAGTTTTAGAGAGATGGTCAGCCATCCGATTGTGCTCTCGGTAAATGTGAGTAAAAGACAAATCCTGGAAGCTAAGAATTAGCTTTTTTGTCTCCCTGCACCAGTGAAAGAGATCAAGTGGGGAGAGAGCAGTTGATCCCATCACCCAGTTGATGATTACTAGAGAATCACCATATACATGGGATAGGGGGATCCCCATCATTTGGGAAGAGAGAAGAAGTGCCCATAAGCTGAGCAATTCCGCTTTAGTGTTAGTGCCATATCCAACCCCCAGAGAGAACTCAAAGTAGTGAGACTCATTGAAATATATACAGTAACCTACTCCAACAATCTTACAATTTGAGGCACCATCAATAAATCCATAGGGAAAAAACTTGCAAGGGGGCTTCCCCAGTTTTCTGCTTCTTAATTTTCCAGTGACAGTCATAGGAGGAAGAGCTTGAACAGATGTAACAATTTGTTGAACCATACTGTAAATGTTCCTTTGTTTCCCCTCAAAGATAGCCAGGTTACGCACTTTCCAAATAGTCCACATCATATGGAAAGGAAGCATACAGAGGTGCGAGTTCTTGGAAGGTTTCCAATCCAACCTCTAATCATGTCCCCGAGAGATACACATAGAGAAAAAGATGGAAGATTAAATAGATCACAAATATGTTCAGCAACCATTTTCCAAATAGAGAATGTGGAGAATAAGTGCTCAACGGTCTCCTCATCCAAACAACAGAGAGCGCATATACCAGGGCCTAATTTGCCCCTTTTCTGTAAATTCTCCCAAGTGAGGATTCTGTTCCGGAGAACTAACCAAATAAAACATGAGATTTTTTTTGGAAGTGCTTTAGTCCACAGAAGTGAGTCAACAAGATTTGCAGCTGGGTGCGAGAAAGAGCATACAATGCAGTCATAAGCATCTCTGGCAGAAATGGAACCCGATTTTTTGTTGTAATCCCAAACAAGTTCATTAGGATGATCAGTGAGGCAAATACCAGCTCCGAATAATCCCTCTATATATGCATTCCAGATTATTTTATAAGAGCCCCTAAGATCTAGATCGTCCGCAATTAACCAATAGCTCTAAGCATTGTAAAGAGAGTTGTGTGCCTGGGAGAGAGTACAAATATTCAAGTCCTCCGGATATGATCTCAGGTCCTCAGGGAGGCAAAAGGAAGAGTGTGAATCCACAATCGGGTCACTTCCCAACAGTATGTTTTCACCGTCCCCCACCTTCCAGGCCATGTGAATGCCCATCCATGGGAGAGTCTGTAGGAACCCTCTCAACATGACAGAAGAACAGTGCAAGCTGAAGCGTTTACATCTGAGCCAGTCAGTCACTGAGGAAATTTTCATGTATTTAAGATGAAGGACTTGATACCACAAACCTTAGGAATGGAAGATCCTCCATAAATTTTTGAGACGCAGAGCAGTGCTGAACCAAAGGAGGTTTTTGATTCCCCAGCCCCCATATTCCTTGGGCCAAGAAAGATCCTGCCAGCTAACCAGATGATATCTGCTATTATAATCAGTGGAACCCCATAAGAAATTGGACATAATTCTTCTGAGTTTTTGTAAAATCGTGGCTGGGATTGGAGCAAGTCCCATCCAATAAACAGGAATACTAGACAGAATTGATTGAACGAGAATCAATCTCCCGCCAAGGGATAGGTACTTATAGGTCCAATGGCTTATCCTATTTTTGAACTTTTGTATAATCCAAAACCAATCACTGACTCTATACCCAAGAGGTTTCAAGTAATAACCCAGGTAATTGAATCCTGATTGGAGCGGCAACATCCTGTAAGGCAGAACTCTAACAAAATCATTTAGACAGTCGGTGGCTAAATTGTAATAGAGAAAACATGATTTTTCAATGTTGATACTCATGCCCAAGGCTTTGCAAAAAGTCTCAATGATAACCTCAAAGGAAGACCAATCCTGAAGTGTACCCGAGCCCAAAAGGATCACATCATCCACAAAGAGGAGGTGAGAAAGAGCAAGGGAGGGCGAGATTCGAATGCCTCGAATGAGACCATTAGACCTGGCATCCCGTATGAGAAGACTGAGGCCCTCAATGACAAGGATAAAGAGGAGAGGGGATAAAGGACAACCTTGCAGATACCACGAGTTGCTGTGAAAAAGTTCGAGGGAGTCCCATTGACCAGTATCGCAAAATTAACAGTAGAGAGACATCCCATGATCCAATTTACAGTAAGGAGGGGCACTCCAATTTGAATCAGGATCAATCTGACATATGTCCAGTCAACACGATCAAAAGCCTTAGAAAGATCCAGTTTGAGGACAAAGGCGCAAAGATTCTTAGTTTTGACAAAATGATGAACCTCTTGCACAATACCAATAGGTTCAGAGATTTGACGATCTTTAAGAAACCCAAATTGTTCCTGAGAGATACCCAGATCCAAGAAGGGCTTTAGCCTTCCAGCAATAAGTTTAGCAATGAGTTTATAGAGAAGATTACATAAAGAGATGGTCCTAAAATCAGCAAAGGTCCGAGGCTTGTCCTTCTTAGGGATAAGAGCAAGGAACGTCGAGTTCAAGGAAGGAGGGATAAAACCCGAGGTCCTTGTCAAGTCAATAGTCTTAAGTAAAGCAAGGCTCAGGAGATCGAAAAAGTGTAGGTAGAACTCAACAGGCCACCCATCCAAGCCCAAGCTACAATCTTTTTTAAAGGACTTTAGAGAGTGTTCAATTTCCATCAGACTTACCGGGCAAGAAAGGAGAGAAGAGTGTTCTGAGGGAATCATTCTGGGGAAGAGCGAGATCACCTTAAGTTGGTGTTCTAAACTAGTACAACCATCATCCTAGAAAATGTTGGCAAAGTGGGCTTTACCCAGCTCTTTTAAGGAGGCCTCCTCCTCAACAAGATTACCATCGGGGTCTACAAGAGACCAGATCGTATTTTGAATCCTTCTCCCCGAGGCCACAGCATGAAATTTTTTTGTGTTGGAATCTCCCTGGAGGGCCCATTTGGTTCTGCTTTTCAATTTCCAAGTAAGCTGAAAATGTTCCAAGATCTTCTGCCTCTCAGCACTAAGGTGAGACAATTGTGCAATTTTCTCCCTCAAGAGAATACCATTAGAAGGTCCTCCTAGGAGAGATTCAATGGCAAGTTCAAGGCTAGAGGAATCAGAATCCATGCTTGCTATTTTATCCATAGTCCAACTCTTAGTAGCATATTTGAGTTTGTGCAGAATGTGACACAAATCCTCAATACCATGAAGATTATCAGCATCAGAGGTAGTGGAACACCAGCGCAAAAACCAGTCAATGATATCAGGGTCTTCGAGCCAAGAACAATTGAATTTAAAAGGGTAATCAAAGGAAGCTTTCGGTTGATTCCACTCAAGACATATAGGAAAATGGTCAGAAAGGTCCAAACATTTGGTCCAGGTCCTGAAGACCCCCAAGGAGGGAAGTAGGGTATTGGAAATAAGAAAATGATCAAGTCGCTTACTGATTCCCTCATCCCCAATTCTGTCGTTGCGCCAAGTAGGCCCTGCCACAAGCAGAGCCACATCCACAAGACCTACTGACTCAAAGAGAGATAAGAAGTGACTGGAAAGAGGGTCCAGAGTGGCCTTTGAGCCCCATATTTCAGAGGAGCGAAGAGTGAGATTTAGGTCCCCACCTAACACAAGAAGCAGTAGGTTGAGTAACCCACCACGTAGGGCTTAGTCCCAAAAATGATCACGTTCCCGGTAAGGACCATAAACATTGAGAATATGGATAGGGTCTGGCATCCCTCAGATAGAGGCTTGAAGCAAGATACCCGCACAGGTTTGGAAGGCCCTATAGCTTGCCTTAGATGGATTCCGAGCAGAGAGTAGGCCCCTCGAAAGCCCACGGGCACTAATAGCGTAGAATTCCCAAGAAGGGAGTAATTTCGAGAAGGCAAACAATGCAGGGGAGGCACTACACATGATTTCCTGCAAAAGGATAAAATCAGGGTTAAGAGATTTGAAAAGAGCACGGAGGCTTAGTGATTTGTGCTGCCTCCCAGACCACGAATGTTAAGGGAGAGGATTAACATCAGGGCTTATCCTTAGGGGGAGACATCACTCTAAGTCCCCTGGAAGTGTTTCCTCTGACCGCATCCTTAATATGGACAGAGAGAGGGATGTAAGGAGGATAAGCCAAGGAGAGGTCAACCTTTGTATCCCTTTTCCCTTTAGGAGGTTTCCTAATAGTCACATTCGCAAATATGATGGAGTTAAGGTGAAGGGTGGAGGGGGAAGTAGGGGTAGAGGCTGTGAATATAGAGAGGGACCTTTTGAGAGAGGGATCTGAGAACGAAGTAGAGGAGATGGGACTGTGAGGAGGGGTGACCTGACCAGAAGGAGGAGCAATAGGTAAAAGAGGAGGGAAGTCCTCAATCGAATCAAGAGCAGGTAAAATCGATTCCGGGAGGTGTCGCTTCAAAATAGGAGATTGTGAGTTAACAGAGCTGGAGAGAAAAGAGAGAGCCTCCACTTCCTTAGGAGAAGTATTATGGATGGGAAGAGAGTCAGACATGGAAGGTGGAATCATTGCCAGTGAGGGTAACCGAGGATGAGAATCCAAATCAGCATTGGAGGAAGATGGAGGAATAATAGATTTTTTATGAGTCAAAATCAAATTATCAACAGCCTCAAAAAAAGAGTCTGAGACAACATCAGTGGGAGGAGTGGACTCATTAGAATTACCTGGTGGAGTATGTTGTCCCTCCGAGGGGCTGGCTGAAAGCGAAGGCGATCGAAGTTCACCAATACCCAAGTTCTTTCGTCCAGAGAATCTGTGAGGGTAGGAGTTCCTCAGATGGCCCACTGAGCGACAACAACTACATCTGAAAGGCACGTGAAGATAGTCAAGCTGCTGGATCAATAAGTGCTTGTTGCACAAAATCTCCACTTCTGCTGGTAGCCCCTGAGAGATATCCATATCTACAAGAATTTTGGCTACCCGCTTGTCATAAACCTGGTGAAAGTCATCCTCCACAGATACAAACCTTCCAATAGTGTTCCCAATTCCCTCCAGAAATTGTCTACTCCACAGGGGAAATGGACGGTGGGGTAATAAAACCCACAGGTGTCATTTGGAGATTCTCTCTCGCAAAGGGTCGAACTTGGTGTGCCAGCGTCGAAGAACCAACGAACCCTTACCAATACGCCAGATGCCTTCCAGAACCCAAGAACAGTGATCAGCATCGAGAAACACAAACACAATCCATCCATTTGACAATAAGTTGATGGTCGGAATGTAGTCGAAGAGAGGCTTCCAATTCTCCGAAGCCCAGTTGACCCAGGATGCCTTATTCATCCTGCAGTATTCCAAATGGCCAACCAGGGCGCGCGTGCAGAGGGATGAGACACGCTCCATAAAAATGTCATGTCCCAATACATATCGGTATCGTCCCTCTTGTGCCTTAACACACTTGGACCTACGTTTCTGGTGAAAACGTGCTTGGGAATCAATCTCTACCATGGATAATGACCCACTAGGTCAACCCCACAAGGCCGTTACTCAGAGCCAGAGTTTGCTAACCCTAGATACCAAGAAAGACCATAGCTCGAAGCCGCAGAGAATGGGTGTTAAAAAAAACAATGGACAGAGACCTAGAACCACAAAACCCCGTGCCATGCAAAACCCAGAGGCTGAGTCACAACTCGTAGAGTTTCCAATGTCAACGGCGCCAAGTACCCAGATGACAGGAGAGAGAATGGAGTAACCCTAGTAGGGTTAAAAGGGTAAGGGCCCGAATCAGCGGGGTGTCATAATCACCCAAAAAACCCCGAAAGTCAACCCTGTACCCGTCCAAATCCCGCGACGAAACTGAAGAAGTAACCCATGCAAGGGTGGCGAGAAAGTGAAGTCGACCAGAGCAGCCACAGAAGTGAATGCTTCCCACTTTTTTTAATCTTGGTTGGTACTAGTCCCCCAGTGAAGGGGAGGGACTCCAAGAAAGGCTACAGTCTGGTGCCCACCACCGTGAGCGGGGAGACCCCTAGCAGAGTGAAGCCTAAGGGCGAAAAACTAATAAGTCAGAAGAATACCGCGAGAAGGAGAGCACCGCTATCAGGTGCCCAAAAGCAGTCACCTAGTCCACCAGGAAGGGTTTTAAACATAGAAAAGCTAGAGCAACAGAGTGGCGCCCCAGCCACATCTCTACTCTCAAACCCTTGCAGAGTTAAAAGGGAAAGCAGATAAGCCACATTAAAGGAAGTATGCAACGGGAGCCCAAGCGCTTCCATGAAGAGCCCAGCGACAATCACAGGGAAGGAGAGGGTTTTCGCCATGTAGATACAGGAATATCAGAGGAGCGACCCATCTCCCAATTCAATTTGAGCTTATTCATAGGAGATTTCATGTGTCACTAACACCTATTTAAGGCTTTTATCAAAATTCCTTTTACACCTCCTAAAACAATTAGGAACATTAAACTTATAAAAATATATATATATAAAACAAACTCGCTCGACATGGTATTATAAATTGCTTAACCATGTGAAGATAAAATCGCTATCATAAGTTGTCATTAAAATATAACAAAGAAAAGTCCTCTATTTCCCTATACATATATACACCAAACTCCCACCGATATTGAAACATAATAACATTGTTTAATGATTTAAGGATAAAAATGCTTATTAAGATTCGTCATTTAAATATAGAAAAAGTCCTCTCCCACCCATATTGACACATAATAAGATTGTTTAATGATTTAAGGATATAAATGCTTACTCAGATTTGTCATTTAAATATATAAAAAGTCCTTTATTAATTCAAATTTCAATCCCTATATATAGAGAAAGTCCTTTATTAATTCAAACCCTATTTATATATATATATATATAATCGATAAAGCAAAACCCAACATCCATGGCCCATATGCGGGACCACAAGAAAAACACAAAACAAAAGCCTCAAATCCTCATTATTACCGGTATATGTCGTTTTCATTTTGCTTAAAACGGAAATCATTGGATGTTGAAATTGCAAGCAAACAAATTAAATAATGCATTCATTTATTTTATATTCGTATGCTATAATTTGTCCCACGAGGCTTTGACTCCCGAGTGATGATGCGTAGCATGCTGCCCTTGGATTACACAAAATGATTAGTTATTCAATATATTATATAATTATTGTTTATATTAATAATTATTATTATAATAAAAAATATAAAGCAATAAAAAAATTAAAGTATTTTTATTAAAATATTATTTTGTTATATAAATGATTATTCCATGATGACGATGATGATTAATGTTCACTCAAACCAATTTTGATCTATTGAACCTTAAAAAAGATAATACTTGGTTTACTTTAAAATCTTGTTCCTCTGCTCAAAAAGCTTGCCAAAAGGCTTTCTAAGCTCACTATAGTTTTGGCAAGTTAGGAGGTTATAAAAGTTTGTATTGTAACAAATACCATGAAACTCAAATCTAATGTGGGTATAAGCAAGGCACTCTAAGAAAAAGAATGATATAACAATAAAAGAATTTATGTATTTAAAAAAAATATTTTTAATAGTTGAATATGTTGAAAATGAAAATGTTAACATTATTATGATTATTTTATACATTTTGACAAGTAATTAAGTTATAAAATCATGCTCATGTTTGAAATTTCTATCAAATTTTTTGAAGATTTGTGATTGAAAAGACAATCAATTTGCTATATAATTATCTTACACTATGGTCTATTGGTTAAGATATGATGTCATCATAATGACCTAAGTTCAAACCCTAATAAACATAAAACATTGGGAATGAGTTTGACAACATTTAGTATATACATAAAGTGCCTTCCTTTCTTGAATGTTCCCAATGCCAAGGAGTGAAGTAAACAAGGGTTGGAGCGCTCTGTAATTTGTTTTAGGGTTTGAGAATCATTTTAGCATACTAAGATTGGTGGCTAGGGTTCCTTCCGTAGTTTCCCTCCTTCACCCCTACGTGGCTACTAATAATGGCTCAATTTGAGTAGGGTGGAAATTTCTGTGGAGTGGTGACGACGCTCTTGTGCAACAACCCGTGGTGTGGTGATTACCTCTATGTGACTAAGACAATTTCAAATGTGGCAATAACAATAACACCTAGGGCAGGGTGACAAGTGGCTCGATGCTCGAGAGGCAGTGCCTTTAGATGGTGGTGGTTGTTTCTTGGTTAGTGGTCGTAGTGACCTATTGTTGATCAACATTGGTGGTTCCTGTGGCCCTTACCTGCGAGGCAATGGATGGCTCAACATTGGAGAGGCGATGCTTTACTATGGTGCCATTTGTTTCTCAGGTGGTGGTTGTGCCCTGCTGCCAATCAATGGCGGAGGTGCGTGCGACCCTTACCCTTCCCTTTTCATGTCAGTGGCCCATTCCTATTCCTTGATGTGAGATATGGTTCACAAGGTGTGTTTTCTTGCAGCTGGGATCTAGTCCTTGGCCAGGGATTGGATTGGTGCTTCTAGGATTTCTTGGTCGTGTCGGGAAAGTTGGGTTTTAGATGGCTTTTAGCTTTAGCCATTTTCTATTTGTAGCTCTTTATGAGCAGTTTTTGTTATGGTTGGTTGCATTGTGCTAGGGCTTTTATTGATGTTAGTTTCTACTTGCTCTTTAAGCAGTGTTTCTATGTGCTTATGCACTGGTAAACCTACAGGTTATTCACTGTAAGAACTTCTAGTCTCTGAACTTTTCTAGATCAATCCCTTTTTGGATCCGTGTAGTGCTCTTGAAGCACTGAAGGAGTGTAAATTGTCTTTGAGTCAAACCTTTTAGATACAAAACTACATAATCTTTTTTTCTTGTTGAAAAGACAAATACACAAACATACACACAACATTCATTAGATTCCAAGAGATTAGCTCAACCAATTATTTAGTTTTTAGCAAGTGTTCCAATAAATCTTCAATTGAAATGCATATAATTTTACTAAAAATATCATTCACAAATATAAAAAACATACTTTAAATCTCCATACAAAAGTTTCCCTAAAAAATATCAATCACTCATATTAATTATTTTATTACCATCTTATAAAATAAAAACTTTAAATCAAAATATATAATTAATATTCTTTAATATAACTTAAACATTTTTAACGCGGTTTTTTTCCTTCACTCATTTTTCTTAAACTAAATTTTAATGCATCAACTTTCTATTAATCACTTTCGCTGAACCCACTTACTGTGATACCAAAACAAAACCATGGCATCATCCCTATTTCATATAAAAGTCATTTTTCAAGGATGTCTCTGACAAGCATGGCATCATTCCCTTTCCATTTCAAGCTCACTTTCTAACATATCTCCTCTATTTTTCTCTTAATGCTACAAACTTCTTAATACCAACGTTTATGAATATATATTAACAACAAATATAAGCTACATGATACCTTTTATTATGATGGTTATGAGTGTATATTAAGCAATACAAATAAGCCACATATCCAAAGATCTGCATAGCTCCACCTAATACACAACATGTAACAAGTTTTTTTAGCCACAATCCATTTGAATATAAGTGGACCACCGAGATAAAATGCCTCTTCAAGTAGTAGCATCATATTGTAGTCACCTTTCTATATTGTTAAGCAAATCCAATCAAATCATTAAAGTTTAAATCATATTTGATTAGATATTGCCAATTAAAAAATACATCATCTTTACTTAGCATCAAAGTAACTTTGATCTAAATGGAAATGTTTTAACATGATTAGTGCAACCAAAATAATAATTACAACAATCTCAACTTAAAATCATATAACTAACTTTTTACATAATTACAATTATAAATAATAAAGTTGACTCAACTTAAAATCACATAACTAACTCATATTTGACATAATTATAATTACACATAATAAAATTAAATTAAAATCACATCACTCCCTATCTTTGACATAATTATAATTATAAATAATAAAATTGACTTAACTTAAAATGACATAACTAATCTTTGACATAATATAATTATAAATAATAAAGTTGACTTCGACAAATATAAATGAATTCTTGAATCACCTATACATGGTCATGAAATTCAATTTGGAGTTTTAGCTAATTGAATAAAATTATATAACTATATGTGATCGATATGGAACTTGTTATGTTCAAAGGGGTTTGATCAAGTGTTGATGGAGTTTCACGTCATCTATCAAGGCTCGATTTCTAATACGGCTTATTCGGCCTCTTGAAATTCTCATGGGAGCACTTAGAGGTGGTCGAATATGCAAGGCTTGCATTTTCTTCCATGTGCACACATAAGCAGCTAGAAACCCATCCTCGTGTCTTCCTTAAGACTGGGCACTAATTTTCATAGTAACATAATAGTTAAGGATTTTAGAACCTACAATCAATTTTTATATCCAACATTTTTGGCTTGAAGGGAAATAGAGAATAACTACATGATATATATTTTCGATGGAATAAATGACTAATTCATGGATGATAAATTGGGTAGATCATTGACCTTGATTATGGATCCTAATCCCAAGAGGATCGATATAGTCAAACTCATGGCCTCCATGCTGCGGGGGTAGAGATATCACATTTGGTTCATGACCAATTGAGCTAACCCTTGTGCTAGGATCCATGATTTATACAAATATAAGATAAACTATTATTAAATTTTATATATCAAGTCGACTTGGGAAAGGATAATCAATAAATCCATTTTCTCATTTAAGTGGAAAAATTGTAAGTCGACAAAATTTTGTTGATGGGGTTGGATCTAATAAAGAGGAATGATTTATTATCACAATTGACCAAGGTTTAATTCTTGTAAGGACTCACCTAGTCCCTTGAGGTTTCCATGCCTCCTACCCCACCCTAAGAAGGTAGTGGTTGAATGTGTGGGGGGCTTGCACTCCTTGCACACTTATAAGTGGATCAAAGCTCATCCTCTTCTCATCCTTAATATTAAACACTAATCCTTATGGAAAGATAATAGTCATGAAGATTTTAGTTTGATGTGTTGTGGTCTAAATATAAATTGGGTACTTGTTGTAATGATGACTTGGGTCCAAATCTTGATTGTTCCCCAAACTAGTTGTATTCAACATGACATAGAGTCATTAAAACAAATTGATGGCACATGAACATGGACATGATTTGTATATCGTAACCTAGGCACATAATTACTTATGTATTGAAAAAATGAAATTAACATATCAACAAAAATTTAGTGTGTTACAAGAACTCAACCAATCACTGCCATATTTGCAATCTTAGGGTGATGTAGGAATAGTCCAGTTGGACATGCAAATTAGTTCATTTTATGTCTATTCATATCTTAAATTGTATGTGTACATAATTACATTGTCAGAAGTGATGTGCTCTTACACTGTGAGATGGAAGAAATTCCTCACATGGAAGAAGACATGATGTGTTCCAATGTCTAATGTTATAAAAGAGTAAAAAAACAAGAAAAACCCGACCTTTTTTTCCTTGGTTTATGTATTTTATTTCAAAATATTAGCATAGAGTTAAGGGTGAAATTTAACCCATGGTCTAATTTTCCATGTTTTTTTTCCAAAACATATTTACCAAATGTCATTCTTCTTTTAAATGATTCACCTAAATTCCATACAATAAAAATATTTTAGTTTAACAATTACTGTAATTGTTTGAAACCATATAAAATCCTTAGAAATTTGAATATTTTTACAAAAATATAGCCAAACGTTTTGTGGTTGGAAATTTAAGAATTAGTAAGATTCGTCAAGGTTTCTGCACTTTCTAAAAATTACAGATCCTTAAAACTTTCCTTGGGTTATCCTAAGTATAAGAGTTTAAAGCAATGGGATGTTCTCACTTACACTTTTTATTGATCCCTCTCGATACTTAATAGATAGGCGGTTAATAGATCTATGTTAGTTAGGAATATGAATATAGATAGATAGATGAATTTTATTACAACAACCACAATTTTGGATCGTTTATGGGACAACAAAATTTAAATTTTGTGCACCAAGGACTAGTCCCCTTTCCTTTGCATGAAGGGCTACGGTTGTGTCATTGAATATAATCTCAATCAATCTACTTCTTTCTCCCATAATTATCTCAACCAACCTTGTTCTAATTATCACTAGATCCTCTTGAAATGTTGATCCATATTCTATGATATGCAATTTCGACCTCTTATTGATTTACAAGGATGTTGTTGAATGTAGCAGAAAGAGATGTTAAAGCTTCTACGCCCCCATTTCCACATACTAAACATAACCTCTCTTCTTATGGCACCTTTGGTTGTTCACATCTTCTTATTTCACGTCTCAACATGTCTACATTGGTTCTTAGTTATGTTATTGCCTATTTTTCACTCCATGGGATGTAAGCCTACAGTAGTTTTGCACATTGAACACCATTTGTTTGTTGAAGTTTTCCTATTAGGTATATCCCAATGGGAATTTCCTACTTACTTCCTCACATTTCGAGGATGGTACCTAGGGTAAACCCTAGATTCTTCAAGCAAAAGACTAGGTTAAAAACTAATTAATGTATCATTTATAGCTCGTCAACAGTCGACTCACTAAGAGAAAACATGTGACAAAATGAGATTTGGAACTAGGTGGGGAGGATAAAAACTTTTCCTCGTAACTTCTTGAGCTACATGATTTGACCCTAGTTGTTGAAGTTGTCTAAGTAGTGTTGTTGCTCTACTTTTAGTACATGACTTTTCAATTGTTTTTAATCTATTGGGTACCTTTCTTCTTCTATATTTCATTCTTCAAACCATTTCCTGCATTATTGGTCCTATGTTTTCTTCCTCATTATTACATCATATTGGTTTATTTAACTAGAATTCTATTGTTGTCCATAGCTACCACTTTATGCATTTAAAATATACATAGAAGAGGATATTTATGTTGTAGAAATTATTCCAAGATTCCAAACACAAATATATATTCAATTGTATATTATTTACACACACTCCCGTACAAAACATTCCACATAAGCGGAGAGAGAGGTCAAACAATTTGTAATGATTATACATTAATAAAAATAATAAATGAAGTATCACATCCTAACTAAAGGACATGACCTATCTAAAGGATATGACCATTCAACCATGGTGACTAGTCAATGTGTATAAGTACACCATCGCATGGCATTGCATCATCATCATCATCATCATTAACTAGTCATATTCTTATCGAATTATTGATATTTTCTATCCTATATGGATTATGTTTATTATCCTTTTTATGTTGGATATTTGTTAGTAAATAAACTTTTGTTCATTCCACAATCATGCATATTTATCACACAAAGATTCAACCAATATGTTAGTAGGAGAATCTCTACCTTTGTGGATGCCTATATTGGCATAAGGATCATGGTATGAAGGGATCTATTACACAAACATAGGTGAGGTGGATTTTACCACCAATATGAATGAGTTGTGTAACACAATAAATCAAAATGGAAAAATAAAATAAAATAGGTAATGTAAATCTCTCTCTCTCTCTCTCTAGGTAATGTAAATCTCTCTCTCTCTCTCTCTAGGTAATGTAAATCTCTCTCTCTCTCTATGTGTGTGCGTGTGGAAAACTATGAAATTATGGATCACAGGAGGTCATAAAGCTGAATAATACCTTACAGTGAAATAATTAAGAAGAAAGACGAATTGCAGTGTTAAAATTGGTAAAAATGCACTGTGAAATTAAACATGGAAGAAACACCAATTGGCAGCAATAAACTGGTAACAATATTCATTAATTTTTGTATAAACAATACATAATACATGGGAGGGAATTCGAATATCCCATGAATGATTTGAATCCTTGATTGTATACATGATTAACTTAGGAAAAATCACCACTATATACATCACTAATACAACTTCGGGAAACCGAATCAGTTAAGAATCAGTTAATTGAGCTTGGTAGGTGAGAAAGGAACCCTTATCCTTAAATCATGCAAATCCCATGTAGAAGTGAAAGTGGCCATCAGAGACTTTGCTAAGTGAAAGTGGCCATCAGAGATTGACTTCACTCAAGTGAGGGTAGACTTGAGGTGAGACTCTTAGAAACTCAAAGTGGGATTCTAAAATATAGGGATTGGTATCCATAGGTCCAACACTCATGAATGAGGGTGCATCATGTGTCTAGTGGGACCTAGATAACTTCTACATAACACTAGGAAAGTGATAACATCATCCTAAACTAGTAAACTGACTAAATGACAAAGGTGGACAAGAGAGGATTATTAAATAATCCTAATCCTAACACCCCCTCTTAATCCAAACTTGGAAAACTTGGGCCCTGGAAACTGAGACCAAAGGTCACCCATACAACAATAATGAAAAAATAATTGCTCATGAAACTAAGGAAACGAGGAAAACTACATGGGAACAACCCCCCCAAAAAAATGAGCAAGCAGGGATTGAATCAAGCCTTCAGACCATGCAGAGATAGACAAATCTCTTTTGAGTGAAATAATTTGTAAAAATGTCTGCAACCTACTACTTTGTAGGGAAATAATGCAGTGTGATGGTCCTGTAGTGCGCTAGTTACCTGATATAGTGCATGTGAACCTCTGTGTGTTTGGTCCATTTCTTTTGTATTGGATCACTGGAAATATTAACTGCACTTTGATTATCACAAAAAATTTCTACTGAAGGAGAAGTGTGAATGTCGGACTGTATTAGAATCCCATGTAACCAAAATTCCTGAACAGCAGCATTCATAGTTCGATTGTACTCTGCTTCAACTAAAGAGAGTGCAAGAGTTGTTTGCTTATTGCTTGACCAACAGATTGGTCCCGATCCCAACATGAACACAAATCCAAAAGTATATTTTCTGTCAGTACTGTCTCCATCCCAATATGAATCAGTAAAACCAACTAGATCTAACAAAGCACCAACAAAATAATGAATCCCAAACTCTCGAGGACCCTGCACGTAGTGCAAGATTCTCTTTATTTCCTTCCAATGCAGCTCATGTGGATCTTGCATGTACCTTTCCACAACACTAAAAGCATGAGACATATCTAGTCTTGAATGTGTCAAGTATAGCAATCTACTAATAAACTATCTGTAGAGTGTGCTATCAACCAAGGGAGTAGAACCACCTTCTTCCAATCTAATGCCAAATAGGAAAGGAAAATTTGTTGCTTTGCAATCAGTCATGTGGAATCTTTTGATTAATCCAACTATGTATCTGGACTGTGAAACCATGATCCCTAAATATTTTTTATTTTATTCAAGGCCAATAATTTGTCTTAGTAGCCCTATATCTATCATGGAGAAATATTTTATCAAAGTTGACTTGATGTTCCTCAATCCACTCGATAAACCACTGGTGATGAGAAAGTCATCCACATACAATATAATCAACAATAAGAAACCTCCCGTATACATCATATAGATATTTTATCCATACTTACACCTTTCAAATCTATGTGACAGTAAGAAAGAGTCCATCTTGGCATACCATGCCCTAGGGGCTTGCTCGAGCCCATATAACGATTTCCTCATCTTGCATACCAAGGAAGGATCATCAATGTACCCCTCAGGTTGTTTCATGTAGATATCTTCTTCCAAGTCACCATGAAGGAAAGCACTATTCACATCCATGTGATGTACCTCCCACTATTTTGAAGCTGGAATGACCAAAACCAGCCTTATAGACTCCATTCTTGCAACAGGAGCGAATGTCTCATTGTATTCCAAACCATGAACTTGAGAATACCCCTTTGAAACTAGTTGAGCATTGTACTTGGTTGTAGATTGATTAGTTGCTAGTTTTTTTTTAGATCCATTTGCAATGGACAATATTTCTCATTGGAGGAAGGGAGACAAGATCTTATGTATTATTGCTCTGCAATGACTCCTATTCCTCATCCGTGGCATCTTGCCATATTAGATAATGGAAAGCCTCTTTGTAGAACTGTGGATCACCCCACCATCATGTAGCATCTCTCTAGGAGAAGAAGCAATTGGAAATTTGATTAGAATTCATATTATGCATTAGTATGTCCTAATACCCATTAAGCTCTTCCATTCAAAATTTGAACTCATTTGGGTCAACTTGGGTTTCACTAGTCTAAAGCTAGAAATTGGCCAAAGTTGTGAAAACTTGAGTAACATGTCAAAATGAATTTTTGATTAGACCATTGAGTGGATGAGGCATGTTAGTATGTTTTAAATCCAATAGGATCCCTCCATAATATTTTTCGAAAGGTTTGGTGGTGTTTGGAACCAAACCAAGAAGGACTAGTTGACCACATTTTCCGAGTAAATTTGCATTGTTTCTCCTTAACCCGAAACAAGGTTTGAGAGATCTAAAGTCAAATAAAAAGTGTCCATAAACCACCTTGGGATGTTTTAAGACTCACCATACCGCTTCCTTTCAAATTTGAGACCATTTTGTGTCAGTTGGAACCCCCTAGAGTCATGAGTAGTTAAGCTTTCATTTGCCCAAATTGCAATTTTCTCCAAAATTTCAAGTAGGGAGATTACCAAACCTTGAGCGACTTGCTCCATCCATGAGGAATTCAAGTGGCTTAAATAAATATCATCATAATGCAACAAAGGATGTTGCATCAAGATCTTGAGCCACTTGATCCATATACTTTCATCTTCTTTCTCAAAAATTGCTTGAAGACATGCAATATTGAATGGGGAGGACTGCCATGTCCCCAAGTAAATAATTTCCAAATAATACTACTTGCAAATAATGTTTCACAAACCTACTAGTTCCCTAGGTTGAGATGGAGACATAGATTTTGTGATAAGGGGATATGGAACCCAAAAGGACTTTAGTTTACCATATTCACATTTAAATGGGTCACATAAATGATAAATGGTAAGAGAATAAGGTGGCATGGGTTCATGAAGACACTTGGAATCTTATGTGGCCTTTGTGTGACTAGATCCCCCACACACTTGGCATGAACTTCATCCAAATTTGAACACATGGGTAATGTAACATTATTGAAGGGTGATGTGGTGTCAAATAACATAAAATGAGCCAAGGAATTTGAATTAGTAAAGGAGAGTAAATCCCATGGAAGAGGAAGAGACTAGAAGACAATGTGTGCCACTTGGAAGGAGATTACATGCACTCTATGACAACAAATGATGAAAGATTCTATGACAAGTATGAGAAATTCAGACTTGGTTGCAGAAATATGAAAAATATGACATGACAGGGATAAAAATAGCCACCAAGAGGTTCAATTTGGGAGTTAGAGGCATCCATTCGAATTGGGAAAAGACTTGGATCATGAAGAGGAAGACAAGTGTCATAGGAGTTATTAAATCACTAAGATGAGTTGGAGGAAGACCATGGAGGGAAATTATACCTTAGGAGGCCTCATGAAGTTAATAAAAGTATTTCATGAGGAAGGATAATGTATTTTTATCATTTTTAATTGGCCTTTGGCATTTTGGAGAGCTTTTGCTTGTCCATTGCATGGTGAGTGTTCACTCTCCCTACTTGTGAACCGATTTCGAGGGATCTGGATTCCTTTCAAAGTTGGTTGATGGAGAGGCCATGCATACCTATAGCTGGATATTAATGAAGGAATTTTATTTGTAGCATGAATTTCCATACAGTTTGAATTCTCATCTATGTCCCTATTCTCTCATTCCTTCTTCTCCATTCCCCCACACTCTCATGTTGAGGGCGCACTTGTTGGAATGGTGCTTGCACTTTTCTGAGTATATTTGATGCCCAAGTTTTTAAATATCATATATGGCTATGTAATATCATGTCCATATGATATGTAAGTCTAAATATCAAAAATACAAGTATGAAAAGCTTGCATTCCCATACTCTTGAATAACTAGTTTTCATGGATTTGGCTTCAATCTTGAAGTAGTTTTATATTATATTTGTATGAGGAATATTATCTAAGTTTTATGATGTTGTGACAGAAAATATATGATGTTTTACTCATTAATTTCATGTCCCTATTCTTTGTGTCTTGAAATCCAATAAATCCATATGTGAAACGCTTGTAATTCCATGTTATTAAATCACTAGTTTTCATGTATTTCACTCTCATATTGAATGAGTTGTATACCAGACTTGTATCAAGGGATTTATCTGATGTTTAAAATTTTGGCGCATAAAATTTTATGTTGTATATGGTATTTATAGGTCACATTGATCTGAACCTTTAACTTTGTCTTTCATATGTCAAAATCAAGCTAGTTATTCAATTTTCCCATAAGCAATTTCCATGAAAGTGGTCATGTGAATGTTGCACTTTATAATCAGTTTACAGAGATAATAGCCATGATAAATTAAATCCCATGATGTCTTATATTCATCCCCATACTCTATTCTGAAATTTGGGAGGTTCGTACTTCATTTGGAGAGCCAAAAGTGACATCTACCCTTGGAGGCTTCAACATCGATTTCCTAGTGTTTTTGTTCTTCTTTCCCTATGAAAAAAATCAAGTTGAAGAAGGAATTGGAAAGTGTATTATAATTAATATTATTAATTATTATGTACTTATTCCCCTCAAGCTATTCCATACATAATTTAAAGTCATTTGGGTGCATTTGGGGGAACTTGGGTTTCACCAGTCTAAAGCTAGAAATTGGCCAAAGTTGTGAAAACTTGAGTAACATGTCAAAATGAATTTCTGATTCGACCATTGAGTGAATGATGATTTTTAGTATGGTTTAAATCCCATAGGATTCATCCATAATAATTTTTGAAATTTTCAGTGGTGTTTGGAACCAAACCAAGAAGGACTACTTGACCACATTTTCCTCGTAAATTTGCATTGTTTCTCCATAACCCCAAAAAAGGTTTCATAGGTATAAAGTAAGATAAAAAAAGTGTCCATAAAAAACCTTGGGATGTTTTAAGACTCACCATACCATTTCCTTTCAAATTCGGGACCATTTGGTGTCAGTTGGAACCCCCTAGAGTCATGACTAGTTAAGCTTGAATTTCCCCAAATTGCAATTTTCTCCCAAATTCCAAGTAGGGACATTACAAATTTGCATATAAAAATGGGAAACAAGCTTCTTTGGGAATGATACCATTTTATTATTTATATGGTATAAAGTGCAGGACATCAGTGACATGGAACAATTCTAGAAATAGAATTGTACTTGGGCCATAATTGATTAAAGAATTGGAACACAAAGTTGCAAAAATTAGGCAGAATTTAAAGGCAGCCCAAGATAGATAGATAAGCATAGAATGCATATATAATTTAGTATTGGGAATAATGTTTACCTTAGAGTGAGGCCAAGAAAAATTTCCTTGAATCTTGGAATTTTTTCCAAGCTGTCACCAAGATATTGTGGGACATTTGAAGTGTTTGAAAGAATAGGGCAAGTTGTATATAGAATTGCATTCCCTGCTAATACTAGAGATCATAATTTTATTCATGTTTCTTTTATTAAGAAATATTTACATGATCCTAACCATGTGATCGATTGGGATGTGATTCAGGTGGAACCTGAGGGAGAGTTCCAAACCGAGCCACTAAGCATCCTAGATAAGAAGGTAGCATTGCTCTGAAATTGAGCCATCAGGTAGGTGAAGGTGTAATGGAAGCACTTCAATCCTGATGAGGCTACATAGGAGTTGGAGGATTCTATGAAGGATGCATACCCAATTTTGTTTTGAATTTGAGAAAACACTGAGGATGGTGTTATTCCAAGGGGGTGGATTATAATACCCCCAATTTTGACTTGGAATGTATTTAACGAATATTATGTAAATGATGTAATTATGTTAGTGTGAATTCCTAGTGCGGAGATCAAGGTCAAGGCCTAACTACTGAATGGATAGGCATATATATATATATATATATACATATATATATATATATATATATATATATATATATA